>JARLTB010000059.1:15112500-15712500 GCA_030141615.1 Unio pictorum
AACCAGCCAGGTCCAGAATAGTGTAAAACACGATTTTTAGCAAAGGCGTTTTAGTTTCTCACCAAGTCTGTTAAATCAAATTTACGAAACACTAACAATAAACACAGTAAAATACATATATATGAAAGAAAGAAATACATGAATTATATCATGTGTATAGGTGACAGACACTTGATTCTATGTAAATTAATGTATACACTCACCATATTTATTTACCTAGAATCAAGTGCCTGTGGTATAGGAGTTAGCCAGTTTGTATTCTATTATGGCGACTCGTATCATCGTGGTAAAGTAATACTGAATAAGCAATGAATAGAACACTGTTATGTTAGAACTAACAATATTTCAGTTGCATTTTTTAACTGTACGAAACAGCTATCAGAATATGTATATTTATATATATATATATATATATATATATATATATATATATATATATATATATATATATATATATATATATATATATATATATATATATATATATATATATATATATATATATATTCTGATATCTGTTTCGTACATATGTATATATGGCTATTCTTAGAAATATCTATGACTGTCCTAATCCTTCATTTGGTCAGCAGCAGATGGATGGATATACGGATTAATATGTATGCTACATTTATTTGGCATTTACTATGTGTACTTGCATTGTAAACGAACGAGCGCGATCGAAAGTAAATGTACGCATAAATAGGTATTACTTTTCTCGTTTTCAGAAGCGATAGCAGTGTTGAAGCGCACGGCTTCGTTGAATATAGTTGTCCGATAATTATACTTCTCATGCAAGCGTTCCTAAAATAGACTGAACGTATTTTACATTTCTGTATGCATACATAATGGCCACAATTATCAGAATGAAAGGAAAGTGGGTATTTGTATTTACTCTCCTATAAATACGCATTTGGTAAATACCGATCATGGAATTCTAGACATGATTTTATAGCTAATTTTGTATTTCTCCGTATTTGACCTACGTGATCTTTTCAACAACGAAGGCTATGCAGTGTAGTATTTTTGTGTTTATTATTTTGAACATATTTTAATTCTTTCTCTTTTTAAGTCAAGAAATCTCCAACGAGCAAACAACAAATATGTCATTCATATATGCGTCAATTTTATTGTACAACTTCATTTTTTTTTTAAATGGAGTATGCTCAGTCACAAAATGTGCTGAAGTTGGAAGACTTGTGGCAGATATTCTATACCATTCTTAGGCTGTATATATTGCATTTTTTTAAAACGTCCTTTCTCTCCACTCTGCACGTTTTTAATGATATCCATTTTATATGCAAATAATTTGAGGGAATACAGTTCGTTCATACGTTAATTTGTTACTGTCCACTTTTAATAAGTAATCATGTTCATTATTCTAGATAATGTATCACTTGCTATTTGTATACATGTATATGCTTTTCAGAGCTAATTATCATACGAAACATACAAGTAAAACGAAAATCCATTTTGCTTCTGGAATTATGTTAGTTGTAGAACTATTAGTAACAGAAAGGATACATTATTTTATTTGTCAGTTTTTAATTCAGGTTGGCCAAGTTCTAAATAAAACTAATTTGTTTTTCATCAGAATTACAGTATATCGAAGAAAAGTTATGTAGTTCTTAACATCAAAAGACCCATCGAACACACCTTTGTGTTTACTTATTGACTTACCGTAATGTGCTTGTTGTATTTCATTGAGATGATGTAATGTCTTAATGTGTTTGTTGTATTTCAATGAGACGATGTAATGTCTTAATCATGTCCCAACCTGTCACATTATGCTGACACCGGGACGACCAGTTCTAACACTAACATCTTAATGCTGTGTGCCAAGCGAGACAGTTACTAGTACCATTTTATGCCGTTCTTGGTATGACTTTGCCGAGGTTCGACCCCGCGAACTCTCGTATCCGAGGCGGAAGCTCTAACGACTTTGGCTACTGGAACGGTTTCATAATTATAGTAAATAAATTATCAAATAAAATATCGAAGATGTTATATTTCTTAAAGAAACTAACGATGCTGTCATTTTGCGACACTCGTGAAATTCCAAACGTATGATCAAAATGTTTTACTTTGCCCGGTGAATAAAGTCAGTTATAGTATAAATGAACCATGATAAAATTTAAAATTATTTTTTTTAAAAAACAACGCAACAACAATTTGCCTGCTCCATTACAATAAACTCAAACTTGCAAGTAATAAAGCGCTAAATCGTACATGTCTTCATCAACGTTGAATGACATATTTCTGACTCTGACTCGTTGTTGCATATGTTATATATATATAAATACAATCACAAGTGGTTTTTCGAACTCCACATTAACTTTTACTTTTTCTTTCGGGGCCCCTTGTGGCCGATTAGTCAAAACCAGGTCGCCTTTACTGCGTACTACCATCTCAAATCTGTCCATGTGGGGTCGAATCTCGGGCACGGTCAATATGGGTATCTGAGAAAGTTTGTTAGTGGCTTCTAGCTGGTCCACCACCAGTTATGCTGGCCGCCATGTATCACATTATGTGACATATCATGCCCTGAAAAATGGCATTAAACGATAACAAAAACTACTCGATAACAATGTTAACTTTCACGACATTGCAATATAAAATAACTTTGGGACTTTGTGAAAGGAAATACACCTTTTGGGGACTCTCGTTGTTATTACTTTTGTAAAAGAAAGGGTTATAAAATAGAATTTAAATCCCATATTTAAATCTGAAATCTTCTGACATTTCACAATATCAGTGAAAATACGTCTCTTTGGAGAGAGAGAGAGAGAGAGAGAGAGAGAGAGAGAGAGAGAGAGAGAGAGAGAGAGAGAGAGAGAGAGAGAATAGGACGACCAATATAACATAGGTAGCGTTGTTATCAATTGAGTACCTTAAATATAGAACAATTAAGATAAACGATTAAAAAGAAATGATACAATTTTATTTGGCTACACTAGTCTGACTTCTTATGACATTGTATTCAATATTCTTGTCTGCATGGCTAGATCAAATTTCACTCATCAGTACGATAAAGACTAACGCTCTCGCCAACCAACACTATTTTCACTCATCTTGTGAACTGTAAGAAAACCAGTGTAACGTTATGTAAAAGGATATCAGTCCATGATTAGGGTTAACAAAAGTGTACCCAAACTCCAAATTTCAATTAAGCCGGCTTGAAAATGAAACATTTTGCAACTACACATGCATTGCCAGCAACAGTATGGGTTTAACTTTGTTTATAAAGAGCTAGTAAATTCGGAAGAAGGTAGGGATATTAGTGTGCTTTTTTATTAGCTATTTAAATTCTAGTTGATATCCCTTTTTTCACCCCATCCAGTGTGATCAGCATTAGAGTTGGGTCACCAAGTGCAGAATGTAAATGTAGGTTTAAATTTCCAGTTACTGGTCAGTGAGTTCCAACATATTATATGTACCGTTAGAGACTAAAAAATCCCACACTATTAAGCATATGGTCATTTTTAGCATTACAATTTCACTTTTGATGGCATATAAACCATTCCGTTATCATATATTATCTGCCAGACTAATGAAAATAAAATAGGTGATAAAACACAACCACGACAGTTAAATATTTCTATCAAACTATTTGGGGTTTGCACACAACCTTTCACATTTGCATACGAGTTTTGTTTTTTTTTTAGAAAAAAAGCTTTTTACAACTATTTTATTTCTAATTATGATAAAAGGAGTTTCTGTCATGTCAAATACGAGCAAACAGTTTTTGTCTAAAACAAAATAGTTTTAAAATCATCAGATGTCAAACGATCACACTTCGCATGCATCCAACACTTAAACTTATTACAGATAAAGGAACCAACACCACAATTATATCCACATACAAAAATAACATCGGTTTTTATTTTCTCTAGCAGAAGCACTATTCATTTTGGAATTTGATAAATATAAACAAGAAATATAATTTAGAGAGATGTAAAAGATCTCTGATAAAGCTAATGCGGAGCAACTTTTTTATTGATATACAAATATTTTTGTGTCTCCAAAAAATTAAAAGGCATCATTTGGCATGTTGCACGCTATTAATTGGTTAGTTATTCAAAGATATGCAGGTGTTATCTTTCGGGTTTTACTTTTCAAGCTAGGGATGCTAACAATACTTTCTGTTGTAACTTTGCATGATTTTATCTTCCATTACATGACATTGTGTGCCTGTGTAAAAAGAATAGCTATTTTTGTTGATAAATTTTGGAATATATTTTTTCTATTTAAAAAAAATAAACTATTTTAGTTAATGATGTGTGCATTTGTTATGCTTTGTCAAACATCGACACGCTTGTTCAGGTTGCCAACATATTTTAGATAACTCAGTAAGACGTATTTACAGATACGGCATTTTATTTCCATAGTTTATCCAAGTAACTGATACAAAAAAATACATTTTAAATATGATTTCATTATATGAATTATGCTAAAAAGAGGAAAAAAAGTAAATAATTCGTATCAAAATCACATAGATCATTTTGCTTTATATTATTATTCAAATAAAAGCAACTAATAATTTGTGTGTGTAAACCGATATGTATTGAGAGAACATGTAAATACATGCGTATTTCGGTGTTTCTAGTAACCGCAAATATTTCAATATTTTTTTGTGTCAAGACAATCAATACTAGTACTCAAATTTGAACTATGTCGCCCAGTTTTCTGTAATTATTTTGACATAGTTATATTGAAAACTAGTCTTTCGGTTTGGTTAATTTATTCAACAATATAAATATATTGTTTTAATTTGACTTTGCTTGGCTTTTTCAGGTTTTGTTGGGCTTTGTATGGGCTTATATTAGAACTACCATATTGACTAATAGTATAGCCTCTAGCTATTGTGTTCATTGGCCACGATTGACCAAAACATGAAAGGAGCGTCCTGGAGGAAAATGAGGCGTGTCAGAGATGTGGGCGTACATTTAGAAACAGTGCTTCCATTAGGCTACGATCTATAACAGAAAATCTGATAATGCAGTCTTAGACCTTCGTATAAACGGTTTACTATAGTCATTCTTATGGAACGCCAGAGCTGTCTTAAGATGAGAATTTTTATTATATCATGTGGAACCTTCTTTATATGCTGTACATTTGTACTTATATGATGTGCAAACTTCTTTATATGCTGTGCATTTGTACTTATATGATGTGCTTTTGTCCTTATATGATGTGCAAACTTCGTTATATGCTGTGCTTTCATCCTTATATGATGTGCAAACTTCTTTATATGATGTGCATTTGTACTTATATGATGTGCAAATGTCTTTATATGATGTGCATTTGTACTTATATGCTGTGCTTTCGTCCTTATATGATATGCAAACTTCGTTATATGCTGTGCTTTTGTACTTATATGATGTGCAAACTTCTTTATATGTGGTGCTTTCGTCCTTATATGATGTGCAAACTTCTTTATATGCGGTGCTTTCGTCCTTATATGATGTGCAAACTTCTTTATATGCGGTGCTTTCGTCCTTATATGATGTGCAAATGTCTTTATATGATGTGCATTTGTACTTATATGCTGTGCTTTCGTCCTTATATGATATGCAAACTTCGTTATATGCTGTGCTTTCATCCTTATATGATGTGCAAACTTCTTTATATGCGGTGCTTTCGTCCTTATATGATGTACAAACTTCTTTATATGCGGTGCTTTCTTCCTTATATGATGTGCAAATGTCTTTATATACTGTGCTTTCATCATTATTATTTGAATGGGTCCGTTTTCCTTGAAGCGAGAGTGGAATATTTAACAATGTCAGTAGGGTTTTCTATTAGCCAAAGATTGCTATGAAATTGAACGAAATTTATTGAGAATATATTTTACGATAAATATTATCAGCACCCCAAAATACCTTCATCATAATAATCTCTCTCTCTCTCTCTCTCTCTCTCTCTCTCTCTCTCTCTCTCTCTCTCTCTCTCTGTCTCTCTCTCTCTCTCTTATATATATATATATATATACTGGTAAATTCTAAATTATGCAGTAAAGCGACTCGGTTCAATAAATAAATCTTTATATACAAAAGTCGGTTTATTGGTCCTACATCCAGCAGCTGATTCTGCGAGCGTGCTATTTTTAGAAATTAACAGTGTATGTTGATCGCTCCTTGACCATCACATATAAAGACGAAAGCACAGCATATAAAGAAGTTTGCACATCATATAAGGACGAAAGCACCGCATATAAAGAAGTTTGCACATCATATAAAGACGAAAGCACAGCATATAACGAAGTTTGCACATCATATAAAGACGAAAGCACAGCATATAACGAAGTTTGCACATCATATAAAGACGAAAGCACAGCATATAACGAAGTTTGCACATCATATAAGGACGAAAGCACAGCATATAAGTACAAATGCACATCATATAAAGAAGTTTGCACATCATATAAAGAGGAAAGCACAGCATATAAAGATATTTGCACATCATATAAAGACGAAAGCACCGCATATAAAGAAGTTTGCACATCATATAAGGACGAAAGCACAGCATATAAAGAAGTTTGCACATCATATAAGTACAAATGCACATCATATAAAGACATTTACACATCATATAAGGACGAAAGCACCGCATATAAAGAAGTTTGCACATCATATAAGGACGAAAGCACCGCATATAAAGAAGTTTGCACATCATATAAGTACAAATGCACAGCATATAATGAAGTTTGCATATCATATAAGGACGAAAGCACCGCATATAAAGAAGTTTGCACATCATATAAGGACGAAAGCACATCATATAAAGAAGATTGCACATCATATAAGGAAGAAAGCACAGCATATAAAGAAGTCTGCACATGATATAATAAAAATTCTCATCTTAAGACAGCTCTGGCGTTCCATACATTCTTACTTAGTAGTCTTTATTGTACCTAACTATCGTAATAAATATGTGTGACGATGTGGAATAACGTGAAACAACTCTTGGTTAGCAAAAGAAAGACAAAGGCATGACTGTGCCAATAAAGTCATCTTATTCTGGTAAAAAAAAAAGCCACCATCGTTTTTAGGAGTTAACATTCATTAAAAGATGTCATGTGTTTTTGTTTCCTTTTATCAAACGCATTGAACACCGTGCAAATTGCACCAAGAAAAGCATGGAAACAAATGAACCTCGCATTGTAGGGACCAGGCTGGGTGATCTTACCTTTGTACGCTTCTGTCTGTACGAACGTAATTTGTAACGATTTGCCCCACATGATTGAGATAACTCTAAAATGAAAACTGTATGACAAGATTGGATTTTGGAGCCTTGCACCTTGGATTAAGTGGGTCTGATGTTGCATGGGAACTGATCGAGTAGTGTGGTGCAATGAGGAGATGGTGGTACTGAAATAACATGCTTACGTGCGATTGTCCTGATGTATGTATATTTGTTAATGGTTAAATAAGGTGCTTTATAACACTGTCAACCAACACAACGACGACAAAATGGCGAAACAGGTCATTATCTGCAAATGCAATCGCAAGTTATACATGAGGTAACAGTAACGTATATATGTAGTATGTAAAATGCTTACTTACATTTAATCTTCATAGACCATGAGGTAAAATCTGCTGTCTTAGCATTACGTTTTTTTTCAAAGGTAATGCAATGGTTTTCCCCATACAATATGTATAAACAAGACCAAACGGCCCTTGTCAATGACGCTGTCCGATACAATAATCAGCGAGCATAAACTATACGTTAAACAGACAGACATGGGCGTTATACAGGATGGGGTGATGTTGATCAGAATTTGGTCATTAGCGTCGTTGTTTGCTTCCTTAATTACTGTGTAAACAAGGTTACATTATCGGTGCGCGGAAAAA
Source organism: Unio pictorum (assembly GCA_030141615.1). Lineage (NCBI taxonomy): Eukaryota > Metazoa > Mollusca > Bivalvia > Unionida > Unionidae > Unio > Unio pictorum. The sequence continues at coordinate 15,120,351 of JARLTB010000059.1, forward strand.
AAGTCACAGGAAAAAAAGTCACGGAAAAAAGTCACAATTTCGGCTAGGAAAAAAAGTCACAGGAAAAAAGTCACACTCTGCGGAAAAAAGTCACAGTTTTGGGTAGGAAAAAAGTCACAGTTTTGGGTAGGACTAAATTATATTTCAGAGTAAATATATAAATTTTCATTTTTAAATTCACATAATAATGCATGATAATAGATTTTTGGTCATCGCACGAGGAATTGTATCTTTACCTATAAAGAGTAGTGTGTGTGTGTGTGTGTGAGAGAGAGAGAGAGAGAGAGAGAGAGAGAGAGAGAGAGAGAGAGAGGTTTATGACTCCCCTTAAAGATCACTCACCAGTCATTATTATTATTATTATTATTATTATTATTATTATTATTATAATCCAGGAAAAAAGCCAAATGAAAAAAGTTACGGAAAAATGTCGCAAGAAAAAAATGTCACGAGAATTAAGAGTTATAGAAAAAAATCACAGGTTAAAAACAGGAATATAACACAAATTTTGGTACAGTACATACTATATTACTATAGAGAAAACTTTACATAAAAATCAAATAGATACATATCCAAAAAAATGTCAACCTAATGTGAACAAATAATGAAATAAACATTGCATTTGCTTCATTGAATACAATATGGAATAGATGAATATAGGTCTGAAGCCAAGTAAGACACTAATTTGTTACATTGGCAGAACAAAAGATTTTTATGATGTAATGTCCCTTTGTAGCCTGGGATTGTTAAACAATTCAACATACTGGTTTCAGCCAAACGTTTAATGTTATTATAAGCTAGATAATTGTTCTATTGGATTTAGTTTTCATTACAAGTTGAAATTTTTCGGAGTGTATATATTTGAATTTTATTTAAAATTATCTCCATCGTAATATATTATTTTTGGTTTCTAAATTTGTGTGATATTCTCACTTATTTTTATCCTGTGACTTTTTTTTCTAGGGCTCTTTTTCATTGTGACTTTTTTTCCTGTGACTTTTTTTCTGTGACTTTTTTTCCTGTGACTTTTTTTCCTGTGACTTTATGTAGGTAAATATATTTACGTGTATGAAAACAAGAATGAAAAAATAGAATGTTAATATACTACAAAAGCATGAAATCACAGGGCGCTACGCGAAGTGAGCAGGCCTGTGGAAGAGTTTGGAAAACACCACCCATATATTTAAATATTTAATTTATTTAAAAAGTTTTTCTTCTTCTTGATAAATGCACATGATTCTTTTCTCTGGATACTAAATCCATACTTTATCTGCCATGGCTATCTCCCGAAATAGTCATGACTCCCATTTAAGGGAACTTAAACAATTTTGGAATATTTCTTAATTTAATTATAATAAATAAGTAAAGGCCGGACAAATTGAGACAGGAACTGTACAACCAAATAAATTCGTACAGATCTTGTCTCAAGGAAGACGGACCTAAGGAAATAAATATTACTAGATAAATTGAAGAACACTAAATATTTAAATAAATACACTTCAATTTATACAAAATTCTAAATTAAATTTATAATAAATTAAACTAAATACTTACAAAAATAAATGTCTTCCTTTTTATACAAGACATAAAGTAAGACAACTGGTACAAATCTGAACGAAATGGCTTTCCTTTACACAAATACAAGGTACTACCTTATATAGCAAACAGACAAATAGCAACAAACACAAATAGCAAACACAAGGAAATAAGGGACCTCTAGCCATGGTCAAAACAAATAATATAAGTAGACTACTAGTGTGGGTAGATCTATTCCCACCTAGTAAGGATCTACATAAGTAACACTAGAGATACTTAAATACCCCAAATCAAAATATATAACCCCGATGGGGAAAAATTAAATGGGAATTTAAATAAAATAAAAAACAAACAAACAACATACTTGGGGGCGCACAAACATACATAAAAACTTTTTACTTTTTTTGAGGGGGGGGGGCATCTATCTGGTGCCCTCGAAAAAAAAAAAAGCATGAAAGAACACAAAGTTTCTTATATTGTACCATAACCTATAAATCCGTCAATTTAGCTTAAAAACTTCAGCTAACTGAATATTAAAATTCATGGTCCTAATTTATTTATTAATAAGACTTCAAAATTACATAATCCACGTTGTGACTAGTTGACCTATGTCCTTTTCAATACTCCAAAAAATATGTGACACGGTGCCCTGTAACTTTATCTTAAAGCTCTTACATAACTGTAAAAATCAGAATTGTCATTTTGTTTTGTACGCGATGTTTGTCCAGTGGTTTTCTGTCATATATTTAAATTATACACACCTCCTGGCAACGTTTGTATCCTCCATATTTACTCTGACACACTGTTTTTATATATTTTTCTAGCAGCTAAACATCGACTTTCATTATTGACCACACGAAGTTGAAATACAATTGTAAATATTGTGTACAGCCGTATAATTTATGCAACATGGTCATTTTACCTTTTTAAAATAAAAAAATCTGTTTTAATAAACATGTTACTGAAGCTTACTTCTTTGTCTAAATACTAACTGCTTGTCGGAGGTTAATATGTCATATGTAATTCGGAAGGTGGAGCGATAATGTTGTAGGGTTTAACGCCATTTTTTAGCACGCAATACGCTATACATGCTGGCCAGCATTAATGGTAGAGGAAGAACCCGAGAAGAAAAAAAAACCAGAAAGAACCACCGACCCACGAGAAGCTACCGGCAAGCTTTCTCACATACCCACATTGGTCGAATCTGTGACTTGAACCCACGCAGACAGGTGAGATGGCAGTGATCCGTAACGGAAATAGCTTTAAACCACTCGGCCAATCGGGGCCCCTCAAAGCGATATATTATCTGGCGTCATATCAGTTTGGGCCTCCGGGGAAAGTTTTGCTAGGTTTTGTTACACAACATTTGATAAAGATCATTATATAAGAACTTGTAACTCGCGTCCGCACATGTCATAAATATTATCAGACTTAATCAAAAACTGCGTTTACATATGAAGTGCGAAGTGGCACTTAGACGACGGATAATTCAGACCCCTGTTTGCTGCCCTCTATGCAGAAATGCCCCGTTCACTAAATATCATACGATAACACAATGCGACAAAACAAAGGAAGAAAGGATCAAACTAATAATAGAAATAATGAAGGTAAACAAATATGACAGACGTCAATTACTCTTCCTTGACGGAAACTTTAACAAACAACTAATACGACTAATAACAGACTATATAACGAGGACTTTAATAAAATGTGGAGCCCTGATGAAGGTTAGGGACTAGTCTTATAATCTTATATAAAATTTTAAATTATAAAAATTATTTTTTTTTTTAAATAATTTCAAATACTACGATATACACCATTAATATAACAGGGAAAGTGCATAACGAGGACGCTATGGGGCTATATCACATGGCGCTACGCGAAATGAGTAGGCCTGTAGCAGAGTTTGGAAAAAGCACCCTAATAATCTATTTTTAATTTTTTCACAATCATGCACTTCTTTTTCTCTGGGTACTTTACCCATACTTTCCTGCCATGTCCATCTCCCGAAATAGACATGGCTCCCATTTAAGGGACAAATAAACAATTCTGAGACTTTCTTACAAATAATTAAAATAAATAACTAGGACGGTCCTAATTGAGACAGGAACTGTACAACCAAATAAATTCGTACTGATCCTGACTCAAGGCAGACGTACCTAAAAAAATTCTAAATATTAGTAGAAATAAATTAAAGCACATTAAACCTTTAACTAAAACACTTCAATTTATACAAAATTCAAAATTTAAATAACATATAATAAACTAAATAAAGGAAACGTGTCATCCCATGAGGGAAGACACAAAGTAGGACAACTATGAAACAATTTTAACAGACATAGCTATCCTTACAAAAATACAAAGTATATACTTATATATAGCAACACACATATAGCACCAACACAAATAGCAATACACAAGGATATAAGGAGACCACTAGCCATGGTCAAATAATAAAAATAAACGTAGACTACTAGTTGTGTGTAGATCAACTCCCACCTAGTAAGGATCTATGAAGGAAACACTAGGGATACAAAAATACCCCTTAACAAATATATTACCCCGATGGGGAAAAATTAAATGGGGAGATAAATACAATATAAAAAACAACAAACAACATATCGGGGGTTACACACACACATAAAAACTTTTACTTTTTTTATTGGGGGGTGGGGGCACATGTTTGGTGCCCCCCCCCCAATCTTATCAGACTTAATTGTAAACTGCGTTAATGTATATAGAACCTTAGGGGTTACACCAACACATACAAATACCCCCCCCCCGCAAATTGGTGTGTGTACATACATGCATGCGCATGCATGCATACATACATACATACATACATACATACATACATACATACATACATACATACATACATACATACATACATATATTACATACATACATACATACATACATACATACATACATACATACATACATACATACATACATACATACATACATACATACATACATACATACATACATACATACATACATACATACATACATACATAGTGTAATGGGGGAGATAGTTGTGAATAACTGAAAAAGCGTGCTAATTTGAAATTGTTCTGGTGAATGTTTACATTTAGTACATCGTGAAATTAGGATTATCAATTTTCAATGAGGTACCCTTCCCGTAAAAAAATCCCCAAGGGCAAAATCCTACTTGGACTATCTTTATCGATCTAGCGGGAATACCAGGTTACACTGCACCTTGATTGCTATTAACAGTTCAAAGGTAGCAAAAGGGTTTTTCCACAAACTAAATTTAAACCAAGTAAAATGCTATTCAACCAAAGGGTGATAGATTGTGTTACCTGTAGATTATTATGCACAAAACTATCTACACACGTGTCCTAAACTCCCGCAGGTCTATATCGCAAAACTTGTTTCTTTCTATAGCTACTCACGTACGTACATACCTGTACGTACCTACATACCTGTGCATACCTACCTACCTATCTGCATGCATGCATGCATGCATACATACATGCATGCATGCATGCATGCATGCATACATACATACATACATACATACATACATACATACATACATACATACATACATACATACATACATACATACATACATACATACATACATACATACATACATACGTGATGATTTTAAACATTGTGTCTTTCCTTTCATTAAGCGTATACCCGTCTTACCTTTGTCTCTTTTCTTAGGGTTCTTAATCAGCTACTGAAAAACATCGCAGAACTTAGTACATGTTTTACATTAGAAATTTAGACTGCTGACATCAATTGCTTTAGGAATTATATAGGTATTCAATATATCAAACGTTTGCAATCGATTTTGCCCTTCGTATTTAAACGATTGACTAAGTGATGTACATTTATAATCGGTGTTTAAATAAAATGTAGCTCAGACTGCAGGCATTTAAGGTCAAATATAAAAAAATCGTCAATACCTAAATTATTCACGCACTTTAGTTGAGTTGCAGTGCCAGATTATGGTAGTAGCAGCATAAGGCACCGCACTTTCAAGAGTCCAGCGCTTAAATGCATTCAAGATATCAATCATCTGTAAATAATAATAATACTGAAATGTTAGACGTATTTGTCGTATTATATGGCTGTATAACAAATGAAAACATACAACTACTTTACTATGCAAGTTAAAAATTTATATGTTTTAATATTTATGTGTTTTAATATTTATGTTATTGATGTGTTTTAATATTTGTGTGCTTTAATATTTATGTGTTATAATATTTATTCAGGACCCTGTTATTACATATGCAACTGGCCCCGCACTAGCTTAATCAGGCATTGTAGAGTTAGTACATGAAAAGTCCAAATCTCTAATACAATACCCACCAACTGAATTCCCCAAAAATAAGCGCAGATGTGTATCAAGAGATAGATTATTGCCTGCATTGCCTCTCTTTTGATTACTTTCGTTTCGTTGTTATGTGCGATGTCTTACATAAAAGACGGAACAACCATTATTATTGACGTAACCTAATTCACTTGAAACTGAAGTTAAAAATAACGATTCTTTGTATAGCACATTGTCACAGCTGGCGAACAAAACCTAAATTAGGTCATAACCGTTGTATCCAGTTTTTTTAGAAGCGACTCAGCCATCCACCATTCATTTCAAGAAACACTAGGTCACTATTTTAAAATTCAGTTGCATTATTTGTAGAAACTGCTTTTCACTTTTACGGCTGTTTCAACTGTAGCTATTTATTAACGGAGAACTACTATCTTACCTAGTTCTAACGATTCACCATCTCTCTCTCTCTCTCTCTCTCTCTCTCTCTCTCTCTCTCTCTCTCTCTCTCTCTCTCTCTCACACACACACACACACACACACGCACACACAATTAGACAAAAATGTAAATAATATCAGCAAAATTGTTGATACAATTGAATCTGAAATAAAGCTTGAGCCAGGTATTGTCATCCGTATTGCATAATAATACTATTCATCGATACGATATTATTGAGTAATAATAAAAAGTTTACCATTTATTTCTCTCTGTCTTGTAAACGTTTACTAAACATTGATGCGATACAATAATATAATGTAAAAGTTTTTGTCATTATTGTTCTCTTCCGAATAGTCACATGACAATAAATGAAAATAGTGCAACTATATATAACACCAACAGTTAACACATTAACCCCTTGATGTTTTTGCTGTTTTCGCATAAAAATGCAAGTAGGAAACACACTTTTGGGCCTTCCAAGCAATCTTCCATTACCCTAATGCCTAGTCGTGTTTAAAACATTGTTTTTCATTGATTATTTTGCTCCTACATGAGCAGAAGGAGAAAGGTTAGAGTTTTGTTTTCAAAAAATATTTGCTTAAGGACCCATAATTTTCATATGGAGAAGACTCCTTATTAAAAATGCCCACCTTATCCCACTTTATGCACAGGTTTACATGTCCGTGTGCAGTTCAGACTGGTCTGCCTTAGAGCTGAGGCCAAAAAAGTCTAAAATCTGGACACAAAATCGGATTCCGACCACGTGCAACTTTTGGGTGAAAACAAAAACGAGTCCAAAATATTAGGTTTTTCCCTCTGTATTTTGTAGTGCAACTAAAACGTCGAGATTATTTGGTACCATTGTAGAGCTAAATATGTGTACCTTTCTATAATACCACCCACTTTAGTGTATCATACATGGCTACTACCTCCTGCCCGTAAACGCTGCGCCAGGGGTTAATGTGTTAACACGTGTTATTCTCTCTGAGACTACTTGTAGGTACATCAAGTATACAGTTCATTGTTGTCGATGTAGTCCACTCTGGGAACTAAACAGAGCATGCAGTGTTGTAATTTTCCTTCCAGAAATATATGTATTGTCTAGAACTGCAAAAGTTTAAGTTGCAAAGTTGTTGTTTTGTTTTGTATTCGTGCTTTCTCTATATTTTCCTTGTAAACTGAATAGTTAAAGAACATAATGAAGGTTTTCACTGAATTTTTTTATTGGATGTAAAATGGCGTTCGTTGAACAAAAGGAGGTTACCATTCCCATGGTCACTGGAGACTGAAGTGCGAATTAAGTGTTAGTATTAAAATAACGCAAATAACAATTGCTATTAAAAACACATGCCGTCTCGACATGGTCCAGAAAGTTGTGAAACTCCAAGACCTGCATGGACTTCCAAGAAGCAACGTACAACGAGACGAGGACGGAAACGCAGTGCGTGGAGTCAGATATAAGGAGTGGGAGATAACAACCTCATAGTACACGAAAAACATTAAAACATACAGTGGGAAAATTAAGAATACAGAAAAATGTGAATTGGATCTGACTCTCGCATATTTGGCGATATGTTAAGGACCGCCCAGAGAAAAAAAAGTTAAGCTATTAGACAGAGGAGAACGGACAGCTGATCAGACTGGAACATTCGAGGGGTCTTTTCTTTATCGGCTGCTTTGTCATCTTTACTAGACAATGTTCCGATAACCCTATATACACCTTGGCGGATCGAACATATATTGGTGCTTTGTCATAGCGACATCTATTGACTTTCATTAGTTGCCTCCCTTAGTATGTAATGCCAACTAGCCAATAGCGTGATGCATTGTACATCGACCGAGAAAGGTGGGATCAATTGACATATAACGGATACTTTGTAAGTTTAACATCAAAGGTATGACTATGTACCAGAGGGAAACTATTATCTATGTATTTGAGTGAAATGAATATGTGCAAATACGGACCGGCACTGAAAAAGTGATAATTTACAAGTCCATTCAAGTTGTTTGCTCCCGTTTCTTCGGCCACGTTATGAACTGTTTAAATTTGAATAACTTGATTTTGATTGGATGTGGTGGCTTGCGTAGAGGTAATTTATGATGACGTATACTTAAATATAAACATAAACAATTCGGGCACACTAGGCAACTCTGTGTGTGTGTGTGTGTGTGTGTGTGTGTGTGAGAGAGAGAGAGAGAGAGAGAGAGAGAGAGAGAGAGAGAGAGAGATGACTACATGAAACCATTAAGGATAATCTAATGATCAAGACAGAAGATGGATAACAGTACATATCCAAAAAATCTATTTGGTGGTTAAACGTAAAGATTTTTTTAACAATTTAAATTAAAATTAGCACAAATTAAGTAGAACAATCAAATCGTGAATACTCTGTAATGTAAAAAGTTTCGTGTTTATAATATATGTTCAGAACAAGTCAAATAAACGACTATACACGTTTGCTGTAAAGTCAAATGACCCCGAAAACCAATTATTTGCAGTTATTGGTAAATGGAAATGACTGTTTATAACAGTATTTGCAAGAAATACGTATCAGCGATTACAAATAATTTATTATACAGTACATCTGACCATTAATGATGGCCAATGTCATAAAGTTGTCAAATGTTTTTAATGAATTTATTCTCAAAATCACGTGTCTAGATTTGCCAAAAAGAACTTTCGCGTTAAGGGTATTTATATTTTTGTTTTGTATAGACAAAGTGTATGTTCCATTAAATAAATATCATTGTCATTGATGACAAAAAACTTTAAAGTGATTGTCAATAACAGATTTGAAACCAAATTTAACACATGTTTCTAAAAAAATATACAATCTTTGAATGACCTCTTTTGAAAAAGTGTGTGTGTGTGTGTGTGTGTGTGTGTGTGATTTGGACTTGTAGTTTTTACATATTTTTGTCGTATCGCTACGATGTCTGCAGTGTGCCAGTCTATACTGATAACTAGCAGTGGGGCATCATGCCGCATACATGTAACATGATGTCCCCTCCGACCAGTCCTAACACTAACCTTTTAATGCTGAGCGCAAAGCGAGACCATTTTATAGGTCTTTGGTGAGTCTCTGCCGGTGTTCGAACCCGCGATCTCACGCATCTGCATCACTTAGGCCACTGGAGCAGTAACATAATCTGACTCAATATGATAGAAAACATATATGAATTAAGAACTCTTAACATATATACAAATGATAATGCTCCTTATTAACCATGGCTTTGATTCAATATGATAGAAAGCATATGTGAATTAAAGATTCTAACATATGTACAAATTATAATGCTCGTTATTAAGCATGGCTGCTACTAACGACGTTGTTATTAATTGTTTAAACCACAACTCAAAACCAAGTCAAATTTGACAGATTGTGCCAGTGATCCTGGTCTGCTGTCAAATATGGTTACGATGGTTCTTAAAAATAAAAATGTTTTCAAATGATTTCTGAAGTAAATCTGGAAATCAATTCAGTCAAAATTGTCAGAAGGCAATGTAGTCTGAAGAGTTTAGCAATGTGGTCATACATCATCATAATGGCAAAGATTAAAAAGAAAAAAAGGAACAAAACAATATTGAAACAATTTGATCTCAAAACATTGCTCAAAACTTAAACATAAAGCATCCAGACGTAAAGGTCTTTCAGTTTGAGACAAATGACATTGTTAAACAATTAAATACAAATGAAAATAGAAAACAATAAAGAGACCCTATTACAATTACTTGTGTGATGTACCAAATATCATTCAAATGAATTACGTAAGAAAAGCCAACAAAAGACTTTGGGTTCTTATCATTGTTGATATGCAGGCTGAACACAATGATTATGCAGCAACAACAACAATTCCCACTTTTGTCAGCATTGAAAGAAGAAAATGCATAATTCTGGAAAATCTATAAGGAATTTGTTTGGATAAACAAAGCAAAGAAAATCAAAGTACTTATAATCTTCGTGATACTTTTTGTTTGGTAGTTTTTCCCTCGGCTTGATATTCAAATATTGAGAAAATGTTAAAAACAAAATTAAGACGTATATGCAAGGTGTTTCAAATAATATCAAATTTCATAGTGCAATTTAGCTTTTTTGAAATCATCCGTCAGTATTTCTGCAGTTACCGTATTACGATATAACATACACATAAATCGTATGTAATTTTGAGGGCAGAGTTTTGAACATTTATTGTATTATCCAAAGTTATTAGTAGTAAAGAGTGCTACTGGAATATTTACGGTATACACATTGCCCTATATTTAATCGTTCCTAGAAAGAGAATTATGACATCAACATAATATAATGACGTTCTGAAAATACTTCAATTATGTTTCCTTCTTATCAGATATTGCCCACCTCACCTCACCTCACTTCACCTCCGTTCCCCTCCCCGCCATTACCAAGAAATAAATCGGGAAAACCCACTTCATCGTACACAATCGGGTATCTAAATCATACATCGTATGAATGGATACAAAGGTGAAGGACTGGAAGGTCAATAACTCTTATGCCCACGTGACAAACTGTAATATGTGAAATAGTTCTGGAGAATACCTAAATAAAACAACAAGTATCCTTCTATTAATCATATTTTATAAGCCTTCAAAGTCCCTACATTTCTTGTACCTAGCAAGTGTCTCTCGCCAGCTAGAATTGTGTTGTAAATAGGTCTCTCTCTCTCTCTCTCTCTCTCTCTCTCTCTCTCTCTCTCTCTCTCTCTCTCTCTCATTTTAATCGCATGATTGTTTTTTTGTACCATTGCCAACTAACATTTTAATCGCATGATTGTTTTTTTTTTAAAGATTGCAGCAGGGGGCAGAGGTCTCTCTTTCGTTATATGTATGCTGTCTTTTAAATCGCCTTTCAAATGTTTCGATCTGGAGATACGGGAAACGGGTTTCTACAAAGTTATGTTTGTGTTACCCAGCAATACTTAAAAGATCATATTCCTTTCTTTTCTCAACCTCGAAACTATTGTCCTTGTACAAACCCTTATTTGAGATGTTGCTTCTGTTCATTTGTCATTTTGCTTTTCTCTTTCCTTCATAGAAACCTTTTGTTTGTATTTCTGTTACGTCCATAATACATGTTTGCCACGTGTACCTGGAAAATGTCAATAATCATGCAAATACTGCGAGTGGGAAATGATTTTTAAAAAAAAAAAAACTGATATTGACTCTCTGTTAACAATCTGCTATGTTAATATCATCTAAAATTATTCAAAGGCGATGGCAGCCCACAGGGACGAATTAAGATTTTATCTTCTCGCTTAATGCAGACGCGTTTATCTTTCTTGCATCTATTTATTATTTTGATGCGTCATGCACTAGTCGTTTTTGTAAGTTTGTGAATATTGAGGGAATTAGATGCATGGATTGAAAATAAAATTTCTACCTCGAACAAGGAAATGTGTGATTACAGTATATAGAAACTTGCAACGAGAACTCTAGCACATAGAAGGGAGATAACCTGGAAACCGATGCATATAAATAATCCGTTAAATGTATAAAAATGAAATGAGCGTAGTCCATATTATTCACGAGCCGCAATGTCGTTAGTGACTGTCAGTGCTAGTTTTTAACCTTTTTACCTGCACAATTAACTGTATAAACCTGTACTAGATAACCATCTTCAACTAATAGGGTGTCAATTGAGAGTAGTCTTCTTCTTCTTGTTCTTCTTCTTCTTCATCATCATCATCTTCTTCTTCTTCTTCTTCTTCTTCTTCTTCTTCTTCTTCTTCTTCTTCTTCTTTTTCTTCTTCTTCTTCTTATAATAATAATAATAATAATAATAATAATAATAATAATAATAATAATAATAATAATAATAATAACAATGTGATGTGTTCCTCTGGAGCATACTCACACATGTCAGTATTTATAGGTAGTGCTTAAGGGCAAATCAGTACAATACTGGCTATACAGTGGAGACTAAACGTTACTCAGCAAAATAGTAAAAACATAGATATACGCTTTAAAGAAAAATAGTCTGGAGGATATGCTATTCCGAATAAAGTAAATCATATACTTTCATAAGAAGTATTTTTTTAAAATTATGTTACACGTAGTCGGGATATATGTTTTAAGAGATTTTCATACAAACAGCAGGGATGATCCCTCCTATCCGAGATCCTCAACAATTAATGACATTGTGTCCTTTGTGGCGCATGAAGAGTTAAAATCTAGTATGCCCCTTATTTCGTTTTCCCGGATTGGAGAGGCCTAGGCCTTCCCTTTTCCTGTCCCTATATAGAGTTTCTATTTTTATATAGTGAATTTTAAATCCCCATAAGTATTTAATAATCTCATTATCTATCGTTTTTAGATGTTCATATTTTATGTCTAACGATTTTATTATACCTGGCGATTTGATTTTGACAAATTCCCTATAGTTTCTACAATTTCTTCCTGCGAGATGAAATCCTCACATTTGGTACTATGTTCTGTGGATATCATCTCGCATTTTGTCTCTCTAAATTATTCGTCTATTTGTCCGTCCTCTATTTCCTGTGAGGTGTATAAGTCTTTGTAGTAGTTCTGTATACAAGTTATTATTTTACTTATGTCTGTCGTAATTCTCTCCCTTCCTATGTGTAGTCAGTCTAATGCCCCCCCCCCTTCTTAATTCCTCCCTTTTATGGAGCCCTTCCGCGTTTTTGTATAGGTGTGTACATTTTTCGCGCTTTAATAACTTACCTTTTTGTTCTTCTTTTTTAATTTTATTCAGATTTTCTTCTAGTGTTTATTGTGTGTCCCGTATTGTTGTTGTTTTTATTAAATTTTCCAATGCCTTCTTTTCTAATTTAATTTTCCTAATTCTCAATTTCGAATAATATATTGCTATATTTTTGAAAACCCCTTTTAGTTTATCCCATTCTAAAATTATATCCAAATTCCCTTTTGTTTTAAATTTGTCAATTTCAATTCTTATTTCTCTCTCAAAATCTTCGTTTTCTATTATTTTATTATTGATTTTCCATTGACCCCTCTTCCATTTAATTCTTTTAGTTTTTCCTATTTCGACATATATTTATTTGTGGTCCGAACGTTTATAATCTATAATCCCTGATTTAATATATTTATTGGTTCCTGAAGATGTGCCCCAAAATTTATCTATTCTGCTACCCTTATTCTCCTTATAATGAAAAGTATATTCCACCCTTGGTATATTTAAGCGCCTGTATATATCAATTAGTTTTTGCGTCGTCATTATATATTCCATTTTGTCCTTGAAGCGTATGTCATCTGTTGTCAGATGTCCCGTTCTGTCAATATAATCCCCTGCCCAATTAAAATACCCTCCTATTATCAAATTCCCCATCGTGTAGTTTTCTAAGTATTTAGCGAGTTCATCCAAAAATTCCTGTTTTTTGTATCTGTTCGCCGGAATGTATACATTAAGAAAATTTATTCCTCCCATTCTAATGTGTATGAGCCTCCCCTTAAAAAATATCCCTTCCTCTATTCTCTCTCATTTAGTACCCTGTTTATTTTTAATCACTGTGGCCACCCCTCCTCTTGCATCTTTCCCCACGAAGTTGTTGGTTATTATTATACTGTCCATGTCTCGTTCTATTTCCTCTTTAAACTCGTCCGTAAAGACGTTATGCGTCTCCTGTATAAATAATACGTCATATTCCCCTATTTGTTTTAGTTTCCCTATTTTTGTCTTGGCTATCCCATTTACATTTATAGACAATAAACGAAAGTTTGTTCCTTCCATTTTTGTTGTTCACTCCAGGTTACCGCTCTGTAGTCAGTTATTTATCAGTATTATTTTGTTGTATTTAGTTTTTATTGGATATTGTTTATATAGTTAAAGCATGTATTATAACCCTTTATCTGGGGACACTGGGCCGTAACCTACAGTATTTTTTTTTTGTGTTTTACGACATATAAAAGTCACTGGTGACCTGTGAAGTGTATAGAGTATCATTTTGTTCCATGTCAGTCCATTTTGGACCCTCAGAGGCACTGTCATAATCCGTTTCCAAATCTTCTTCATCTTCTGTGTTGACTTCGCTTGTTTCTCTTATTTCTCTCTCGGTTTTTTCTTCTTTGGTTTAATTTCCTCACTTTCCTTGTTTTATTTTGGGTTTTCCCTTTTTCTCCTGGTTGACGTCTTCGTTTACGATTCCCTTCATGTCTTTGATCCATTTTACGATGTCAGTGGAGGACATGGATAGGTTGCTTGCCTTCCTTTTTTAAACTTGTCCCTTCTTCCTATGTACCGCAGTTGAGCTTGTTAAAGGTATTGGTTTTTCATCCGTTAAATCTAACACATCCATCCAGATCATGTCACCTCCCTCAACTTCCAGCCCTTCAAATGAGTTGTGCGTCGAGATTTGTCTTCTTTCCTTTTATGAGTTCTTATGTTGGTTCAATTAGGCGTTCAAATCTCGATCCATCTCTCTGTTCTTTTCGTTTTATCCGGTGTTCCACTGGGTTCTTTGGGTTATTTAGCCTCTTGACCTCTTACTTGTAGTATCATATACATGTATCCAATTTATGTTCCCGATTTCCTTGGTCTCTGCGGCGATCGCCCTGCCGCTACATTTGATTAGGTTGCTGTTTTCCGCAGTCCCATGGTCCATGGCCAGTCTCACCACACTTGGGGCATTTGTGATCTTCTTCACAATACCTATACCAGGAGCGTAGCTTGAAACCCATGAAGTAAAAGAGGAGGAATTTGTTTCGCATCCTCTCTGGATACGTTAATTATCCTACCCCCTGATGCTATGGGGTTGAAGCCCTTTATTTGTGCCAGCTAATGCGATATAATCTTATCTTTCAGATTGGTGTAGATTTTGTCTATGATTTCCTCAGTTTCTACTTGTAGGGGCAAACCATTTATGTGCACTTCTACAGACTTGGGGCCAATTTCTCTTGTGAAGGGAGGTGCCTGTTTTATTTCACCGTCTGTCCTTTGACATTTATTCTTCCTTGCTTTATAAGGGGCACTTCCAAACATACCGGGTACAACATATATATGTTAAATCCGGCATTTTGCAGTCCAGCTATCCATTTCATGTCCACTCCCATTCCCATAGTTTGTAGCGTAGCTAAAACGTTAGCTTGTCTGGGTGCTTTGGCTGTGTTTCCAAAATCGATCAGCTGGCATCCCGGCTGGTGATATGCATACAGCACGTTATCAATCACTTGTGTATGGAAGTATACGTTTAAGTTGGATCTACTGCCTTTCATGGTCGATTTGGGCTCAGTCTCATGCCACTGAGGCAGTCCGTGATTTGGCCCTACACCAGCGGGTCTCACACCACTATTATTCCCTACGTTGGCTAAATTTCCCATTTCCAATAAACTGAACTGGTCAACCCTACCTGATTTTTGCGTCATATTTTGCATTTACGTCAAACAATGGATAACCACTACTAGAGATATCTTGTTCTACTAGAGATATCTTGTTTTAACGTACGTTTAGCTTTGTGCAGATTTCTAACTTTAAGATAATTCCTATGATACAAAAAGTACACAGGTACCTTTCTCTACTACAGAAGTGAGTATAGTTCATAGGATAGTATAGAAAGGTGAGTTGATCTTACAAGATGAATAAATTTCCTTCTCTTTGTTTGGTAATCCTTGTGAGCGAAAACACTTACTTGGCTTCTCAACTACAAGTATTAGAATATATAATTTCGCGCCGTTAAAATGCATGAAGGTGTCCATTCAGTTAATTGACATAACCATAAACTAGTGACGCACGCTTTATTTTTGCCAAAGCCAGTTACGTAACGTTGTTCACAGGTAAGTGGTGGATTTCTTTGTTCGGAACAGGGGGCATCAAAGAGGGTCGTAAACTATCCTTGACAGATGGTTGGGAGGGGCAGTGTGTGAGCAGAATGAAACGACATCCAATTGGAATTGAGTAAGGCGTGACCAAACATTAGAATCTCAAGTTTAAACCCATTATCTTGAGAACTAAAATGTTAGTGCGACAGCCATTTTGCGGGAAGTAAGGACATAAGCTGCTCCGGCGCCATTCGAAATTGGCGGGAAACTCCTTATTCCGGGAATAACCAGGAGCTTCAGTACATGTCAGTCACTATTGGCTCGATTGTTGTAAATCATTACTGCAAAGAAGTGTACTTTAATTCTTGTAGTATGTATACTTTAGTACGTAGAATTACCATTTGTAGTTTGATTCATTTGTATGAACAATGTTATGTAAAAAATTAATATCGTAATTCGCTTTTGGGTTAATTCGTAGTAACCTCATGCATTTATTGATTTGATATTGATTTGCAAATGTTGAACTGAATTATACATTTTGTATCATGTTTGCGGTGTACAACATTAGTATAGGAATTTGCCTATTTGTGTATACTTCTAGGAGTAAGGATATAAGGATATATTAGCGCATGGATATGTGCATATATGTGTACATTTGTAGAAGTGTAATGTACAGAAATGCTTCTGATTATATATTGTTTTGTAAAATATGATTGAGAATATATATATATATATATATATATATATATATATATATATATATATATATATATATATATATATATATAAAGTACATGTGCAAAATAAAAGCTAATTCACACATAGCTAAATTTCCAAATAATTAATAACAAAAATGACTTTAGTATTAAGTACATGATATTAAACGCTGAAGAGTAGATGTTGTTACCACGGTCGAGGCGAAAGGTTAAGATGTTACCTTAACCAACACTATTCTCATTGTCAATCCTCGAATCTGATTTCAGTAGAAAGGGTATGATGAGTTCTAAAACCAACCGT
This sequence comes from Unio pictorum, assembly GCA_030141615.1. Taxonomy (NCBI): domain Eukaryota; kingdom Metazoa; phylum Mollusca; class Bivalvia; order Unionida; family Unionidae; genus Unio; species Unio pictorum. The sequence goes on from JARLTB010000059.1 coordinate 15,137,409, forward strand.
TAGGACTAGAAAAGGTGAATACAATCTGTTACACAATATATTTATTATCTCTCAGTGTCACACAATGTGTAAAACAATTAATGAACAGCATCCGCAGCAATGTCATGTCTGTTATAAGTGATAAACACTTAATCGGTTGTCAATCCTTGTCTGTCAACCAATGAGTTAAGAAGAATCTTAAACTATCCAATCAGTACCCCATAAAGTGTAACTTTTATCGACACATTAATGTTCAACTGACTCCTTTTCGAAATGGCCTCCTTGCACTCGGATATCTCGGCTTTCCAGAATTATGTACTATATATCATATACGAATTTTTCTATATCCTAAAATGGAACTACAAGACAGGATTCTGAATCGAAAACTGTCAAGCTCTTAATTAAAAGTAATTCAGTTGATGAACAGTGTCATTTCAACTGTTAAAATCTAAAAAGGTGGGGAAAATACCAGTGATGCCATCATTCCAAATCAAAATACTCGTGCATACAGATCGAAATGGTCATATATAATGCATCCAGTTTAATCATCAACAATTAATTTGACTTTGTTGCTGCCTTAATGAAAGTCATTTTATGCAATACAAAACAAGATCCTCACGATATCAGTCGGTCTTGTAGAAAAGGATTCTAAATTAATGGTGGTTGACTCGGTACTGTCCTGTCCCAAATCGACTTCATCTATCATTGATCCAGGGTTATAGGAGAGGATGACGTTGTTTCCTAGGTGACCCAACACATTCAAACGCTGAAAGCAAAGTCCAGTAATGTTGATAGCAAATACACCAGAAATGCTGGGCAGAAAGTGAATACGAAAAAAAAATTAATGGCTCTTGACATATCACAATAAATGAAATGCAGCAATACTTGCTCAAAAAACAGCATGGTTTAGTTGTGGGGACTATACCTGCTTAGGATCAGGGCTCCTGGATACGAGTTCCAGCCTAATCATTGCTATACTGCCGATGCATTGGTTTTTAACTTGCTTGCGCCATTTTCTCAGTCTGTGAATATAAAGCAGGGTTTTTGTTTTCAAAGACAGGGTTTTGATTTACTAGATTGGACATGTCAAGGTGTGATAAGGGGTCGTCCATTAATTATGTCAACAAAATAGGAGGAGGGGGTTTGAAGAAGTTTGACAATTGTTGACATGGGGAGAGGGGGAAGTTCAAGATAAACTGACGTCAACAATGTTATTTTTTTTTTACAATAAATTTAATAAATAAAAAAAATAGGAATTTAGTCGATGCGTTGGTATGGCACACACTCGCTCGCCCGTCAACAGCCAACCAGTTTAATCCAAACCGGTTGAGCTCTTGCCAAGGAAGTCATAGTCTTTCATCATCATATTTTGTTTTTATTCAATGTAGATTGTAGACAGATTAACCACAACCATTGTGGTTTATATTCATCTGACAGATTTTTAAGGGAAGCTGTTACTAAATTCAAAGACTGCACTGAGCCATAGACATCTAAATATTACAGCTATCCATGTACTTCTATTAAACAGCATCTAAGTTATTTGTATACATGTAGATGCATTATATATTGAAGTCCATGAGCTATCCCTCCAAGGATGGATAACTGAGCCTAGGAAACTTGATAGCTTGACTATTATACAGTCATCTTTAACATGATACATTAAATAATTTATGTAGCCTACACAAGCATACAACTCATTCAACCAGATGCAGTAACCTTAATGTTCAACAGCACTGACAACGCGATCTTGGGCCTAGGCAATTACCACATGCTTGCTTTTCAGCCGCAAAGAATTCGGCCAATGCGAGTGGCTGCCAAAAGACAGAGAGCCGATGGCAATTATTGCTCATGGAGATATGTTAAGCGCAGAATGGTTAGATGAAGATGATGTTGAATTGTTAGGTTTGTTTGTTTTTTATGGTTTAACGCCATTTTTCAGCACAATATAGGCTATACATGGCGGCCAGTATTAATGGTGGAGGAAGAAACCGGACAAACCCCGGAAAGAACTACCGACCCACGAGAAGCTACTGGCAAGCTTTCTCACATAACTACATTTGCCGAATCTTAGACTCGAACACACGCAGACAGAGGTGAGATGGCAGTGGTCCGTAACGGACAGCGCTTTAGACCACTCGGCCACTCGGGGCCCCCGAATTGTTAGGTGTATCGGTTCCACAAGAAATTAATGAATCAGCCACTACGCCCATTATAACAACTGAGGAACATTTGGCTCCCCCATGGGAAGCTGATAGAAACTAGAATATAAAGTCTCGATTTCTTCATGAATTCAAAGTGTTATAGTCAATTTTAAATCTGTTAAACAAGTTTTAAAAAATGTATTAAAATTTATTTGTATAACTTTTAATTTCCATAATTCTATTTTTCGCATAAAAGCCAGCTCAGCTGTATAAAAAAAATTGTTAGTTGGAGGTGTGGGGTGTACTTTGTTTTGACGTAATGTTATTGTGGTGGTGGGGGTCACTGAAAGTTTCACAATTGTTGACAAAGGGGGACGGGGGGGGGGTGTAAAAAAATTGCGTACAAATTGTTGACATAATTAATGGACGTCCCTTAACATACTTTCCTATCAAATAATAAAATAATCTGACAAATCAAGAAACCATTAGTGACCGTTTATAGGTCTTAAATGGTCTGAATTAGTCAGAGCTAAATAAGACTAAAGTACTCCCGTTTAAAGCACATAATATAGCCATAGTAAATCGAGTGTATTATATTGAACATATACAAATACATTATCTACAGCTACATCACACAGACACACACGAACACACGCATCAACAACTGCAACAATGCACCAATAACACGAGAGAGAGAGAGAGAGAGAGAGAGAGAGAGAGAGAGAGAGAGAGAGAGAGAGAGAGAGAGAGAGAGAGAGAGAGAGAGATGGATGCAAGGATGCAAAAGAATTCATGGAATGCGTGCATTTATGGACGAGGAAGATATCATGTTGTTTCGTAAGTATCAAATCATGTTCAAACATTAAAACTAAACTAAAGTACACAAAGCTAAATGATATTAAAGAACACCAAGCCAAATGAAACGCTAAACTAATTCATCTAATATAAACTAATTTAAACAACGGAAGATAAATCTAAGAAACAAGCTTACCATTCGAAAGTATAGAAGTGCAGAGTTTTCCATGCAAAATATAACCTAGGTATAGCAATAGCAAGGATTCCATAGTAGTTTTTGTCATCCAGGTGTCATGTAGTTACCCAGATAACAGTCCCAGCATGCGCTACCAGTGCAAAAATCTTTCCCAACTTATGATATGTAGATCGAAATATTGACTGCCCCATCATTATATGTTAGGGTATACATGTGGGGACGTGTATCTTTGTTCAAAAAGTTCATTGAAATGCGCACCTATCTCTTCTTCTGTCGTCATGAACGTGTGCACTGACGTGAAAGACATGTAAGAGGACACAGTTACGTTATATTCACACAGTCAAACTCAACGTTAAGTTTCCTGAATGATAACAGTATACCTTTTCCTTATTAGGATATACAGTATGTGACGGTGCATTACTCGGTTCAAAATGTACAAGCGTACAACCAGATTTACAGTAATATATCAAACAGGCAGATCATGTTCTACACTTCTCGTTTGAATGCAACACCGTACATATTGACCTGCAGACGCATTATGCGTCGGCAAGCATGGTTTGACGTTGTTCCCATTGTGCACGGACATATCGGAGAGCGAATACCAAGTTACCGCGTTGAGTACTGTCAGATATTTCTCTCTGTGTGTGTGTGTGTGTCTGTGTCTGTGTGTGCTTGTGTGATTTGGATTTTTAATATCCCTACGATGTCTGCAGTGTGACAGTTTATAAGGATGTCGAGCACTGGGGCATAATGCCGCAGACATGTAGAATAATGCCCCATCCAGTCACATTATCCTGACACCCGGTTGACCATTACTAGCACTAATCTCTTATTGCTGAGCGCCATGCGAGGCAGCTGTTAGTACCATTTTTGTAAGTCTTTGGCATGACTCGGCCGGCGATCGAATCCTGGACCTCCAGTATCTGAGGCGGATGATCTAACCCAGACATTTGTGAATATCCTTATTAAGGGATTAAAGAAAAGTAGGTATAGTGGTACATGTATATCAAAGAAACACTTAATGTAGACTAATAGTTAACATCCGCACTTGAGGTACATTATACGGATATGATACGGTCAATGTGAATCTTGGAATTTAGGATATAATAATAATAATAATAATAATAATAATAATAATAATAATAATAATAATAATAATAATAACATGTGTTCCAAAACATCCTGCGTGGTAATCAATACGAGATAACGTATTAGGTTCCTAATTTAACTCTTTGACACTTATCTTAATATATTTGGTTTGAGAAGACATCGAACTTGTATGATTAATCTTAGTGTAGTTAGTTTAAAATAGTATCGCAATGGTGTCACACCAACCTTTGTATAGCTGGTTTCAGATGGATTCGCAATATTATTATGCCAGCCTTTGTATAGCTGGTTTCAGATGGATTCGCAATATTATTATGCCAACCTTTGTATAGCTGGTTTCAGATGGATTCGCAATATTATTATGCCAACCTTTGTATAGCTGGTTTCAGATGGATTCGCAATATTATTATGCCAACCTTTGTATAGCTGGTTTCAGATGGATTCGCAATATTATTATGCCAGCCTTTGTATAGCTGGTTTCAGATGGATTCGCAATATTATTATGCCAACCTTTGTATAGCTGGTTTCAGATGGATTCGCAATATTATTATGCCAAACTTTGTATAGCTGGTTTCAGATGGACTCGCAATATTATTATGCCAACCTTTGTATAGCTGGATTCAGATGGATTCGCAATATTATTATGCCAACCTTGGTTATACTTGATATCGCAAATAGCTGCATCTCAAAACATATTAATTTTAATGGATTGACGAGGAATGGTCGTACATGTGTAGGCAAGAGGTCTACCGGATTGAATCTGTCATTTTTAGAATTTCTAGGACAAAATCTTTTCTCAATGGGATGAGAATAGTTTATACAAAACGTCATTTTATATTTGTTGCCAAACAGATAGCTGATATATGAAAGACAATGCATGTGTGCACATGTATTCATGGTCAAAGATTTCATTAAAATTAAAATGCGCATTTTCTCTGTTTAATGAAACATGTACATATTGTCACTAAATACACACAATCACATTCAAAGTCCAGCTTCGTGAATGATACCATTGTGCTATCAAGTATACATTTTCCTTGATGGGTTATACCATATATGATGGTGAATTGCACGCTTCAAACTGTAAAATTGAAGAACCTGATTGGAAGTTATAAAATTAGCAGGCATACTGCGCATACGCGTCAAACAGCAAATGCAAAGCTAACGAGGCGACGATGGTCAGACAATGGCGAACTTCCCTTACAAGATGTAAGACAAGAGTAGGTGTCGTGGAGTTGTTGTTAATGTAAAGTTTAAAGTCATTTTTCATCACAAGATAGGCTATACATGGCGGCCAGTATGACTGTTGGAGGAAAAACCTTGTAAAGAACCACCGACCCACGAGAAGCAACGAGAAGGCAATATCGTGGAGTAAATATTAAACAAAACACTTAATGTGACCAGTTAGTTAACATCCTTTAATCAAAATGCAAGATACGATATTTTCCATGTAAATGAAGCAATTCGGGTGTGGGGTGTGTGTCGTAAATGAGTATCCAAGATGTATGTGGAATAGAACACTGGGGGTTTATGGGCGAATCACCTCGACACTCTTGTATATTTAGAGTTCATTGTGTGCAGAGGTCAGTCGGACTACTAACTTATGTTGACCTCATTTACTTGTTTTGTATTCACAGGGCAATTATATTAATTATAAGTTTTTGGACAATATACAATAGTGATTTGTCTTCTATAATAAACATTTAATGACTCATTTATTTTCAAAAGAAAATCATGAACTCATTCGTGCAAAAGGCCAGGAAATGAATTGCACGTCTCTGTGAACAAAGCAGGGACAATTACGAACACAATCAAGCCCAGAAAGGTCTAAAAAGACTGCATCATCAACAACATTTTCTAACAAATATCCTTCATACTTTCAAAGTTCAAACGATCACTACAATATATACATCGCAAACTGGTAACGAAGACCCATTGCTGTCTAATATGGAAGTGGGTCATTGTGAGGACTGATGATGTGCGCACTATTGCAGAGAATATAGATTATTTAGAAATTTCAAATTTAGTTGCTTCGATTCAAGAACAAGCTATGTTGCAAACGCTGTTAAATGCATAGCAACGCCATGAGCGATCTATTGCATCTTTGATTAACTTTAAGAGAGCAGTTCAAGCACGAACAAAACCTGCAACATCCAGACAATAATAGTGAACCCAAACAGCGGTAGGAAATCGGCGAAGACTCACGAAAACGGCCGACAGCTTACGTGACCCGCTCTAGTGCCTAAAGGGGGCTTGATCATTTACTTTCAGCTGAATCAGGACGACTGCGCACATGACAAGGTAACGCAACAGAGAAAAACTAGTTCTAAGACATTTCGGATGCAGAAGACGATAAAAATAACAATCAAATATAGATTTGATAGGCAACGTTTTTATTCTGCGCTTAATGCATATGATGCGGTTCGTTGACCACTCTTGCCATCATTATCGCCTCTAAACCCAGATGGTTAACTTAATATTGCCAAATGTGAAAGTTGGGTGCAGCCATGTACTTACTAAAGAGGAAAAGACACATGCAAGACCGGGTGGAGGTAATGAAGTACTGTACATATTATAGATATCATATATTTCTTCAGTGAAGCAGTTCATAATGCTGGAAGAGTGGACAGAAAAGACAGAGAGGTTATGAGAGGAACGCAAGTGGGAGAAGGATCATTGACATTAGAGGAGGATGAGATTGGATGGAGAAGCAAAGACAGAGGCGCATCTGCAGCAAAGTGACAGCAAAAGCTATAGCATCTCCTATTCCCGAAGGTCGTGAACTGGAAGTTGAATGCAGATGTGCCTAATGGGAGTTCTCCATCTTGTCAGCAGATCAACGGATTTTTACCAAATATTCTTGAGATGTAGTTGTTTTGTATATCGGAAATATCAGCCATCCAAAAAAAGGCAAAGACCGATTTAAGGGCTACCCATTTCTTTCATAAACAGAGATAACCTAATGGCTTTGTCCTGTAGCATATTTGCATATGTGTTAGCACCCTAAACTCATTTCAATAGCGAGTATATGAAAGCAATCAAAAGTCCTATTGTTTAGTATGTTCTGTAATCGATTAGCTTAAGATTAGGCAAATATTTTTTCAGAACGTATGCTTTCACGGCTGAAGAAAACATCGATGGTGACGAGTTTTACATTGTTCTGAGGAAAATTGTTGCAGGTTTGTAGGTGTTTTAATTGCAGTAATTTGTGCTTTCCTACTAGTAATATTGGTAGTTATTGTAACGTCATAAAGACCTATATAACGTCAATGGGGAATTAAAAGTGGGCCTCTATTTTGAAATTAGCCGCGATAGTGTCAATGAATATTTCACAATAGTACAGATATTTACCTGTTGGAGTCTTTAAGTGAAGGGCAATGTTAAAAGCTATTATAGGATGACCATGGTGGACCGCTATTAGATGGTAAAAGCTACACCTACTATTCGTACCCCTTTGCCTGACCAGCTGAATCTCGCAGTCTTCATTCTAGACCCTCTTCTATGTTTCCGTCCTCACAGTCTCGGCTGCTCTTTATTCTTCATTTTCCTTTCATCCCATTCTCCCTCTCTATTTTTCATCATCACATCTTTAATGACCTGTTTGCCAGATTGTGTGAAATCTCTGTTCTTTTCAAAAGTTTCATATTTGTTAAACACTATCCGGGAAATGCTTCACTTGAACGAATAATGGCCTCATGGAATCCTCCATGGATGCAAGAAGACATCCTTTCATGGAGACACAACAAAGATGACAAAACGGAGAAATGCACCTCTATACATATACATACGTGAAGGAAAACATCCCTCAGAGCGGAGATACGGAAACCACTCTTCTTATTTTGTTCACAAGTTCAAAGATCGACACGAAGAGAGAAAATATACTTGCAAACTTATTTCTTCAAATTAACCCAAACAATTTTTTGTACTAACTCAACATTTTTGATTAAGCCCAGGTTATTTAAAAACAAATGAAGGGTGAATTTTGGGATCAGTCCTTACCTCTTCATGTGCAAATGAAAAATACCACGTTTTTTACACACGAGCTCATTAACAAGGCCGACGGCTTGACAATGATCTAGAACAGTGACATTTTGCCATCATCAATCTACCTTTCTATAATACCACCTACTGTAGTGTACTATGCATGACCTTGACGCTACATATCTTGTAAGAAGGTTATTACATCATGCTTCGTAAACTCGGCGCTAGGGGTTAATGTGTTAAAATGATATGCCAGTAAGTACATTAAACAAGAAATCTCATTACGCAGTTTCAATAAACCGATGTGTTTGGTCTCCAGTGAAGTAGGGAATGGTCACTCAAGGGTTATGCTACTCTTTTAAGACTGTATCTTCTGTGTCCATGCTTCCTCCAGACACACTAACATCTTCTCCACGAGACTGTTAATCAAACACTTGACTAAGGTCATTTATCTGAAACCCATACCGATATTCGTTGGTCAGGATTATGATGCTTTCAAACGTTTGATAAAAAGGACAAACATTGCTGTTCTTGTGCTGGCTTGCGTAACAGCATTACTGTTTCTTTTGATTTACATGTCCACTTGGAGTTGAATTATATGACTATGATAGCTCTTGTCTTGGATGACAAGCATCATTCTTCTCGCATTTATCCATTGCTTCTTGTTCCATGCTTTTATTCTGATAGTAAATGATTTTATACTGTGAAAATATCCCTAGTCGCTACATTGGTCTGGGGCGAATCAAATCATACAAACCAATTCGTCATGCATAATTATTGTACGAAATCCAGTGGGTACTGTTCGTTCCCAAGTAAGATCTCACAAACTTCGTCTGATCTGTCCAAAGTTCAGTTCAAAATATATGGCACACAACGTCTGTCTGCCTCGATTCTATTTCGTCCTGGACATGTTGAAGTGTTGTTCTCATTAGAACTTGACTGACATCACTTCCGTCAATAGGGAAGACTTACAGAGAACGCGTGATGCACCTATAGTCTGGCATCATCAATGATAGTTTTGTATTTATTAGCATTAACCATCAAAGGAAGCATGGTACTACCTGAACTTATTCTCAAAGATACATCCACAGCATTCAAAGCATACATGTCCTGTAACCATAGACCCGGGCGTAAACGATCCATTATTGTGAGGATCGTTAGCTTCTTTCGACATAATGTTTCTCAATGCATTCAAGGTGTTTTGATTACACAATACTAATCCATCTTGATTATTGTTTTGGCTACTTTTCATCAGCTAAGATATTTTCGACGTATGCATTGTGCTGGAATGTGTCCATGCTGCTGCCGACCAGTTTAATGTCAAGTACAAAATTACTCCAGTCAAGAGAGAATGTACGAAATTGTTGCCGGGAGCCATTTTGGCATCAATTCTTGGACTGTTTTTGTTGTTGTTGTTGCTGTCTCGAGAAACTATCGTCAAGGTTGATAACGTTGAATTATCAAATATTTTAAGATCGGTGCCACTGTGCGAAAGTCTGAATTTAAGATATGTCCTAAACCGTGTTCTCCTTGTGAATCGGTATATACGAAACACAAGTTAAATATTACAATGCATCATTTAAAGAATATAATTTGTCCATGATGTCCTGTGACTTGAAACATATATGCCGTTCTCTTGGCTGTATAGCCTTTGTGAAACGTTCTTTTTGTTTATCAAGCGTAAACCTAATATTTGGTCTATAAAACATTTTCGTTTTTTTGCCCCTGATGTTCCAGACAATCGATCACACTAATTCGATTCGGGCATCATACATCCATGATGTTGATGCTAAATAAGTCATCCAAAGTTCAATGCTACTAGCGTCGTGTGATATTTTTATTGCAATGCTTGACGTATCCGACGATCAATCTGAGTTTAAAAAGTACTTTCAACAGACGTTATCTTTTCTTTTTGTCACTTATTCTTGACTTCTGTTTTCACTTATCTTTCTCATTTGATTGCCTTATTGTTCTCTTCTTATGTAGACATCATCCAGTTTACTCTCCCTTCGAGGTAAAGAAAGGTGTCAAAATAACTGCATTACCGAGGGAAAATGGTACACGAGGAGATGGAGTTCGAAACACTTCTAAAGGTTTTCTTCCATCCTGTGTTTATCTTTGGAGCTACAGATCCATGAATGATTGTACCTTTTGTTGGAAGTGCGGGGGGGGGGGGGCGGATATTGCCATCGTGTTCGGCAAACATTTTCTTTGTCTTTTGACCGACTGGAAGTTTCTGTGTCACAATTTGGCGAGGAACTGACAATTTCCTCCTAATCTCTGTCTTTCCTCGTCCAATGTACCATTCCTTTGAAGACGTTCAAATAACATTCAAAGGCTGTATCGATGATTTCTTTAGATGCTGTTTGAAGAATCTGTTTTCACATCAAACTTGGTTACTTTCATTAGCACTGACATGGCGTTCTAATGTGTAGCTCAACAGAAAAGGATAGCTTGTTTTCTTTTATTGAAAGATTTCTTTTGACGTTGACGATATTATTCTTGCACAAGACATCCTTTATATTCATTTGCGTCTTAGCTGATTATAACCAACTTGACATTGGTCACCAATATTGCCAATGACTAAACGGTGACAGTTGTTCTTAAAATAAGTTTTGCAACATTTATGTTCTGTCGTTTTTCTTAGAGAATGCAACTTTTCACTACAGAAATATGAACATATAGAGCAACAGAAGAAAAGATGACTGATCCGATGAAAGATAGAAGCCGTTTTTGACTTGACAGAACAATAGATTTTCATGGTTTTCTTCTGCATCCTTTTGGTGGTGATTAACGTAAAGTGTGAACTAATTCACAAATCTCTTCAATTTAATCTGTCTTTTTGATTATGGCTTTGGTAAGTTGTTCATCTTTAAATCAAGGACAAAAGGATCTTATCGTTAAAGTGAAAGAATAATTACGCCTCCTAGAGATCAAATTCCACCTCCTTTCAAGATATTATGTTTCTTAGTTTGAGTATCATGTGGCATTATAAGCATTATTATGCAAACATTTGAAATTTATATTCGTCTCTAACATAATCAGCATTGGGGTGGATCGTACGATACTCTTTACTTGGTTGAAATACATAAAACAGTTTAAGTAATACATATTTTACTGATAATACAGTTTTGTCAGTGTAAACCGAACTTTCATTTTATTTGTCTTCTACTAACATGTCATCGAAGATGACGAACTGAGTTGTTCTATTGGTCCGTCCTCAAAATCAAAGATTTAATATCCACCATCCTATCTAACTAAATTCCTTTGGACTTTATTAAGGCTAATATATATATATATATATATATATATATATATATATATATATATATATATATATATATATATATATATATATATATATATATATATATATATATATATAGTTGTGTGTCTGAGCTTTTTCCATGATTAAATAGGGTTCCAATCTGAAAATATTTTTGTGTTGTTTGTAACTTAAAAATAAGTTGTCTATTAATATTTGAGGTCAAGGTCTAATTGTGATTATATTATTAAAAGGTTCTGGAATTGAACTTGTTTTCGTAATTGTGTAATGTTCCGTTATCAAATTTAGTTGGGTTTTTTTCTTCTTCAGAATATGCTATGGACACATTGAAAAAGTGGGGTTGTATATAAAAGGGTCTTTTTGTGAACACAGTCTTTAATTTTAATATCAGCTTGTTATCATTTAATGTTGTGTTTCGTTATCATTTTAAACTAAATATTAATTGGAAAAACAAAGTACTCATTTATTTTGTGGATAAAATTATATTTTATTATTATTTTGAATTTATTCAAAGACATTCTTGATTATATCATTGGTATGCATCAAGATTAATACGACATCAGCTCATTCAAACTTATTCTTACATCAGCTCATTCAAACGTATTCTTATATCAGCTCATTCAAACTTATTCTTATATCAGCTCATTCAAACTTATTCTTATATCAGCTCATTCAAACTTATTCTTATATCAGCTCATTCAAACTTATTCTTACATCAGCTCATTGAAACTTATTCTTATAACAGCTCATTCAAACTTATTTTTATATCAGCTCATTCAAACTTATTCTTACATCAGCTCATTCAAACTTATTCTTATATCAGCTCATTCAAACTTATTCTTATATCAGCTCATTCAAACTTATTCTTACATCAGCTCATTCAAACTTATTCTTATATCAGCTCATTCAAACTTATTCTTATATCAGCTCATTCAAACTTATTCTTATATCAGCTCATTCAAACTTATTCTTATATCAGCTCATTCAAACTTATTCTTATATCAGCTCATTCAAACTTATCAGCTCATTCAAACTTATTCTTATATCAGCTCATTCAAACTTATTCTTATATCAGGTTATTCAAACTTATTCTTATATCAGCTCATTCAAACTTATTCTTATATCAGCTCATTCAAACTTATTCTTATATCAGCTCATTCAAACTTATTCTTATATCAGCTCATTCAAACTTATTCTTATATCAGGTTATTCAAACTTATTCTTATATCAGCTCATTCAAACTTATTCTTATATCAGCTCATTCAAACTTATTCTTATATCAGCTCATTCAAACTTATTCTTATATCAGCTCATTCAAACGTATTCTTATATCAGCTCATTAAAACTTATTCTTATATCAGCTCATTCAAACTTATTCTTATATCAGCTCATTCAAACTTATTCTTACATCAGAAAATTTAAGACTTGTAATTCGTTCAGAATATTCTATACTTTTGGACTGGTGATATAATGTTAATGAATATCTGGGATTTAATTAACAATAATGTCAGTTCGTTTGAAATGCTCACTTAGTATCAAAGACGAAAATACTACTGTTATTTACGCGTGTGTGCTTCTTTGCAAGAGATAATGGTTATGCCTGTAATAGAAGCTTGGACATGTTAGGGGTGGTGGTGGTAGAAATGGCCTTTTTGTAAACTTAGTAATCACTGAAAGTTAAAGTTCGATGATGGTTCATCAGAAACAGTCAGGTATCTTTTCCCGTTTGTAAGAGATGCTTCTAAACTTTATTGGTCAATGTCCTTTTCGCATACTTTGCAAAGTAACGCATGACCATATGGTCGAAAAGATTACATCACCTTGGGTTACATCGCAATGAAAGCGCACTATTTAATATGAACAATATTAGAAACGGAAATTGAAATAAAATTTATAACAATTGAATGACGATGCCACCTTTAATCGTTGATGTTAGGTTATGGAATGTCATAATCCAGGCTCGGACGTTTGTTTTTTCGAACAAATCTTTGATTATTCGTTCGACAACTAGTTTAAGGAAAGCAGGCAGGGTTTTGATAGTATTTCACAAACAGAAATTCAGTATGGGCTTAATTTAGGCCTCAATGCAATGATTTATTTGGACGAAATTTAAGTCGGACTTTAAATTGACCAATCAAATGTCTCACGTTTTAAAGACTAATGTTTCTGAAACTGGGTCGTATTTATGCCGTGTCCTGCATCACTATGTGCTTTATCTTCAAGATATTCGAACGGGGTTCTATAAAATCTTCATTCTGACATTGAATCTCAGTAATGTAATCACTTTTGTTTATTATTCATTAAAGCAAAACTGATTACTTTTATATTTTGTTTTGTATGGCTAAGTTATTCTTCCTGACGAGCCTCCATGTGTGGGATGCAAAATCACTCTTAATAACGAAGCAGTAAGATTCATCTTTGCCTGGATGGGGGACATGATTAGGGACAGAACAATCAAAAGGGGGCACTGTGTAGATAAAAACACGTATTGCAACCATAAATGAGTCGATACAATTAAAGAAACATTTTTTTCTTAAGGTAAAATACATACATTCTGGATCTTTTACTATCAAACCAAAGTTGCTCGAAGATGTATGAATCTGAAATGTCTTCATTATCACTAATTTTATCTCGGCCTCCTTTTATAAGAAATTGTTTTGGATGCGTAAGCAGAATGTAGTGCCTTTGGAGAGAAGACATGTCCAGCAGTTGTACACTGCTGTAATGCATAGTGGTACACCACAAGTCCATTCTCGTTCTCAGGATTTAACAGTCACGATGAACGCTGATGATGATAATACCATCTGCAAGGACATTAATAATGATAAGATAGACATATTCTTTTAAAAATTTAATTTTGTATATGCTATTATCTGTTGGCGACATGTAAACACAATTCATGTCTCATTCCCGTGTCGATTCTTCCGTCTCATTTTTTAGTTCTATTATCAAAACAGTGTTTGCCTTAGAAATGACTATGGCTGCTAAAGTCTTTTTATGTCGCTTTCCGCATCGGCGCTTTACAATCACTTTACCAGTTGACCCATTTTGTTTTCCTACCCCAACAAGGAAGTTGACTGCAAAATAATCTTCCTGACAGTAATTTTTTCAAAGCTTAGCGAAGAATTATAAGATAAAGTTTGCTTCTTCATGAAAATAGACAGGGAAACGAGATCTTCTGTAAGTTTTCATCTTTTATTGGTGCAGTATATCATCTGCTTGAATCGTAATTTAGTTCTGATTTTGTTTACCAATGTTATCTTTGAACACTCACTAATCATGTTGTTATGTTTCATTACACTTCAGATCTAGGATCAGACTCCATAAGTGGATTGATTTAATTACACAACTACGATTCGTTGACTTTGCTAGCTGGAAAGTTACCGGTATATTCCGTTTAGAAACATTTTGGAGGTATGTATGATTATTTGTGGTTTGTAATTTAATACATCTATTAATTATGTGTCTTAGGTATGTGGAGATTTTACACTTGGTTACATTAACATGGTTGTTCTTTCGGCTGAGGTTAAAACTTGGCCTTTATCCTTCATGATGCCACCATGAATGGGACTATCTTTTACAGTAATTATCGTAATAAGCACGCCAAAAATAATAGTGTAGGTATTAATGGAGGTCTTTCTTGAAAGAAATTTCACGTGCTCATTTATATCAATTTTCGACTAAATCAGAGTATTTTGTTTTTACAATATCAAATGGTTTATTCAGAATAATACGGTGAATTAATTTTTTACATTTTCCAGCCTAAAGCCATTTAACTCTGCTTAGAGTTAGGATCACATATTTACAAAATTATACATGTAAAAGTAAGTCTCATTTCTATTCTCACATAGATGGTTTCTGTCGTAACCAAAGAAGCTCAAAGCTTGGAGCCTAAATACATTTATTGTCTAATATTGATAATAGATATTCATAATAATGCAGTTCTTCAAACACAATGACATTGAGTGTTTACTATTTGCGTATTATCAGTTCATGTCAACAGCTAGTTCTCATAACGGTTCTTAAAATATTAAACCGTTTGGTTGTTCGAATTAAGTCAGTGTTGTCTCTCTCCCTTAGTTGTCTTTAAGACAGTTTGATGACCAACAATTAAAGGAGGCCAATGACCAAGTGATCTAAAGTGCAAAACTAATACTGATCACAGATATCTCACCACTGTTCTCGTGGGTTCGCGTTTCTGGCTTGCCCATTGTGGGTTTGCGAGAAAGCTTACCAGTTCGATTTCTTTGGGTTGGAGATTCATCGCAGGGCTTGTCTGGGCTCTTCCTCCACAAGTTATACTGGCCGCTATCTCATATCCGCCCCACATCCACCCCTAAAACCCCAACAATAACAATCAATACTCAACACTGACTTGTAAATGTATATATTCAAAAATGTGGACTTGAATCACAATGATTCGTTCCTTTGCAATGCGTTTCGAGTAATGGAAGTGTTGAGTTTCCGCGTAGATTGCGTGCAATTAATAAGGAGAAATACTCATATCTCGTTATTTTATTTCATGTAAGCATCATAGGCGGCTAAAAAGATATAACATACGTAGCAATTGCATTCTATGGATAGATAATATTGACCTAACATTATTTTGAGATCCACCTATTTGGAGAAAATGATGACTGCTTTTATTGCACAATGTACAAGCATTTCTTGATCAACAGTTCATCTTAATATGGTTATCACTGCCAATATATTAGGTCTAAAATCTGAAATTCAAAGGCAATGCTCTAACTGAAATAAAACAAATCGCTTACGTAAATAGAATATAACGCCATAAACCTAGACGACAAGAACTGGTTCAGAAAAGTACAAACCTTTACTCTAAAGAAGCGATTTTTAGAAATGGCAAACTAAACGTAATAGCTCGATTTAGTGGTGGTTCCATTTAGGTCATAGTTTCGTGTAAACAAATTAACACATTTGTAATGTTATTATGGAGAATGCATTAAATGACTCAAAATTAACGCTAATGTGCTATAACATAGTGACTTTGCAGACGGATCGGCAAAATCCAGCCGCAAGTAATCCGTCGGACAAAGAAAATTGCCTCCATTACTATAAGTGTTCAGAGGTTGTACGAGTCGGCAATTCCTTTAAAGTTTAACTGCTTATTGTATTAATAGAGTACGAACCGATATCCTGTACGTGACGTGATAATGTAAGTGCCGGCGATCTAATAAACAGTCGCTTAATCACCCGTCATGTAAATTAGTATCATTATATCCGTCCTCGTGCTCGTGGAACTAGGCTGGTGTACTGACCACCACATTCCGCAATCATTGATTTGATCAATGATGATAAAAGGTCAACAGTGATAATATTATTAGATATCAAGCTAGTATTAACCAATTGGAATATGTCACAGTAGCCGATTCAACGAATAATCCCGAGTTATTCTAAACAATGTCTTTTAATATTAATATCGTTGTTGACGGACATTCAGTAAATCGTGTGGTGATGCTTGTCAACATGCGAATGTATTTGCGAGACGTACAGACCGAAGGGGCAGTTTTACCTGACTCATAAAAGAGTTTATAATAATAATAATAATAATAATAATAATAATAATAATAATAATAATAGGGCTTTATACATATCTATAAGATTGAGAGGCAGGGAACTTTAAAACGTCCCTTTGGTAACTGTGTACCCTTTTACTTCTTTCTGATTTTGCGCTTTATTTGAAGAACTATTTTTCAACTAAGGAAATATTTTTGTATATTGCTGACTATGATTCAGTACCTTTTGTGCACACTGCTGTTTCAAACGTCTCTCAAATCAATCCATAGGAAATGTCATGCAATCAATAAGTGATATAGAATAGATTCTCAGAAAACTTTGTACTTACTTATGTATTTTTGTACAGTATTCACATATATTTTAATTCTCAAACATGTTGCTTTATTGATTGTAGATCCAAGTTATACGAAGCAATTTGAACGTTCGTATTATAAAACAAGTGCTAGGTACAAACCAATGTTTGTACAAAAAGTACTAGTGCTAATTACAATTACAAAGAATTAGAATTTTTGAAATAGTGTATGAATGTTGGTGGAGCTATCCCTGAAATCAAGGTTATCAATGTTGAAAATGTTGATTTTTAAGACAAATTCTTCATGGGGAAGAAAACAGAATTTTCATATCCAGAAGTCAAGAAAATAAAGTAAAAACTTAAATGAAACGAAAACAATAATGCATGTAGTAAATAAAATTTGTGATAACAAAATTTATGATAAAATCGAACGCAATGTTTTAATGCCCACGTATTGACACTGTCTTTCTCACATGGAATGACGCACTCCCACTATCAAAGGCCCGCCAAGAGCCATGTACTTTTGATGATAACAATATGGAGTGACGCACTGCAACTATCAAAGTAATGTTGAGAGCCATGTCATTTTCATGGGAAATTAGCTTCCGCCATATGTTACCAACACTGATGTCTGCTGGGATATTTTTTTTCGTGTACTTATATGAGCAAATGTTTTATGCTGGTACAATCTTTGCAGATTAGATCTTAGATTTCCCAGTATTCAAAACATATACAAAAAACACATACATATGTATGTATGTATGTATGTATGTATGTATGTATGTATGTATGTATGTATGTATGTATGTATGCATGCATGTATGTATGTACAAATAATACTATCTTACAGGTTAGAGAATTCTGAATCGTACTGATGGGATATATTGCATCTCTCTCTCTCTCTCTCTCTCTCTCTCTCTCTCTCTCTCTCTCTCTTATCTATCTATCTATCTATCTATCTATCTATCTATCTATCTATCTATCTATCTATCTATCTATTGTCCAATAGACATTATGTACAGCCCATAATAAACTAATACAAGTTATCTCACAGCAAACAATATGTACAGTTTATTGCACAGTATGCGATATATACAGTTTATTGCACAGTATGAGATATATACAGTTTATTGCACAGTATGCGATATATACAGGTTAGAGCAATATTATACTCAATAATTTCTTTATGTTTCCTTCCCTTAATTCCAATGCATTAGTTGTAAGTTCAGACGTACCACGAGTTCCTTTGTAGCACAAACCTTGACATAACATAAAAAACATCAGTTGAATTTGAATGAAATAGTTGCTGTAACATTGTGTATGGAATTATTATTCTTTCAGAAAATAGTATCATAAGCATGTCATTTATGAAGAAGTCGACCAACATCGAAAAGGAGAAGTCCATGGATATATCAGGGCCATTTTTGGTTAAACACAATTTCCACGTTGGGTTTACTGCCATAGATGGGGACTTTGCGGGACTATCACCAGCATGGTCATCACTATTGCAGGGTTCACAGATATCGTGAGTAAAAAAGAAAAAAAGTAAAAAAGGCAAATAGTGATCTATTGTGACACTTTATTTTGGCACGAGATGATTGCAAGTTCAGATATCAGATAGAAGAGTTTGATTTTAGATACAACTATGATGTCATGTGATGCAACGGAAATGGTAAAACGCACTATTAGACAGAAATATACCCATTGTGACAATTTTTAATATTAAGCGAATGCATCACCCACCGCGATATTTATAAAGTGTAACCGACGACTATCTTAACATAATGTGAGAGAATTAAACTTTCCCTAAGTACGATTCTTATTTTTTTTAAAAATATATATTCAAAATAAAGATTAATGTTTGTATTACTCTTCAGATGTTCATCATAGGATCACAAAATCAATATAAATGTCTATATTTATAAAACAAAATACAACTATTTAACTATAATAAGATTTAAAACCACTTAATTATATTCTTGCTTTACTCTGGTTTTATTCATGCGCTAAATGTAGGTCCAAATTTTGAGATATACAAGTAAGTGTTTACATTTTGGAAGGAATACTTGATGCCCTTATTGCAGACAGAGCTTACAGGTATTTAAAACACTAAGGCTTTTGCGTTTACAATAATTTCGAACACACACACACACACACACACACACACATATATATATATAGTATAATAGTAATGAGGAGTTTGTATAGTGCCTAATATTTAGAAGCGTTAAGCGCTTTACAGCATCTATAATGACACGATTACTAAAAAAACAAAGCACCATGAAATTAGAAAATAAAAATTGCTGAAAATATTTAAGGTAGGAAACATTATTAGGTCTTAAAGGTTTGTTCTTGCAGTCAAAAAAGTTGTGTTTTAAGAGCACTCTTGATAGGGATAGCTGTGTCTTTGTGTCTAATTTCAATGGGCAATTCTTTCCAAGTTCCTGAGCCCTGGTATGCAAATGAAGTGTCCATATGACTTCGATTTTCAAAGTGGAAATGATGAGTATACGATTGTCAGAAGAGGAGCGTAAGTATCTTGTGGGTGTGTATACATAGGGGAGGCCAGATAGGTATCTTTGACTGGCTTCCGTCAGTGAAACGCAGCACAGATAACAAATGTTGTGTTTGATTATGGATCAAATGGATAGCCAGTGTAGGGTACAGAGCAGCGGAGGTGTGATTATAGATCATGGCACTCTAAGGATGATCCGAGCAGCTGTGTTTTTAACTTTTTGAAGTTTCTGGAGTAGATATGGAGACGAACCAGACAGAATTGAGTTACAATAATCCAGTCTTAAAAGTACTAATGAATACACAAGGTTTTTAGTGGCATCAGATGAAAGATATTTTACGAATGAAGCTGACGCGTCTCAGCTCAATTATGCAGCCTTGCATATGTCCATTACATGTTGGTGCAATGTGAGAGTACTGTCCAGAGTAACACCTGGGGTTTGTACTGACTCTGTGAATTTAATGTTGGTGTTGCTGATATGTATTGTTTACGGTAAAGGATGTGAATGAGAAAGTCTTTGTGTTATGATCAGAATGGCCTGAGTTGTATCATCATTCATATGCAGCTTGTTACATGTCATCCATGATTTCACATCAGAAATGCACCTCTCTAGTCCTTGGATAGTCGCATCAATTTCAGTTGGGTGGCTAGACTTGTACATTTGGGTGTCTTCAGCATACAATGGGTGAGACAATGGATGATGATCAATGATACTTGAGAGCTGCAGAGTGTATATAATGAAGAGAACAGGCCATAACATAGATCAAAACTGGGCTGGAGTGTATTTAATTTGCAGATACAATTGGTGTCCTATTGACTAAGTAGGACTTAAACCACTGTAAGGCTGTACTGTGAATGCAAAATACATGCTGGATATGGTGAAAAAATATATCATGGTCTGTTGTGTCAAATGCTGCAGAAAAATCTAGGAGGGCGAGGATTATATATATATATATATATATATATATATATATATATATATATATATATATATATATATATATATATATATATACTGAATCCAATCTTCCTTGCTTGATTGCTAACACACAAAATGCAAAGGATATTTTATCCATTTTCAAATATCTTGGCATAATTATTTTTTTAATAAAATGTCTTTTCTGAATAAGCACGAAAATTTAATTAAATAACTTAAGGATACATGCATGATTGTTTCGTGGTGTTACAACAAAAGCGTCTAATAATTTTAAAACAGTTATGTGCATCTACTTACATGTCAAATTAAAACCGAAAGGTGGCAGAATTTACATATATCTGAAACAAAAATGTGAATAATGTTGGAATGAAGAAAAAGGTGATTACTTTCGAAGTCCTTTTGGAATATAAATATTAAGATGAAATACGACAATAATTTATAAAGTATCTAAAAATGTCAATGCATACACATTTAGCGATGATAACATATAGGTAATATGAAATTCTATGAAGTAAATGCTACGAACTGATAATTAAATGAATCGGCAGAAACTTTGAATAGTTATGTATATTACCGTTTAAATCCAGATTGTAACGTATTTCTTTACCCTTACCTCTTTTATCGGATATATTAAAACCATTAATGATCCCCCAGCCCCTATCACTCATAGTCACGGTATTTCACTTCAAGACATTGTCATGACTATAATGTGTATGTGCCGATTATGTTACGTTTGTTCTCTTAGATGAGTTGACATTAAGGTCCAGTTTAGCTTTCTTTTGTCACAAGTGCTCTATTGTGTGTGCATTTTATCTGTGTACTGTATTTAAAGTTTCGTGAAGTATTTGTAAGAATTCGTTGTTTAATAAATATGAGAAGAGTGGGAGAGAGAAATTCTAATCCATTATACCTGGGAGCTACTTTTGAGTTCATTATTCTCTTTGTATTTGCATCCAGTCTACTAGCGCATAGTCATTGGATTTTGAAACTATGAGATGATTATCTAACATTGATCGAGTGTTTATCGGGAAATCATTTTCTTCCTGTTTTCACACAAACAAAAATGAATTGCATACATACCGACTATGTCTTAAGGTGAATTACCGGTACGATGGACTTAGTGATAAAGGGGTTGGGGTGGAAATAGGTGAAAAAAGAATGAGCTTTCTTACACATTCACTTTGTTCGGGCCAAGACTAACAAACACGGAGATGAGAGGTGTGAATGATCTGTAATCACTTAGCCACATGAGTAGCCACACGAGCCCCTCTGTCTGACAAAAATCAATCTAGATTTGCTAACTTAATATTCTACTAACATTGGAAAAAGATGAGAATTCTCTATTACCTGAGTGACAGAACTCAAATGTAAATATTTCGCTTACATTTTAGAAAAGAAGAACAGCGCCAGAATCCTGACGCAGTCCTCAATTCCCTGAGGACATTCACCGAATCAATCAAAAAAATGAACCCATCCAAATATATCAAAATCGGCACTGATGTAATGGAGTCTGATGATGACCTTGACGATGATAGCATGTCCTCCGGGTTATCAGATCCATCAGGTTATGAACCGGAACTGGACAGTGAACGAGATTTTGGAAAGTCAAGTGAGACACCTGTCATAAATGTGTCCGAATGTGAAGTAAGACCTTTTGTTTTTCACTTCCTTTATGTTCCATAAAGTCATCAAGGTCAATTCTTTTAAAGACGCTAATACATGTTTTTAGAGATAATATATTTTTGATTCTATTCTCGGAAATCAAAAAGACCTATTGCAGCTATTGCACAGCGTCCACACTTTTCTTTTTTTTAAAAAAAAAATCCATTTTACATATGTACAGCCTTTCTGCATCTCAATTATTCTTTCTTCCTATATTGTAAAATGGGTTTCGTTGCACCGATCCACGAGGAAGGTGCTATTGGTGGTAACTTTGTACTTGCCAGTACACACTTTATACATTATTGGTTATTTCTATTCAGCTCAAGATATTTGCATCATGTGTATATACTGTTTGATCTTAAATCATAAAGCTTAGTATGGTTATGGATCTTGATGACTACTGCACCCGCATTGCAAAACTAGGTTAATGTGACCCATATTTCTTGCTCACCTGCCAGGATATTTTTCAGTATTGTTCATGCTAGATTCATCCACCTACATGTATGTAACTGCATACTCCTTTATTAATAACATACCCCAATAAGAGAAGTATGTCCTTTTGACATTCATTTTGCATTTTGCTGACTTTGGTCAAATTTTTGTTTACCTCGTAATCACGCGGTGTTATTATCTAGTATATACACTTTTATACCAAGAAGTGTGAAACATTAATGAGGGATGCATCTTGATGAGTAATATACCTCTGTCTAAAAGTTGGTCACTGCGACCTATATTTCATGCCTACTGAATCTTGGCAATATTGGTCGAATTTCATAAGAGATTTATTAAATGAATTCGCAGTTAGTACCATACTTATAATAAAATCAGTGGCATGAAGTTCACGTTTGACTTATGCAGTTAGTTTATAATTTCGCATTGAGCTTATGGATAAGGTTTCTAACAGCTGTTTTACTGTTACTGTTAAACAGCTGTTTTTTTGCGAAAAATCAAAAACAGCAAACAGCTGTTTTTCTAGAACTGATTTTACTGTTTTTTCTTTAAAAAACTTTGCTTAATAAAAAAATTAAAATTAAATATAAATTGTTTAAAATGTTTTTGCCTAATAATATAAAAGTGAGATTATGTAACATGTAACGGTCTTTTTTAAAATCCTTTGGTGTTTGTGACACATTATTTCCAAAGAAAGCTATAGAAGAACCAGAATTTGATGATTCGTTGCTGGGGTTGCTGGATGGTGACGAAGTTGCTGAAGATGACGATTTCGATGACATTGCTGATGTTGACTTTATTAAAGACACTGATGCTGAGGAAGAAATTGACTACAATGAAATTCTTAAGAATGCACGAAAATTGATCAAATTTATCAAAACATCTTCAGTTAAAAATCAAGTATTCCAAGACAAAGTCTTTGCTGAGCTTGGACATCATAAGGAGTTGCATTTGGATGTCAAGACTCGCTGGAACTCTATTCCAACAATGCTAGACTCCTTAATTCAGACAGAGAAACCTCTTCGTGAGACACTTTTGGAGTTTGAGGCAGAAGAATATATTAATTGCGTTGATTTTGAGGCATTGAAAGTTCTGAAAAATGTGCTAGAACCAGTTGAGCTTGCTGTCAAAAATTTAAGCAAAGAAGATGCTACATTGTTGTCTGCAGATGTAATAATCAAGTTTATGCTTCAAAAACTCTCAGACATCGATCATGAAATCAGTCGAACGCTTCATGACAACATAAAGCGACGCATTGATGAGTGAATTAACAACGATGTTATGAACCTTTTACCTTCACTTAAAGATCCTTCTATTTCGCCATCAAAAAACACACTCATATTTGCCGCCAGTCTTGCTTCTCGCTTATTCTGTGTTATTGACGATTACGATGATGATGATGATGATGAAGAGAAACAATTTGAAACTCTTTCAAATGATGCAGAAGAAAGAACAATGTCACTTCAAGAGGAGCTGAATTTGGAACTTCAAGAGAGTACCACCACCACTAACGCTGCTCAAGATAAATTCAAATGGTTGAAGAGTGAATTTGTATTGTTTAAAAACACTGGTAAACGAACAGATCATCTTCAAAAGCTTTATGATGCTCTACTATCGATCAAACCCACTTCAACTGACGTGGAACGTGTTTTCTCCGTGAGTGCTCGCTTTTGCACTAAAATCAGATCTCGCTTATCTGACAAATCGCTGAATGCACTGGTCTTCCTCAAATTTTTTTATAATAAATCGAAGAAGAAGTATAAAAAAGTTTTTTTAAAACATGTCATTAAAAACATATAAATAAAAAACTTTGCAGAACAAATTTTTTAAAATGCATTTTAAGGAAAAACAGTAAAACAGCTGTTAACAGCTGTTTTTTGGAAAATAAGAAACAGTAAACCTCTTTTTTTTTTTTTAAAAAGTACTGTTTTTGAGAAACCCTACTTATGGCCACATAGGTTTCAAGCATGCTATAAACATACTGTTATATCTGCAATGATTAAACTTGTTGATATGATGCATCTTGATGAACACTACTCCTTCTTTGAATAAGATGGTCATTATGGCCCATATTTTATACTTCCTTGCTTATATTAAATTCTGAATTTGATATGTATTCTTTCTAAAAACAAAGAGCTCATAGTAATGTATACCGTATTATATTTTATAGCTCATTATCACCTATAGGTCATCGTTACTGGCCCTGTCTGAAGTTTCAGCTGAAACAAATACTTGAAACGTAATCAGATAGTTAATTGGTACATTATTTGTTTGCTATTTGTTAAGTGGCAACACCTGTAACTAGCCATAGCAGTTAGCTATACTGACTTTGGATAGTTTTAACAAGGTTTGACAACATTTTGTACAGTAGGAAAGCAAGTTAAAATGTTAGCTATGCACCATCGAACCAGTGTACAAAATAACCACGTCAAAGCTATTAAATCACCTGGAAAAAAATTAAATTACTGTTCAAAAGGTAATCATCAGATTCACTTTCATCATACCAATCACATTCTTCGTTTTATTCGGCTTCATTTGCATTAATGATTTTTTATTAAATATATCCCCTTTTAATTTTACATGCAAAAGTCAGTCGTCGTTTGTTCTGAGAAGCATAAATGCATGTATATGCAACACTAATCATTTGTTTCATTCATAGGTGGACTGGTTCCATCTGATCTGATTCAACATAGTAACCGCATTTAGTTTCAACAAGCGATGTAAGGAGATCAAATGAGTTTATTTTTCAGTTGAGGAATTATATTTTGTCACAGTTGTATAAGCATGATGGGATAGGTAGCACTGTTACTGTGGTATCATTAACAGTGACAGCTTCAAATCAATAATTACAACTTTAGTTACAATTCTGCCAATATAGGTACAGATCAATTTATCGATTAATGGATGCAAGTGGGTATCACGTTCAAATAAAATACTTGTGTTCATCCCTTCGTTCTCTGGGAGTTTTGTAAATATTTTATTTGGTTAAAGTATGAAAGTTTAAATACTATGCATGCTTTACGAAGTTAAATTATTTGCCCGCACATAAAGTACAGCAATTGACTCCACTGAAGTATCATTTACGTTCATCATCTTTCTTTTTTAATGGCATTCCCAAAATCGTTAGAGGAGACCCTTATCGTGTTATACTCTCCCATCCACTGCTTCACCAAATTTAGCTCTGCTCAATACTTTTTGAAGAACGTAATGCATTGAAATGAAACATCGTATGATGTTTGCTGTAAAACAATATTATTTCCATTTAGATATGTTAGGCGAATTTTATTTTTGCTTTGTGTTATGTATGGTTCCTATTTGTCAACTTATACCATGCTTTCTGCTACTACGCTATATTGGCTGTGACGTCATCTTCATTTTTGCTTGTATTCCAATAAATGTTTGAATCTTTAAATTCACATTTGATTTCTGATATTAAACAGGGTATTAAGAACGAGAATGAAGTTGACATGGTCACTAAAGGTGCCTGTAAAATAAAAGTCTGCGATGATCCAAATCCAAAGATAACTTCACAACGCCGACAGAAATCAAAGAAGACAATTATGTCAGATGCAGACTTTAGTGAAAAGCTACGTAAGTTACCTATCCAAATTCGTACTTGTGGAATAAATTTCTTCTTACGACATGGTGAGGTACAACGCGCAGAAGCATTCTCCACTCAAGTACAGCTAGTATCACTAGTCAACACAACCCAAATTTGTACTATGTGAACCTCATTGTCGCAAAGTATTGGAATAAAACCAAACTACGACCTTTCTGTTATGAAGCCTTTGCTGCAATTTCATGTTTAAAACAGCTTTAAATGTATTACAGATTTGATGAAATATAGACAGTAATCAACAAGTTATCTGATTGGTAGATTGTAACTGATTGATTGATTGGTGGATCCACATACACAACCCGTCTAAAGGACTTGTCATTGACTCTTTCCTTATTTGACGTTCAAATGAGAAATTTACCTACGGCATGCTGTCAGTGTGTTTAACACCTTGTATTGGACTAACAACGTTTATACATGTTTACCATTATTATATACTATGATTATTATATACTATGATTATTATATACTATGATTATTATATACTATGATTATTATATACTATGATTGTAGTTCTAGCATAAAGTAGGTGTTGACCGAGTAATATTGTCCAGTATATATCATCGTCTAGCAGCATATATTGTAAATAATGATGCGCCTACTGTAGTAATTTGCATCGTGAAAGAAGTTTGTTTTGATAGTTGTAATTTATCATTACGTTGAGAGATCTGGGAAAATGTGTTAATTATAAATCAGAGTATTGTTTGTGTTCTGTCTCTTGTCTTGAATAGACGAGTTGTTTTGGGGTTTTCTACAAGCAAATCTGTAGGCCATTTCCAAGACTGCTTGATTAGAGGATATATTAGACAGTTCATTTTTAACATGGCAGGTAAAATAGTTTCAATACATTGTTGTTTTAATAGCCGCAGTACAGAACCGGTAGTGGACCTCACGTTCCCATACACGTAACAGAATGCATCTTTTTCAAAGACACCATTGTGATGGACGTGTATCAAAATTTGTGACCAATGAATAATTGCTTATTTCTAGCGCTAAACAGCCTCGCGGTCTTCCTTCAACAAGTTCTTTATTTATGGTGTCACATTTACATTATACATGAGTGTGATTCCTGCTCCCTTTCGGAAAATTATTGTTTAAATGATTTCGTTGGTTATCACGTTGTATCCCACTATATTAATTATGAATTACATTTAGTTACGATTAAATATATTGTATTAATAGAAATAACGCAGAAGAGGCCCTGCTCTAACATAGCAGGGTTTACGTATTAAGTATCTTAATTAATTTTCTAAACACCAAAGTTTGTTATACTTCATCTTGGTATGCTGGATAATTTTTATCCTGATTTGCGTAACATTCTTGGTGTGTATGTGTACGCAATTCATCTGTAATAAAAGTTAAACGATTTAACGTCTTACTTAACTATGCAGAAAGGACGAAAAAGTTAGTTTCCTTACATATCCTGAACGTTCACTGGGGTGCATAAATAGTAAATACCATGTATCAACAGGTGAATTCACGTGTGAGATATCATAAATCAATATCGATAATTCATTGGGTTTATTTGATAGGAAACCTTTATTTCAGATAACAATGTCGGAATAGTCTGTGGCGGAAATGTGGCCACTAAGCAGCATTGCGACACTCGCCCAAAGTGCATAACTTGTTCAACGTCCACAAAGAAAAAGCTGGTGCATTATGTAAATTATGGTCAGCTGAAATCTGGAATACTGTCTATTCCACCTGTACTTACCGACAGCGGAGTAAACATAGCCCCCTCTCTTACTGAACCGCAGGGATATAACAGCAGAATGATAAGTTCTTTAAGTTAGAACAGCACTTAAGGGTCACAGGCGTTTGTAAGTCTAGTCTCTTCGGATACAAGTGCTGTTTAGCATTTGAAAAGTGCAACGTCTACCATCCAAGGGGTGGGGGCGAGAAGCCGCCGAGCTAGTCTCTTCTTCAGACGGCTTGACGCTCTCTTTCATGAAGTAAGAAAGAACCATCAAGCCTCACATCCTGAGTAGCATGTCTCACCTTTACGCGAGGGACGTGCTTCACCGCAATCAGCTCTTTTCTGATAGCCTTTCGTGCCCTCACGGTTGTGATAAGCATCATTGTAATCATTGAATTGGATGAACAAGGTTCTGACATCGGTGTCGCAAGTATGTGTTGACCGCTCACCGATCATCTCGTTCTGATCGCGCTTTACACTGGTCAACTTTGTGCGGGTATAAGGCTTGGAACACGTTTCCTCTTGTCCCAATCCACCGTCACATCCTATGTATAAAGGGGGTTTGCTTACCAGGTTCAGATTACGGAAGCGGTAATTCATCCTTCTCTAATATTACGTTGAATCTGTACAAAATGTTGATCATTCCACCTGTTAGTCTCTGATGCCTCCTTGGGCTATTGATCCATGGAGACAGGGTAGAGATGCTTATGTGACTTGTGCACTGTCATTGCTTCCTTGTCATGTGGGAGCAGCAAAGAAGGCTGGAAGTGCATACTCATCTTTTCAATCCAGGAACTACACACAGTTTTGTCTTTTCAACGAAACGTTTTGTGAACAGAACCGCTGCTCACCACTATGTCCTATTTTCCCTCCACCTTCTAAGGACGTAGTGATGTACGTTTACTCCCCGGTTTTGAATGTAAACGAAGACAGCAATGCAGTACGTATCCTCATTGATTAAAATTAGTTCAGCGGGAAAGCAGCTCCATTGACGCTTCCTATCATATCTACCAGTGCATCGCATTTGGAGGAGAACTGGTCGTATGTACATCAATTACCGACTGTTACCCGCAGACTTGTGCACGTTTAAAGAAATTTCTCAGAGTTTCTCATCAGGTCAAGACATTTACCTAGTAGCGTGAACTGTGGACTGTTCCTCTCTCTTTTTTGTGACCTATGGTCTCTGCTTCGAACTAAAGTACACAGGTCACGAAGTGGCATATTAAATGTTCAGAACTGAGCATTGGATCGTCTCAAGACTTTGTTTCAAAACTTGACCTGGATAAGCCTTGCTATAAATCTATCTAACAAAGGAACTGCTCTTTCTTACTATAACTTCTTACTGACTTCTTTTAAACTACTTTATCCAATAGCTGAAAGAGACCGCACTGAATCAAGCCGCATGACGTGAACATTACTTGAAGCTTTGGTCCAAACCTCCTGGCATGCTCGTTCTGTTGAAATAAGCATTGGAATCTTCAAGAAACTAAAGACCTTCTCAAAGTTTCTTCTTTGGTAGCCCAGACCCTCTTTCCCACTCATTGCTCCCTTGAATTCCGAAGTTCAGAAAGGTTGTGGGTTCGATCCCCAAGCCGAGTCATACCAAAGACCTACGAAATTGGTACTAACAACTGCCTCGCTTGACACTCAGCATTAAGAGGTTAGTATTACAACTGGTCGACCTGGTGTCAGGATAATGTGACTGGGTGGGAAATCCTGCGACATATCTGCGGCATGATGCTCCAGTGCTAAACATCACTATAAACTGCCTCACTGCAGACACCGTAGCGATATGACTGAAAAAGCGTTAAAGCTACGTTAAAAATCCTAATCAAACAAATAAACAAACCACTAATGTCAGATCCTCAGCTGACGTTATTTTGCCAACTATAATTTCCAGACAACATCAATGTCTTCAATTGGTTCTGGATAATTGACCATTCGGCACACTAGTTAATTAACCATTTTGCACTTCCAATGGACGTACACCAGACTATATTGTGTGATCTCCAGGATTTACAGGTGAAATAGGACCCAAGCTACATTGTCATGTTTGGTAATCGACCATCATCCTCGTCATCATCATCCTCATGATCAGTCTCTTGACCTAGTGTGGTTGTTGAGGCACTGTGTTGCTGAACATCTGACCAGTTCATGCACTTGTCTCGATCATGTGCCAATGCCTGTGTCTCCACAAAACTTTTCCTGGCCCATTCTGTGATGTAGTCACTTCACTTTTGTCTCTGTCTACCTCTCATTCTACCACCTTGCACACTATCCTGCAGTACTGTTGTGGATAGACTGTTGGCTCTAGTGACGTGGCCATACCAGTTTAGCTTTATATTTTTGGCAGTGGTGAGGAGGTCGTCATAGTGGCCTACTTTGTGCCTGATGGTGTTATGCACGTCTTCATTTGTGATGTGGTCCATGTATGAGATGCCAATGATGGTCATGTAGCATCTTATTTCAAGTGCTTGGATTCTTCGTTGCAATTCTGCTGTCAGGGTCCATGATTCACATGAATACAGAAAGATTGAGATAGCTAGTACTCTCAATAGTCTGACTGTAGTTTTCAGACAGATATTCCTGTCTCTACAGATGGGTCTTAGGTTCAAAATAGCTACCGTTATTGGTACTGATCGTGACAAAATTTCTGCTCTTGATCCCCCTTCAGTGATTATGGAACCAAGATATTTTAACTGGCCCACTGTTTACAGTCCTCTGACATTAATCTTGGTTGAGATTTGTTTGCCACTATTTGTCATCAGCTTTGTCTTCTCTGCACTTATCTCTATGTCAAATTTAGAAGATGTTTCATCCAGGTTCTTCATTACGGTGGCAAGCTCATGTTTCACTGCGTGCCATCCCATCAATGTCGTCTGCAAATCGGAGGTTGCTGATACTGACTGTCCCACTGTGGTTTTCCAGGGCTTCGGTCATTATGCGCTCTAAGTAGATGTTGAAAAGCGTGGGTGACAGGAAGCAGCCTTGACGTATCCTACCCTTTTTGACAGTGACAGGAAGCAGCCTTGCCGTTGTCCAACTGTTGTCTTGAACCAATCCCCTACAGAACCATGATCAGTTACTGCACTGGTAGCCTTGGCGTACAGCTGCTTGATTGTGTTGGGCGACCTTACTGAGTTATAACCCATGTTGTTACCACATGCAGTGATGTTTTATGGATATATACTGTTGTGTCCGCCAACGAGCTAGGCAGAATCGAGTTGAGACAAACTTATATCCGTTCAGCTAGTAAAAGGATATTTCACAAGCATATTTCACTGAACTACACTTAACATGAACTTCGGAGTTTCCTGACATTGTTCAATGTATGCTGGACCAAGTTGATTGTTTAGTTACCTTATTAATCGGTTTGACATCACCATGTATAATATATATATATATATATATATATATATATATATATATATATATATATATATATATATATATATATATATATATATAGTATGATCATGATTTAAAGCCACTGTATTTTTGTACAAAAAATGATGATCTGAAGAGATGCTTTGCCTTATGTCTTCTTTGACAGCATACTTATCATTCGCATCTTTTTCATATTAGGTCAACTTGCCAGCCCTGGAGATGCTATGACGAAATATGAGACAATAAATCCAATTGGATCTGGGTAATTATACTATTTACTTGCATCGGCATCACAGTCGATGCAAGCCATAATTTAAGTACTAATTAACCTTCATGCTAGCCACAACATGTACACGTTGTAAATGAGGATTCCAAACACTGATGGGTTTTTTCTCTCTGTCATGCTGTGTTCTGATCGTACATTAAAATGCTCTAATGTATCAGCTGTGTGAAATCACATTATAATTGATTTTTATGAGCGATGAAGTAAGCTAAAGTGTAATAGGCGAAATGGTTAAAAATGTAATTTTAAGAGGTTTAGTAGCGTATTTATACTGAACGAACAAACTTAAAGACCAAATAATGTTTCATACCTTAAATATTTGCAGCATGTTATATTTCTAATTTCATTTTAGTTTGTATTAATAGTCATATCATTATATTCATTGTACACATAGAACTTATCTTTTGAGTTCCATTATTTCTGCGTTCTCTTGCAAAACAAATGATACAGAGTAATTACATAACGTGAAGACAAAAACTATAAATCAGAATGATATTAAGTGAAATTCCTGTGAACATAATACAGATACTAATCTGACTATGTTTGTATATAATGTTTTCAGTCGAAATTAAGATTGTTTACAATTGAAGCTGAATATGAACAAACCCTGGTTTGATAACGAAAAAAATCTTTTGTGATGTAACATACTGTATTGACTAAAAGTAAAAACTGAAGATTTGCACTACGTTTCTTGTTTTGTTTATAATGCTTAACCACCCTCACCCCCAAATTCCCATGCTTCTGTTTTTGTAATAGACAGCCATACGTTTTATTTTCATACACAAATATTTGCATATGCTATTGACTTTAATGGAGAGATTACCATATCCTTTAAGATGTTTTAACAGCACTGAAGTACTAACACATAATGAATACGAAATAAAAAAAATATTTCTAAAATTTGAGTTGGTGTCATTACAATAAAAGACAAAAAGATTAGACGAATACGAAGTTATTGGTTTGTAAAATATAAACTATGCTGATTTCCATGGCAAGGAAACTGCAGTAAATAGTTATTGCTGCATGATTTTGAAATAAATGGCATGTTTTGCAAACACTGTTGTTTCAATGCACAGAAGAATTATGGTATACACCAACGCTGTATGATTTATATTCAGTCCCAAACATCTGTTTAAACTAATCTAACAAGTAGAACGTTTGTATGTCGTATATTTTACGAGAGAGAGAGAGAGAGAGAGAGAGAGAGAGAGAGAGAGAGAGAGAGAGAGAGAGAGAGGGAGGGAGGGAGGGAGGGGTTGGGTCTTAGTACATGACTGCCAAAAACAATAGCTTGCAAGTATTTTAATATAATTTCTAACAAGACCAAACAATGTTTTACTTTGGATGGGAAAAAACGTTATATTTAGTTCCATATAGAAAGAACCAACCAATATTCATGGATGATATAACCTTTTTCGATAAAACTTGAGGTAGCATGTCGAATTTGCTTAAGAAAACTAGACCATCCGGTGAAAATGGTGTTTTATTGTACTGGCTTTAATCGCACGTCATCATTATTCTGGCCAGATAGTAGAAAGTAAGCATAGGTATTCGAAAGCTAGTTTCATAAATTAGATTGATACACAGTTGTTCGGTTTTTTAGGCTTCGAGCACATAACTTCTGAAACATACAAATAAGTATGGATATTATTATGCATATTTGTACTATGTGAATTATTTTAATAAGTAAAAGTGTCATTTAGTAAATGTCATTTTTATTGCTATAATCGGATGGTTTTGCATTTTAGAGATGAGTCACATATACCACGCACGTGCTTTTCAATCATAAGCTTCATGGTTGTATCTAGGTATACATCACGTGATCCAATAAGAAAAACTAGTTCTTGAAAATGGAGGTCATTGGTTTCCAATCAAGGAATCCTGACCTAGTTCAACGTTGGATGAAGTGAACCAAGTAACCCTTGTTTACTTAATAATGTTTTGATATAACTGGAATGATTTATTGAAAGTCTTGTATTTGCATTGATTCTATGATATTTTAATTGATAGCTGTTTGGAATTACTGTCAATCTTTCAATGATATATTGATTGATAACTATATTAGAGTTACTGTGAATTCATTTAGAGATCTTTTATGATTTATAACAAAGGGATGATGTTTTTATACGACTGACACATCAGCATCTGAAAGATATCATTCGGGATGTTTCTAGAACGTATTTGAATTACTCGAAACGTTTTCTACTTTGTATTTTTAAGGAAATAAATTTATATTTTCAAATATATGAAACTTATTGGCTTTGCGATTTCATGTTACTAAGTTAAGACCCAAGAGTCGTAACAAGCTGTTTGTTATTTATAATAATTGACTTAATTAGGACTAAAAGTTTTAAGCATTGGCTTATAATAATTACATTTTGTTGAATAAAGTTTCAAAAGATAAAATGTTGCTATTAGTTCTCTGTCTTACGGCTTTGAGACTATCACCAAAATAAAATGCTTGAAAAGCTTTCGTTAGTTTTTTTATTAACCTGATCGTGTCCTTTCCGTATAACAGTGACAACACTTCTGTTTGCAGATGTCACATATAAGGACCAAATAAAGATTTAACATTTGTGAGAACCTAAGTGTTTCAATTAGAGTTCGTCTGCAAACTATATAGATACAGACCGGCCTTCGAAAATGCACTGTCATATATATGTTGTACCGTTTGTTAGGAAATACCTGTAAAGAAAACACTAGATCTTGATATGCCGACACATTATGCAATGGCAGATTGTGCCCTACATCGACTGCAACTGGACTTAGCCTAAAAGCGAGTATATTCGATAATACAATACCATTATATTGCTATATAATAGAATGGGATTCGTGTCTATACCCATCTTGATAACAATAAACGTGTTATAATAGGATACAATAATTTAAAGAAGTACTGTAATGAGTGAGCACTATTGTATTATGTTAGCTTTGATTTCTCAATTGATAAGAGCACATGAGCAAAGATTTAGTTTTTCAAGAATGAAGCAAATTATAATGATAATAACGACCTTAAGGCTGAGTATGATAATGAAGATAGCTATGATCATGATAATGGAATTTGGGGCTATCCATTATTTATTCCTTTTTTTACTAAATTTTAGGGCCTTTGGTAGTATAATGACCGCAAAGCTTAGAGGCTCACACACTGGTGACATCGCAACTATAAAGATAATAGACCTTACAAAACTACCCAAAAAGGATCGTCTTATCACAGAAATCGAGGTCATGAAGACGTATAGACATGAAAATATTGTCAACTTCTATGATTGCTACTTCCTGGAAGACAAGCAGGAATTATGGATTGCCACAGAGTATCTTGATGGTGGCGCCCTTACTGATGTTGTCACCGAAACAGTTATGAAAGAAGGCCAGATTGCAGCAGTGACAAGGGAATGCTTGAAAGCTCTGGACTTCTTGCATCAGAGAGACATTATTCATAGAGATGTAAAAAGTGATAGTGTGTTATTGGGAATGAATGGCACAGTTAAACTGACTGATTTTGGATTTTGTGCCCAGTTAAGCAATGAGCAGTCCAAGAGGCAGACCATGGTTGGAACTCCTTACTGGATGGCTCCAGAGGTTGTTTCTAGGTAAATAAAAAACTACACTAAATCATAATCCCATTGCCTCCAACCTCGCCGTTTTTGAAATGATATAAGACAGTCATCATGGGCATATAAGAAGAGGAATACTGTTATAGTTTTCAAATACATTAAAAGTATCTAAAAGTTACTAAAATTCTGATGTAACCGGGCTTCCGCATTGAGGTACAGAATTTCCATAGCAGTAGTATTTTTGTCCATCACTCTCTATCTGTACATTCATTCACATCCGTATTGATCTGCAACTCTGAGACATATATTAGATGCCATTTGATAGGGAAATTACTTATTGTGTCTAAATGTACATTGAAACCATGTCTTTTCAGGCCTAGTTTTAATGTTTCACTCTTCCCATCAATAATACATCTATATCACAGCCGATCCTTGTAACTAGCATATTTCAGGAACCATCCAATGCATTCAGATGCAGATTCATACCCTACATGCATTGTTGCCATTTTTCCCTTGCTATCTATCACACGTGTTTTAAAGCTTCGCTGACGTGTAAATAGAAACGCACGAAATTATCTCCTGATATCCAAGCCAATATTCTAAGGATTGTCAGCTACTACTGCCGATGTTGAATTGGAAGTGTTTTGTCCTTTAATCAATAATTCAAAGCTTACATACATTAGTGCTATATGTTCACCTGCTATTTATATTCTGAGTCTTATAACTAACTACTATTATATGTTCACGTACTTTTAATATTGACTGTAGCAAGTTAGCAAATGGTGTGTTGTTGCATATCAGAATGATGATATAGTCTACGTAATTGTTGAGTAGTTATATATTTGGATGAATTTGCTGATTTAGTCCTTTAGACTCACTCTGGCAACCAATCTAACGTTATACATGTTTTCTTACTTGCGAGCCAATGTAAAACTTTTAATAACATGTAAGTAACAAGTTTGAAGTTACATATTTGGATGAAGCTATTGCCATTGACTTAGCGTACCAGTATAATAAATTTTATTACATGCTTGTAACTACTGATTAGCTTTTTGGACCGCTCCGGTGGCCTAGTGGTTAGAGCGTCCACATAGTATGCTGGTCGCAGGTTCGATCCACGGCCGAGTCATAAACTGCCACACTGCAGACATAGTAGTGATAAGGCCAAAACAATTGTTAAAGCAACGTTAAAAATCCAAGTCAACACACACTGTGACTTTTTTGGAGGCTTTACAATTTACGGACTTTTAACGCAATATACCAAAACGTTGGCCTACGCGATTGTACAGGTGTTATTGAATTAACGTACTAATGTAATGGACACTATAACTTGTTAGTAAATGGTGTGCGGTTTCATATCATTTACATGCTGAGTTATTTTCTGTCCTATCTTGTGTTCATTTTCTTTAATTCTGAAATCGGCCACAAGATTCAATAAATGTAAAACAATTCAGGTCACGCAAGATACACGTATTTTCTAACATACAGTGTGTATACTACCTGGTCGACGCACAAAAAATAACAGCCAAAGCGAAATTCAAGGGCATCATGCAGCTTGGAGGACGTCAACAAAAATTAAGAAAACAAGTATTTGAATTACATCATCTACCAATGAAAGATGCATAATTTAGTACAGGAGAATACGACGCAATTACTGATTTCAGGGCATAGTTTGCTCTTTTCCTTTCCTAGTCTGTAACAGGAATTTCTGACGCTTTGATGGACATGTCCATCAATTTTAGGCAGCCCAGTGTGCGTAAGTTTCTCCGCATGTTTGAGAAAGGCCATTGAGCCTATATGTCCGGACGCATGCGTCCATTACAGGTCATTGGATCGCAAAGTGGATATGTTTTCTTCGTCCCGGCCGTCTGCCGTTTCAAACTGAGGATTGTATTGACTGATTGGCAAAGGCCGCATGTAATTGGTAACCATTCCGTCCATCCCACCGTGTCTTCAGCCACATATTTTGGTACGATCTGGGATTTTACTGGAGAGTCCATCCGTCCAGATCGGACTTTGACGACACTAGTACCTGTGAATACTGTACTGTGTTAATTTACAGGCAGCATACCGATATTGAACTCGGCAACCCAAACATCAATCCATGCAATATAAATGCAACCGACAAATCCGAAATCCATGCGTTTATGGCGTTTCCTCTAGGAAGAGCCTGTTAACTAGTAAAAAATGACTGGTTATAGTCCTCTTTATCATATGGAATGTAATGCCTAGAAATACCGGTTGATCCAGACCTAGACTCACGATCAAGTGATTAAGACAAACGAATCCACGTCGGCAATACACCTATCCTATTATGGAAATGTCGGAATTTAGTTTCTAGACGGCCGTAAAAGAGATTTATAGATAATTAACGGCTTCAGAATGCCTGCAATACCTACACCCTCAACGAAAGACGGTGTTTCTTCGTTGTCATCAACTTATACCGACGTCTTAACCTTATAAGGTTAAGGCGTCGGTAGACGTTGATGACGACAAAGAAACACCGTCTTTCCGGATACCTCCCCAATCTATAACAAAAAAGAGATTAATGATCGCTTTTTGGATCAGAATTGTGATTTAGGTAATCTCAAGTGCTTCTTTACAGAAAAGAAAGAAACAGCGAAGTTATCATACCGGTCGTAAAATACACATTAAAGCACCTTTTTTGTACAAATGTGGCAGCATTAGATTAAACAATATGACATTAGATGCAAATATGGATTGCATCCCAATAGTATAAGATATTCTAATCAGTTTAGAATAAAAATAAATATCATTGAGAGATGAAACAAAGTTTCTGCGTCTTCGAGCAACCTAATGATACATGTTGGCTTGTTAACCCCACCACCCCTTGCCAGCCTAATGGTGGACGGGGGTCATTTGCTCTCTCGCTTGATTACTTATTTTCCTGAGGACAATTGGTTCCTCCAAGTCGTTTCGTAAGATCTTGGTATTTCGTTTATCTATTATCTCCCATATCTTCGTCACCCCTTCTTACGCATATACCTCAGACAAGGGGTATGATGTCTTTTTGCAAATGGTTATTAGTCACTTATCGCCAAACAGGTTGTTGCGATTGTGCAAAGACCAAAATATCCATGTATTTATTCGAGGACTTTTCTTATTCAGACTGATAACTGGAAATTGAGACAGACCATCGATATGAGTCGTCTCAATCAATGCATTTTACCAATAAAATAAAATTGGAGAATTCATAATCTATTCGCCTCTCCATGATGATGATGTCAGTCTCGATCTGACTTTCAGGTCCATATCCATCTAGCGTCACGGAAATTCCTTCGTTTCACTTATCGCTTATCATGTCAAAAAGCTACTCGTCGCCTTCAATATCAGCCCTTCGGCTGTTAACAAAAGTAAGGATTGCGTCGTCACCTTGTTCCAAATGATTTCCTCTACAACGACGTCATCATATTTAAACAACCTCTAAAACACCATGGTAAGTTCGATTCTACTCCAAGATAGGACTGATCTCATTTATGTTTTACATCACCTAGGATTTTTTGTCGACTGAGACAAATCCGACTTTCACCCATTCCAGTGTTTAGTTCATCTGGGTATGGAATTTCGCACCATCCTCAACTGAGTACGACTTCCATGCGACTTCCATGTATCTTGGCCCAGCTGAGTGATATGTTCAGCGTTAGATGACATTTAACAAGCCAGATATGCTCATGAAACGTTTAGCGCTGGAGTCTTGCTATTGAAGATCTTGATTTGGTTGTTCTCCCATACCTGCCCACCCATTTTTGTACATAAATAATCTCTTCTTGGACCTACTCAGTCATTAAATTTTCTACAATGTTTGAAAATGATGCATTGTAGGGGCCTTTTATGATCTAAACTTAATGTATTCATTCGGACTTATAGAAGTAACATTATATGACAAGTTAGAACTACGGAAACCTTTCTATACCATGGTATTTGGATTTATTACTGAGTATAGAATGTACTTGTAGAAGTCCATGTGCTGTAACATCATCATAATATATTGAACATATTAGGACTATTATAAGATATTTCAAAAAAAGGACGTTTAATGCAGATGCATTTCAAAATGGGTAATGAGTGGTGATGATAATTTGTAGACAAATTGGACAAGTAAATATCGCTCATGACAAGTCATTTTTCTAAAGCCACTTGTTCTGGACAAATAGCTGGACAAACAAATTTGTATGGCTTTTTCATATTTTGATGTTATTTGGTAACTATATATTCCAGATATATATGTGCTTTTATGAGTTTTGACTTTTAAACTCCGATTCGGATAGAGTTATGGATCTTGAGAGTTACTTCATATCTTATCGTGAGATGCTGTTTGTATCGGGCATAGTTCAAGAAACGTTCAGCATATTATGATGCATCTTAGAATGAACACTGTCTCAGACTTGTATACGCTTCAGATAATCTTATTTGCATTAACAATACGTCCTCTTATCACCCATTCTCCTGGCTTACCAGCACTATGTTTGGGATTGTAATCACATTTAGTCTGTGGTTTCATATTGTTATGACTTTAAGCTAGTCTTCTTTCCTGCCTTCAGCATCTACATTTGCAGAAGTTATTGCATCTTTCTGTTTCCCCGACTTTGATTTCTGCAGAATAGCGTTTCTAGGATTTCAGTCAAATCTGATATGCAGCTTTATATTTACAAGACCATCCATTTGTTAAATCCTGTTATGTAACATATTTACACATCAATCCCAGCAGCAAAGGTCAGTCAACATGTTGCCATGGTATCATATTCACTCAGATGAATCCCTGCTTCCATCAGTCCCAATAGGACAGCCACTCTCTAATATTAATAGGTATATTGTGTTAAGCTCAGTTGTTTTTACAAATCGTCAGACTTTTTCATTGAAACAAGACCAGCTCTCAGTTGAAGCCACGTTAGTCCAACTCAGTGGTCTTAATAGGGAAGTTCTAATCTATGCAGTATGATCTAGTTAAGACGATTCATTTAGATGATATTTTTTGAAGAGTTATGCCTCTTTACCTGTACTATAGCATCTGTAACTGTATACCTGTTCGATATTTTTATAATTATACAATCTGACTGGTTTGTAAGTATGTTCTGTAAATTTATGTACCATATATACCTTCTTATAAGTTGAGGCCAGTTTCAACAAGTTTGAACAAACAGTTTAGATCCATTTTGCATACTAAGTTTTCTGCAGCTGGACTCAACCTGGAAGCGAGTATATACACTAATATTGCAATATGTGTTCCCCGTATTTATTTGTTGCTGACCTTTTATGTTGTGTCACTTTCATTATACTTTCTGTGATATAGGTTATATGCTGGGTTTAATTCCCGATTTTTTTCC
The DNA here is from genome assembly GCA_030141615.1 of Unio pictorum. Lineage (NCBI taxonomy): Eukaryota > Metazoa > Mollusca > Bivalvia > Unionida > Unionidae > Unio > Unio pictorum. Next base: position 15,178,172 of record JARLTB010000059.1, read on the forward strand.
ACGAAAACGAAAACAGGTATCATTCATCGAAGCGAAGGCAAAACTAAGTCATTTAAGTCAGGTATAAGTAATTCGGTTTTGACGAAAAATAAGAAGCAGGCAAAAGTAAACTAACTGGAGAATCCATCAGAAGTCTTTGACTTTCTGAAACTTGTGTGTTAGGACTCGTACAGTAAATTTTTGATGAATTTCTGAATATGTACAGATCTTAGAGATTCTTTGCTCCGCAGTGGAGAACATATACCCGTGTCTTATATTAACACTATTTTAAACGTTTCTTTGTCAGGAAGCAGTATGGTAAGAAGGTAGACATTTGGAGTCTTGGAATCATGATCATTGAGATGCTTGAAGGAGAACCTCCATACCTGAATGAGACACCACTTAAAGCAATATACAAGATTGCCACAAAAGGAAAACCAGAGATTACAAATTTCAACAAGCTATCGCCAGAGCTGCAGGATGTTTTAAATAAATGTTTAGAGGTAGATGTAAATAGCAGAGCAGAAGCGTTAGAACTTCTGAAGCATCCATTCCTGGATAAAGCAATGCCACTGACAACTCTAAGGCCGTTTATAATTGCAGCAAAGGTGTCAACTGGACACTGATAACGCCGTTCAATGTTACTGTATAATACGATAACCAATTTTCTTTGGCTTATTTGTATTAAACATATACACGTGTATAATGATATTGTAAGGTTAATATAGATGATTAAAAGAAGTGCATACCAAATATGTAAATATAGCGTGTAACTAAGTGAACTTGACTGGAATACAGTTGTAAATGTATATACACGTACAGCAGAGTTTGAAATTTTACTTCATATCAGTTTGACGTGCAAAAGGTAGTTTATTAAAATCATAAACACCTACATTCACGCAATCATATATCAATATACCTATTTGCAATATTCATTACATCGTAGATAAATAGTGATATGACCAGTTATAATGGCTTCTCGTTCTTCATTTAGTTTCTTTTCGTACAATCTTCACTGAGGTTAACACGTATACAAACTAAATGTTGTAACCTTTGATTACTGTAGAATGTAGATTGTTTAAACTCATAATATAGCAGATTATTAATGGATTTTGTTTTATCAACAAGTATGATATGTGTCTTCAGTATATTTTAAAGGTACCTATGTACAAAGCAGGTTAATAAATTGGTCAGTATAGCGTCGTCCCTTCCAGGGTCTCGTTCTCAAATGTGCAAGCGTAGAATCAGGATCAGTGCTTACACGAGAAAGGCTTTAATTTGACTAAGCACGCATAGAACAAGCATCACTTAATACCTCTACAATCAGACTATTTGATCCTTTGTCAGTGTAATTTCCATACCCTGTCTGAAACTCCAGATGGCTGCGTGGTCGAAGTCAGTCGCCTTTACAGATAACTTGCATCTCACATCTGTCAGCATGCATTTGAGTCACAACTCGGTTAACTTAGGTATGTGAGAAAACATGCCCTTTGGTTGTTGGTAATTCTCGGTTTCTTCCTCCAAGAAATATTCTGGCCGCCATGCATACCATATGTGCTGAACAATGGCGATAACCCCACAAAATACGAAGTCTATCGTCTTAAGGAGTCACGGTACTAATTCAACTTCCATAGTAAACATATGGACTCACCATCATATTCAAAAATCATTTAACCTAAACATGTCTGGGTGCTAATGATCAGACCTATATTTATCAATGCACAACTATCCTTGGTGCAAGTTTCTGTGCGGTTAACACCATATGATCAGCGCCATTTTTTTTTTATCTACATGTACATGAAACACGTGTTACTGAGTCTGCACCAAATAAATCAGGTGCAACTTTCATGTTTGAGTACTCCTAAGTCAAGCCTGTAAAAATACTAAAATTGCATCAATAGAATATTGCCTATATTTTATTAAATTACAGATAGGATAAGCTCTCAAAAGATATTTTTACTAAAATTTTACTTTTCATTATTAACCAATTATGGACCATAGAACCCGTATATACTCTAGTATTTCTTGACCATATTCTAGAATGGCTCACATTTCTTCCGTATAATTAGTATCGTGTGTCCTTAAAAGATAATGGTGGTCAGAGTGGATCAGCAACATTGACATTTTCAGTCGCGTTCTGATTCCTAATACAGTTCTTCTCTAGCAGAGCTGACGAGTTTGTTTCTGGAACATTTCTTCCACAAGCAGCTATCCATATAACTGACTCATGATCACTTAGGATAAACAGAAGATAACTATATCAGTGAACTTGAAGGATTCCAGTTGGTTGATCATTAGGATTCAAATCATCTTGGCTCAATACAAAAATGTATTAAATTTTTTTATCGAAGCAAATCTCATTGGACATTATTAAATCATTTGCAAAGTTGCAACTTGCTCAACCAAATAGACAACAAAATAAAACGTCTTTATCAGTGAAGATAACAGTAAATCTTGTATTTGATCTATATAGGAAATCACATAACTTACAACAGTCCTGAATACGCATATTTCATACATTTAGGCACAACACTGCTTTGGAAAGTCACGTATACTAAATGGGGACAATCGGTCGACTATTCCTAAAAAGTGTCAAAACGTGCAGTGAAAACCTAGAATGAATCCTATCGAAATATTCTACGTTATGGGGACGTGCGAGGATCGAAACTCGTCCGTTCGGGTATCTGACTGCTGAAACAGGTTCCGGACTTTTGGGTTAACGGAAACATGTAAAGTGTTGCAGTTAGGATTTTAAATGCTAGAGCCGGTGACCATAGCACCTTGATTCCAATTTACATTCGTACATTTAACACCCTTTGTAAAGATATTGGCATTATACGTGAGAAAATAACTCTTATATCAGCCAATAAAAAGACGCTATTAAGTAATTTTTATTCAAAAGCACATAATTCTCAGCAAAAATTATTCACTTTTTTAAATATTAGTGAATAAAAGCTACATTAGCGACTTAATTTTAAATGTATAACAGACATATTCACAGTTGATCTTGCTGTTGATTAGCAATTTTTCTATTGCGATATATAAAGCAAGTACAATAATATTTTTATAAGGATACCATGAGAGCAGATCATTGTCAAATATGAAAACGTTATGACATCTAGTATCTGGTCTAACAATAGCAACCAAAACATCTCAAACAACGGTTTTGTTTTCAACTAAAATGATTGCAGAAATCAGACATGCAGAATGTGTAAATATAAAAAGTGAGTAAATATTTGCCCGGTTATAGACCACCTAAAGTTTTAAAGCATTACGATGTAATACCATGAACGTAATTATTGCTTTTATCACACACACACACACACACACACACACACACACACGCACGCACTAATATCGGGACTTGCCTGCCCACATTATTTTCTGCAATTATATAGACAAAATGGTACTGACCAAATTATTCAATATCTTTTATAATTTAGTTCCTTTAACTTCTGTAAGATGGAACTGACAATATACTATTTTAAAAAATCAATTATAAAATGAGATAAAACTTAACAAATTGGCTTATAAATTGACTATCAGTGGCTTGCCCTATATTCATATTTAGACTTAAATACGTCTTTTTTTCTTTGGATCCAAAAACTAATATGTGTAAACGATGAATCTGAAATGTCCTTTGAATTCTTTTTTAATTAATAATGACAATATACCGCCTACTTTCTTGTTTTTCGATGTATTGTATATTTAAGTACCTTTTAAGGAGTGTTTGTGATGAAGACTGTAATAAATATACCACATATTTCCTTTTGTGTTCTTGTTCTTTATTTTCTTGATCTATTTCCCCGTGACATTCAAATATATATTGACCAAGAATCCAACACAGAATACTATGTAAGTGTTAATCTGGTCTGACGATTACCGGACTGTAATGCCATCTCAGTTCGAATGTAAAGTTTTGAAAATATCAAAACGATAAAATGGTATAAAAAAAACTGTAATATCCGTTTAGATCGTATCGTCTCTTTACTACAAAATATTAATGGATAGAAAATGTTATTACAGCTGATGCTTAAGTTGATTATTTATTAGAAACGCGTCCTATTACTTTCAAAGAATATCACTGTGTGATACCTACTTACATTTGTTGAAAACATTCTATAAATCTAACCAAATTTATGGATTGTCCATGGTTTTGTATAAAGGAGTCCTCGGGTGAATATAATTTGCAACAATACACATAATACAGCTTATTTGTGATTTTTTTAAAAATTTTCTGAAATAATTCATAACTAATTGAATTTTACAATTTGACGCTGTCTAAATTAGGGAATTTTCACGTTTGGAAAATGCACACTTAATTCTAATAAAGTGAGTGGAGCCTAAAAATGGACCCGAAAAATGACGTAAAAATCCAATGAAAATATGACTTGATAGTATCAAAGCAAATATATATTATGTTTACATGGGGTTTTAATTTATCACTGTAAAATCCAGCTGCTCTCTTCTTTGCTAATTAACTAAATGTTAGTTATAATAAAAAATATATAAGAAAAGCAAATTAAGGCCAATTATGGCCTTTATATCCTACTAAGTAATTAAAACTGACACAGTGAACGTGCTTGGAATAGGGATGATCTTTACTCAACCACAAACATAGAGCTTGTCTGAATTTCAAACCTGGTTACAATGTCCTTCAACTGGTCAAAGGATGTGACACAAGCAAACGTGTATTCGTCCATCCATTGGTTCAGTTTTTTTTAACTGTAAATCTAAAATAAATACTTAATATGAATTTGATTTGTCTTTATATATTGTCATCAACTAACACTATATGCAATGTTCTCCCCGATATCCAACAATTAATTCAACAAGTAATCAAGGATCAATGACAATAAACGTAAAAGTGAGCTTATAGATGATCGGGATATTGAAAACCCATATTTCTTTGATGATCAGCCTGAATATCCCAAAGGTGTTATGAAGATTTGTTGGGTACGAAATATAATAGTAGATAAGATGAATTCGTGGAAATGATAACTTTGTAAACATCTTTTGCCTTTGTGTTTTTGGGAAAGAGTCGATGGAACAATTAGTATTTTTATTAAGAAGTTAAAACATTTATTGATTACATTTTTAAAAAGTGGCTGCAAATTTGTTTAGCTACATATTTACCATTCTTCTGTGCTATTTCTTCGATAGGAGGGTGTTTAGAATACATTAGCGCCAGAGCTCATATACTGTCAGCTTTATTTTTTTTTGGATGGGGATTACACATTTCAGGCTTTTATGAACATTACCCATATAAGTAAATATTCTGAGTTGAAAATAACACCGAAATATTTTAATAAACTGTGAATCCATGTCTGTCCATTGTTTTTACCGTGCAAGTCACGAATCATCTACGTATGCAGTGTTAAGAAACTTTCGCTTTCCTTGTAACGATAATGCACATTTCATCAGTTTCGTAAATATCCTTGGGGCGCTTGAAAATCCATTCACTACGATTGCGAACTGATACAATTTTTCATTCCGTTAAAATCTATAATACTTAATGGGGTTTTCTTACAGAGTTACTTACGTATGCATCTTACAGGGATAAGTACGCATCTTACAGGGATATTAAAGTATGCATCTTACAGGGATATTAAAGTATTCAGAATGACCCTCAAGAAGTCACCCTTCTTTTGATGTGGAAACAAATAGGTTTGAAATATTGGTGGTTTCCACCAGTTTTGTATTTTGCATAGAATTTTAAACAAAAAGAGTTTCCCATGACCTCCTCCTGGTTATGTTAGATATTTAAAAGTTCTTGTATATCTTATTATTGCTAAAAAAAAGAAGTTAATTCTCTTTATTTTGGTGCATGCTTCAGAGGCGTAGCTAGGGTGTTGCAGGGGGGTACATGTGTCCCAGGGGGCTAAGGTATAGGGGTGCCAAAATGAGGTTTACAACGTTACATTATAATAAGTAAACAAGGGTAATTAATCGGTCACATGATCGCTGGGGCGCCAATTTTATAGTTCGTCCCCGGGCGCAAAATATCATAGCTACGCCTCTGATATGCTTGATGGGTATAGTGTGGGTTATAGAATACATTGTTTGGTCTTACATCAAATGTGCACCTCCGCTTGGTGTTTTTCGCTTCTTGGATATCCAGAGGTAAATTGTATACTAGTATTAAAAAAAGGAGTCAATAGCTATTTTACATTTTAAATATTTGGTACTTCATGCATTGTACTTTTAGAAGCTCGTATTGTCTAGTTGGGCAAAATTAATCTTTCCAATTTTGATAACTGCTACAGATAGTGTTCTTTATATTAATTCAAGCTCGGTTTCTTTGAACAAGGATCAGTTTAATTTGCTGCGTGCTTAGATCATATACAATTTCCATACGTATAGTATGAAGAAAACAAATTCAGCCAAAGTATCACTGTTATAAGTATGATGTGACCCTTGGTGCTGTATCAGATTTCAGCCTGTTAGTAGAGACATTTGGCCAGAATATTAATGGCAGCATTCTGGATAGTTGATACCAAAGACTGTCAACACCTTCAGCTCTTTTGTTTATCTTCCCAGGGCTATCTGAGCTTGGACTTCTTGACTTCAGATAAGGCACACATTTTAATTAATTATAATGCCTTATCTCTGGCCCTTATGAAAACCAGAACTTTGTGGTACAGCAGTTAGTTAAGTTATGGGCTTGGTACTGTAAAGAACACTGGTTATTTCTTTCTAGCTTTTGTAAAGATTTTTGCTTTATTTTATATAAAGTGATAGGACCCTCACTTGGTGTTTGTGTGTCCTTTGAACCCGAATGTAACATTTTGGTGGCAGCGGTACGGATTCCAATACTTCTGTGTGAATTATTTGGAATTATTCAATACGTTGGAATTAGCAGTGAATGGTGTTACTGTGTGTATAACCTACAGTCAGTTGTTAATTGCTAAATGCAAAGTGTGTATCACTGTAACGAGTGTACACGTATAAGCCCAGAAATTCTTAGAAAAGAAAAAGTAGTCCAGTGGCTGTGAATACAGTGATAGAACTTACAGTACGTATAGTTTGTCATTATGTCGGTTGCTGATAATGTAGAAGTTGAGGGAGCAATGATTGCTTCAGGACGACCAAGAAGAAAAGTGGCAACACATAATTTGATGGAGTTTACAGATAGTGAGATTCCGGAGTATGAAGAGGAAATTAACCTTGAGCACATGCAACCACCCAAGGAAACAAAGCGCAAACCTAGTGCAAAGAAGAATGAAAGAGAATTGGAGTTAAGACAGAAGGAGTTTGAATGGGAAATGGAAAGAGAAAAATTAAGATTAGAAATGAAGCGTTTGGAAATTGAGTTAGAAAGAGTAAAACGTCAAGAAAACGTGACGGAAAAAGTATCTTCAATGCCATTTAAAGTAAAGTTACAGGCATATGACCATGAACGAGGAGAAGATATTGTCACTTTCCTAGCAGAATTTGAAACAGTTGCAAAACATGCTAAGTGGTCTGACGAGCTGAAAGTACTACAGCTAAGAACTCTTTTGACAGGTGAGGCTAGATATGTTGCAACTCAAGCTTGTGGTGATTATCTGGAACTCAGGAAAGGACTGATTGATCGTTTTGGAAGGAGACCGCATGAACATTTCACTGCGTTGGTGAGCATGAAGAAGGGGAGTACAGAGACGTATCGTGGTCTGATGGCCAGAATTGATCAGCACATAAAACGTTTTTTGAATGATCGTGACCCAGTTATTTGTCTCCGTGAGGAATTTTTCCTGAAAGCCTTGCCACAAGATCAAACACAGTGGATTAGGAGGAACAAGGGCTCTAGTCCAGTTGTTGAGGCTGCGGAAGATTATATTCCCACCAATATACAACAACAATGGCAGAAAAATATGTTTCGTCCGAACATAAATGGGAATAGTAACAGGGGTAGTCAGAACTTACAGCAGCAAACGAAAGTAACATCAACGAATTACCTGTCCACACGTAAGAATATGCAGTGCTATCGATGCAGGCAGTGGGGACATATTGCAAGTAAGTGTCCAACAGATGACATGAAACATCGTGGTAACCCAGCAACTTGTTTCGTTAGGCCAACAATTGGTGAAAGGCTTATTTCGGAAACAGGATGTGTAAATGGGCGTGAGATCATGTTTGTGAAGGACACTGGCTCCGATATGACCTTAATAAGAGAAGATCTCGTTGACGAGAGTTGCAAGCTGGAGGGGCACCAAGTTACGTTATATACAGCAGTGGGTCAGCCATTTACCGCACAGTTGGCAGTGGTAAATATCAACACAACGCATTATAAGGGACCAGCACAAGTGGGTCTTGTTCCAAATTTAGCCGCTGAAGCCCTATTAGGGATGGATATACTTAGTAAAAAAGGGTCATTTGTTGTTACGAGATCGATGGCAAAAGGACTCGATGATGAGAGGACGGTAGAAAATACTCACCAATGTGAGGATGAGGGTAAAAATGAAGTTGTCAACGACAGCATCGAGCAAGCAGATACTAATCAGCATGATGACATTGAATTTGACACACTTTCAACAATGAATGCGGACATGTTGTCAAATCTACAGATCGCAGATATTTCACTGAAAATTATTAGAGATAAGTCCTTTGCTACGCAGGAAGAGGCTGAGGAGGAGCCAATGGCATTCTTCTGGGAGAATGCTATTTTGCGGCGGAAATGGCAATATGGTGATGGTTCGCGTCGAGGGGAGCAGATTGTTGTACCAGCAGGATTAAGAAAAATGGTAATGGAGCTGGCACACGATCGACCCCTTGCAGGTCACTTGGGTTTGGAGAAAACAAAAGAGAGGATTCTCCAATCATTCTTTTGGCCGGGAGTGTTTTCTGATATAAAAAGATATTGTACATCGTGTCATGAATGTCAGATAACAGCAAAACGTACTGCAGGTGAGAAAACCCCAATGGTATGTCCACCAGTAATAACAGAACCGTTTTTGAAAATTGCAATGGATATTGTAGGACCGTTATCTAGAACGAAGTCTGGACACAGATATATTCTGACAGTGATTGATGATGATGAACTGGATGAATCCATGGAAATGCAAAAAGAGAAAGAGAAGGCCAAGGAAAATGGAAAAATGGATGAAGATAAGGAAGGCCAAGAAGAAAAACAAGAGCGCACACTATTGGCTACCATCACTGTGAACATTGGACCAATAAGGTTGGAGGACTTGGACAGTGATCAGATGAGAGACATTTTAAACTACAGTAAAGGGTATACATTGACTTTTGAAAAGAACGAAGAGGGCCTCTTAAGCAAGGAAAAAGAAAGGGCTAAACATGAGGGATTTGTGAAGATACCATATATGTTCTACAATGATGCATACTTGATGAAGACCTATAATAAACTGAGGAATATTCGTATTAACAACAGGGATTTGAGTGTCACATTCCCAGAAGAATTTATCAAAATTACGGAAGAATGTGCATCCAGAATCAGACTAAGGCAGGAGAGAAGAAGGCAGATACAAGAGATGAGAAGAGCTAATGTGGAAACAAAGAAGTCACTGTTTGCTAAAAACATTCCACCAGATATCAAAGAAGAAACCTACTGGGATAGTTCAGGACTCTAGGATTTTTTCAAACTTAAGTGCTCTGTTTTTATTCTATAATCAGAATGAATTTATGCAGATATAGACGGTAACCAATTTGTTGGATTTCCCCTATTCTGGATGGTTACTGATGGAATTCAAAACTCTTTTACAGAAGTTAATTGTAGTGACTCTAAGCTTTATGCTTGTTAGTAATAATGTAAGCATTATGCAAGTTTTATCATTTTTCTGATGTATAAAATTGTATTGTATCGAAAACATAAAGTTTCCTCTTAAGAAGGGAGGTGTTATAAGTATGATGTGACCCTTGGTGCTGTATCAGATTTCAGCCTGTTAGTAGAGACATTTGGCCAGAATATTAATGGCAGCATTCTGGATAGTTGATACCAAAGACTGTCAACACCTTCAGCTCTTTTGTTTATCTTCCCAGGGCTATCTGAGCTTGGACTTCTTGACTTCAGATAAGGCACACATTTTAATTAATTATAATGCCTTATCTCTGGCCCTTATGAAAACCAGAACTTTGTGGTACAGCAGTTAGTTAAGTTATGGGCTTGGTACTGTAAAGAACACTGGTTATTTCTTTCTAGCTTTTGTAAAGATTTTTGCTTTATTTTATATAAAGTGATAGGACCCTCACTTGGTGTTTGTGTGTCCTTTGAACCCGAATGTAACAATCACAGTACATGAAAGTAGCATACAGGTATACCAGCATTCTCTCCAATGTGCGTGTTACAAATGTAAACAATTTCACCTTACACCCACCACTCTCTAAGAAGTTCATAATATCTGTAAAGCGCCCCAATACTCATGCTGACAATGTGTGCTTTTTCCAATACATTTCTTGCTCAACATAGTTCAGATTTCAAGATCAATGAAATCCGTTGCCGTATCAAAAAATGGTATAAACTAAGGAAGGTTATGTTGGTACCAACTTTCTTCAAATTCAATCCTAGACCATAATACACATTCTAAAACCAGGCCGTCAGAAGTAGTATCATGCCAGTTGGCTGTATTGTCTTTAGGTTTCCCTGCTGTGAAATTCTCAGGTCTGTTCAGCATTTTTATATCATAGCTGTTGTCTTCCACTGAACTCATCACTTGATACGGAATCACCCTCCCTCTACTGTGTGATCTCTGGGACCGTATATGTTGTCCTAAAATCAAACACGGAGGCTTTTGTGAAGCTGGTTTATGCCTGGAACAATTGTTTTAGCTACGTTGTCCATGTCTCTCAAATTGATTTTGCCTGACGGACCGATCGCCTGACTGGAACAGGCATTTGCGTTTAAACGTGTGCCCCAAGACATAGGTGTCTTGGTTTTTTTCCAAGTCATACCCAAACAACATGCGCTTCACTTTCTCAAATTTTGTTCATATGAATGCGTACTTCCCTCCCAGCATCCAAACCTCCATTCTCTAATGGTTAAGTTCAGTATGGGCTCCAGCAAAAACCTCATGGCATACGTTCATTTATATATTAGGCATATAATTAATCATAACTTGGTATAGCACGGCATTTGTAATTTGTTTTACAGTGTTTCGACTCTAAGGTCTTAATATACGTAACAAAACAAAGCGAAACCAACAAGATTAGTAAAAGGAAACTAATAATATAGTTCCAGAGAGAACACAAAATAAAAGTCGAATAGGAAACTACAGTATTATTCATTAAATCCCACATCATCTTAAAGGCTTTATCTCAAGTCTAAAATAATACATAGTTCCGAATAAATTCCAGTATTGAAAGTGCTGATAAATATTTCTGATGTATACAACCCTATGTAAAACTAAAAACTAACACACAATAAGATAACCAGGATACGGGCCATTTTTTTAAAAAAAATTAATTTCGTAAACACGTTTGCTTTTAGAACATTCTAACTTTCTATTTTAAGAAAATGAATCTCGAACTAAACACTAGTAAACAACCTATTTATAACATGCAGATAAGTAGGTACAACTCTAAAATCTTCCAAGTTCAAAAGACCATGTAAACATGTTTGCAACAAAAAATGACATTACCTTAATGTACAGACCCGCAATAATGACCAAACATTAGCTATGTTATATGTTGTTTACAAATGATTATAAACTATAACCTAAAACCATGGAATAAACTTAAACACACACAATGCTATAGATTTACATAACAATAGCTATCATTCCTTTTGTCACTAATATTACAAGATTTGGCAGCTTTGTATTTCTTAGCCTGATATCATGTCCAGCGGCAGCCAATATTTCTGTATTCATTCTTGGAGGAATGAAAATGGGACAGTTCTCAAAATTTGGGTATTTATCCAATGCATTCAACTTAAGAGTCAGAATATGGTGTCCGCACAATAGAAGACTGTCTCAAACGTGTCAGCTTCTCAAGCTTCCTTATCAAGTTCCGTTTTAGAATTGTTGTGTCTGCTAAGTGATGTCATTAACCAATCGGTCCAAAGAATCTTGATTGACATTTCCGTCTTTCTCTGCATCCGAAATGCCTTTCAACTGGTTTTTGTCGGCCGCAACTCCTTTGTCATTGGGTGCATATATCTTTATTTGACTCAGGGTCAATTGCCCCTGGCTCGTTTTAGCTCAACCGCGGGCTACGCAAATGCTTCGTCGTTTTATCAAGTCTTGGCGGATTTCCGACCTTTCTATGGGTTTTAATATTGTCTGGATATTATTATGGCCATGCTTATGCAAATAATGACTTCACACTGACCCCAAACAAGTTACATCATCTCACATGATTCCCGTAATCTTATATGGTACAACTAAAACTGACTGGAGAAAAAAAACTTTCTTTACCCATTTTTCAGGCTGATTGCATTCATGCATTTTTAGACGCAGCACCTGATACAATTACAAACTCCATTTGAAACCATCTGTACTAAAAGTAGTATGAAACTATTGCCATACCATTTAAAACCAACTATACTAAGACTTGTGAAACTATTGCCATACCATTTAAAACCAACTATCCTAAGACTTATGAAACTATTGCCATACCATTTAAAACCAACTATCCTAAGACTTATGAAACTATTGCCATACCATTTAAAACCAACTATCCTAAGACTTATGAAACTATTGCCATACCATTTAAAACCAACTATCCTAAGACTTATGAAACTATTGCCATACCATTTAAAACCAACTATCCTAAGATTATGAAACTATTGCCATACCATTTAAAACCAACTATCCTAAGACTTGTGTGATCCTGTTGGGCAGGGCCGGCTCTAGGAAGTGTGGGGCCTCATTGGAAACATGATGGCGGGGCCCCCATTTATGAAGTTAATAATAATACTATAGATAATTGCAGTATAGATATTCAGTGGGTTGAAAAAGTATTTGCCTCCTCAATATTTTTTCCATTGACTCCAATAGAATCCAGCTTACACTCCACCAATCGTAATTATCTTCAACTCATCCCATTTGTTCTTATAAATTGTGGTTCTATTTAATAAGTTTATTTTATATTGTTTTAGGTACGATTAAATGCACGACTCTGCTTCATTTTGCATAGGGGTTATAAAATTGCAAAAGTTATTTGTTATTTACAGTTTATTCAATGGCAGTAAAACAAATTTCACTGAGTATTTCAAGTATATAAAGGTCTGTTATCTGTTATTCATCCCCACTCCTCTATTGCTATTCCAATAGTAGCTGGGGGTTGAACACTTTTGCAATTTGTGATCCAAATGCAAAATATAGCATAGTGGTATTTTTCAGTTATGCTTGATATAATACACTGACCACCGAAGTCTTGAATCATTAAACAGCACTACAATTTATATGGCTAAACAGATTGTAATGAAGTTACACTTGATACAGTGAGAGCTGTTTTCTATAGGAATCATTGAAAGAATGTTAAGGGGGCCAATACTTTTTCAACCCACTGCACTTGGCAAGCAGAAGTGCAAGACATGTGATTCACCAGGCCCAGTCTAGGAGACAGCATGTCAATCTGCAAATTATGAACCTAAATTAAACCGTCTAAACAAATACAAAGATACTATATTGTCTTTATTTGATTTATTAATTAATATGTTCTAGTCACTGGGAACCTTATACATTTATATTCAACTCAATATATGGAAATATGGAACTTATCACTTAAGAAAAGCACAGCAACTAGTATCCTTAATACATTAAGCTTTCAAAAGCTAATTTTTCTTGCTTTTTTCATTTCAAAGTCTTTCAGGATTTCCTCAAAGCTCAATTCTCTGGCCACATCACACTCTATTGACATAATACTCAAACTATTTAGGCGTTCTTGACTCATTGTAGACCTTAGGTAAGTTTTAATAAGTTTGAGCTTAGAAAAGGATCTTTCGCCAGATGCAATTGTGTAACTGGGATGGTAAGGTAAATTCTAAGTGCCACAAAAGTATTTGGAAAGGCTGTAGACCTGTTATTGCAAGCTAGAAACTCGAGCATTTTTGCAGGATTTTGTAACAGCTCTAAAGGGAGAATTGGCTTTATTGCTTCTATCTCCTCACAAAGCATGAAACCATCAATATCAGCCATCTTCGTTGTTGTAACTCCATCTGCTGCATTGTCAGCATGAACTAATTTGGAATCAGTTAAGGCTATTTCCAAATCTGCAGCACATTTCCTTACGTCTTCCTTGGGCATATCCTTAAAATTGCACAAGAATCCAAACAACTCATAGTGCTTTGTCAGCTGTTCAAATCGGGGCTGAAGGGATTGCACGGCTTTATTCACCACTTGATTAAAGCATTGAATTTGAAATATCTTTTGGGGGTCTGACAGAGGTTCATCAGTTGATTCGTAGTCAAACATTTGCCTCTTCCTGCGCACACGCCTCTTTTCACTTTTGAAAACTGCTTCCACTTCAAGGTCTTCAGCAAGTTCTTTGGCATCGACCAGTGATTCCTCAAAGCCCTTTTCTCCGAATGCATTTAACCAGTTGAACAGTTTTTCAAATGCTTTCAGACAAGTTGTTACATCCATGGTTTCACCTTGAAGCTCCTTGCTTACGAAATTTACCTGAAAGAGCAATGACTGCCAAAACACTAGAGACACAAGGAACGTGTAATTTCTCATTTGGTTCACCAAGGACTGAGCATCACTTTTGGTATTGGCATCTTCAGTAGTGTCAGCCAATTCTTCGAGAGCATCACAGACTTGAGAAGCTTGGTATCTGATAGCCTTCACACTATCCATTCTGCATTCCCACCTTGTTTCTGACAAAAGGTTTCAAGGACAGGCCAGTAACATGACTTCTGAAGATTGTGCACCTTTTTGTGGATGAGGCAAAAATTGTGTAAATACGTTGCAATGTACCGAAGAAAGTCATGGCCTCGGGGCATGTTTTTGCCATATCACCTAAAATAAGATTATAACTATGGCACGCGCATGGGGTAAAAATGCTCGAGAATTTCTTTGCAGGAGTCGTGCTTGTACACCTGAATTGTGTCCCTTCATGTTGGCCCCATTATCATAACCTTGCCCACGGATATCTGCAACATCAAGTCCCTAATACCTCAAGTTCCTTCAGAACTGAGTTTAACAAGTTTTCTCCAGTGCTGCTTTGCACCACTAAAAACTTAATGAAGTGTTCATACACTCCAGCTAGGATGTTTGGTTTTGTACCCTCAGCTACATATCTAATAACCAATGACATTTGCTCTTGGTGACTGATGTCAGGGGTGCAGTCCAGAATTATGGCATAGTACTTGGCAGCCTTAATTCTAGAAATAATTGCTGTCTGAACAGCATTTTCCATAATGTCGATGAGCTCATTTTGGATGTTTTTTCCCAAATAATGATCAAGTATTTCCTTGTTTGGAACTTTCCGTATGTGTTCTTGCATTATTGGATCAAACTTCCCAAGTAACTCAATGACACCTAGAAAGATGCCATTATGTGGTGTGCCAATGTGTTCATCAGAACCACGGAATGGTAAATTGCTTTCTGCTAACATCTGTATTGTGGCCACAAGTCGCTCAAATACTTTATACCAGTGGTTTGCTTCCTTTCTAATTTGTTTTTCCTGTACTTCATCAATGGTCTTTTCAACAGCCAACCTCTCCTGTAGTTCACAGCAGCGGAGCATTGCTTGCAAATGCCTGTTTGAATTCTCATGCTCAGCCAGCCTTGTATGGATGTTTGGCCAATTATTGAAACCAGAAGTTGCAAGTGCGGCTGTAGCATTCGGGTCAAAAAGTTTATAGTAGTAACAAATGATCTTGTCACTTGAGACTGAGTATAACAGCCAAGGTCGCTCTATAAATTCACCATTTGGGAGCATTCGTTTGCAGTGGAATTTTTAAAAGTGTGCTTTTATCATTTTTAAGGAAATCTTCGTTTAGAATTTTTGGTGGTCCTTTTTTCATAAAATAGTCTCTCACACCATGACTTATTACTTCTGGCCAGGTTGCAGGATCATCAGTTAATTGTGAATGCTCATCATCAATCTTGACATTTGAAGTGGAAGGATCTTGCTCATCATCAATGGTGACATTTGAAGTGGAAGGATCTTGCTCATCATCAATGGTGACATTTGAAGTGGAAGGATCTTGCTCATCATCATTGGTGACATTTGAAGTGGAAGGATCTTTCGAAGAGTTCGTAACAGCTGAAGCACCCTTAAAGCTGTGTTCATCTTGTAAAATTTCTTCAGCACCACTATCATTATCACTGAATTTCGGATCATTTTCAACTGAGTTTTGTACATTTGTTTCTTCAGATTTATCTGATGTATTTCTGTAAACAAATCTGTCTATGGCTCCTCTTTCTCTTTCATCTTGGGCTTTCTTAGCCTTTCTTATTGCCCTTTTCTTACTGCCACTCTGGTACTTTCTGCCTATATCTCTCGGTCTTTTACTCATATTTGAAGGTCAGGAATCTCGTGTCTCTATAACAAAATACAGTGAACACATAATGACAAGTTATAAAGGGCTACAGAAGAATCTACTTGGTACAAAGCAGGGAGGATGCGTACCCATACTCCATCGAAAGCCTAATAGATCCACTGTTGCCCAAATGAAAACCAGTCAAAATCAGCTTTACAACACCTCATATGTGCAAACCTGCCCAAAGAAGTGACAACGAATGCCAGGATAAATTTTGATTATTGTCATGTTAGCTAAATCACACCACTGTTATCTACATTTTTTCTGTGTGTGGTTTAATCTTAAGCAATTAATTAAATAATAATATAAATTCTTATGGTTCACATGCTGCTTGGAGCAATCCAAAGCCAACAAAATTGTGACATCATGAATTTTGTTAGACATCCGACATATTGGAGCAAATGTCATGAAGACACAATTCAACTCGGAAGGAAGAGCACTTCAATCAGCATGAGTACTGGTCCACCCCTAACAAAAGATAATTGGTCGCACACTTCGCGTTCGACATATGCAGTGATAAGCACCGGGGGTAGGCAAAAAATGTTTGTCCGGCAAAACTCTGGAAAACCACGCCATTTCAGGCCATGAACTTACTATGATATTTTTCCACCATGCCATAACCTAAGCATTTATGCATTCTTGGCATCACTCGCTTCACTAGGATTCTTGGCAGTAGTCTGACAGTCTTGCAGGTTTTAAATGTTAATATAACTGTATAGCTGGTACTTCTTCACTTGGCACTTGCTACAGTTATCATGTGGCCTGTACACTTAACACTGGCGTAAGATTGTGTCCCTTGACCACGGTGGCATCACAATGCACTGACTACTTGTGAACTGACCCCCCCCCCCAATCAAGGTGCGGGGCCCCCCTAGGCGCGGGGCCCAATTTGGTGCAATTGGTCCAATTGGCCTAAAGCCGGCCCTGCTGTTGGGATACTAACTACACTAACAGAAGTGTGATAATGTTGCGATACCATTTGAAACTAACTACAGTAAGAATAATGTGACTGTCGCGATACCATATGAAATTAACTACATCAAGTGTAAGTGTGATATTGTTGTGATGCCATTTGAAACTAACTACATCAAGAGTAGTGTAATGATGTCGAGATTACATTTGAAACTAACTACATCAAGAGTAGTGTGATAATGCCGAGTACATTGGAAACTAACTACATCAAGAGCAGTGTGATAATGCCGAGAGTACATTGGAAACTAACTACATCAAGAGTAGTGTGATAATGCCGAGATTACATTGGAAACTAACCATACTTAGAATAATGTGATAATATTTCGATACCATGTGAAACGAACTACACTAAGATTAGTGTGAATGAGTTAAAATCAGGTTCGTAATCAATTTTCCCGAATAAATATGTGTCATAAAAAGATTTAGCCCACTTTAGGCTACTTCTTTCCTTCTTCCTCCTTCCTTCCTTCCTTCCTCCCTTCCTTCCTTTCTTTCTTTCTAATTAGCATTATATTATTATTATTATTATCATTATTATTATTATTATTATTATTATTATTATTATTATTATTATTATTATATCATGAATTCCTTGATTCACAAAGTATGCATCATGTCCGTATGATCTTGTATATCGAGTACCAGATGATAACTAACAGTCCACATTGTGTTTTGATATTTACTCATTGTACTTACTTTTGTCTTACGCCCTATAAGGGAAATTCACAAATGCATGACCTGATTTAGCTCTATAGCTTTGTGTTTGACCTTCAATATACAACGCGATCTAAAATGCAAACATATAATATATTAGTGGAGATCTGGTCATACACTTTTACATTTGTACAGGGAGTGAGTAATACACCAACGGTATACCTTAATAAGGAAAATGTATCTTAATATGAAACGTTATACAGGAAACTGGATATTGAGTCTGAATGAGCGGATTTGGTGACAATGTGTTGGACACATCAGTACACTCGACGATGATAAGGGCAGTACAAGAAATAGTAATGAACTTTATGACCATAAAAACATATGCTCACAAATAGACTGACATTTATCAGCTAACTGACAAGCAAATATCACCCATGACGTTTTGAATATACTATACTCATCCAATCGAGCGAAAATATTGTTTGCAGACATTTGCCGGCGTAACTATTTAAGATTTTAATCATGGGAACGAAGAAGCAATCAATATTTCGATCTAGATACCATAAGTTTAGAAAGATTTCACGTGCAATTGTGGCACGCGCGCTGTTACTAGCGCATGCTGGGATTGTCATCTGGCTAACTACAAGACAACTAGATGACAATAAGTACTATGGAATCCTTGCTATGGCTATACCTTTGTTTTGCATGGAAACCTCTGCAGTTCTGTACTTTCGTCAAGGCCTGGAGTGGAAACGGTAAGGTTTTACGTAAGTTTAGTTCAGTATCTAAGGTTAAGTTCAGTTTAGGT
The DNA here is from genome assembly GCA_030141615.1 of Unio pictorum. Lineage (NCBI taxonomy): Eukaryota > Metazoa > Mollusca > Bivalvia > Unionida > Unionidae > Unio > Unio pictorum. The sequence goes on from JARLTB010000059.1 coordinate 15,197,017, forward strand.
TAGATGAGTTTTTTGTTTCATTTCATTTGACTTTGTGTCATTCAGTTTAGTTTTATCCGCATTGGTTTTGTTTAATGTATTGGCCGGTTGTTGAAATACCGAAATTCACTCAAAAACCCAAATACACCGAAACACACAACGAAATACACAATAACTTACATCTTTTTGAAGTACATATAGGCGTACAGAATGATAATGTATAATTGCTTTAATAATAATAATCATAAGCAAAACAAACTTTGATTTAAACAATTTTGATACGAATTATATTTACTTTTTACCGATTCCTAGTGCAATCCATCTTATGACATCACTTAGTCGTATTCGATTTTTCAAGATTGGACAGGTATGATCATGAATAACGAACCTTCTTCTTTTTTTCATATTCAGTTTTTGTCCAGCATTTCTGGTGTATTTTGCCAGCATTCTTCCTGGACTTTGGCTTCAACGTTTGAATGAATTGGGCTACCTCAGCAACAACGTCACCTCCTTCTGTAACCGCGAATCGAAGACAGATAAAGATCAGACGAAAGTTTCTAATAATGGACGGTTGTGCAATAAATCAACCACGACAAATTGGGAATTCTCATTTACGAGACCAACTATCGTAAGAACTTTGTTATTTTGTTGCATAACACGACTAACTGTGTTTGCAGTAGTGTTTGTAGTAGTTCTTAGCCTAAGTTCAGTTAGATATATCTCGAATAGAAGTATTATTTTTTATGGTCGGGTCGGGAGAGGGGATACTTAAAAGAGAACAGAGGGGAGGTGGCCACTTGAAAAGGATATGATGCCTATGTACGAAAATAATTCATAAAACTCTTTCACACACACACACAGTTATACACACACACAATCTAGTTGTTCAAGCTGGAAAACACACACATGTATAACACATACAAACATCATTTTTATGCATACGTGCATTGATGCACAAATTTAGACGTAGACATAATTAAATGTTATTTCAGTACATCAACAATGAAACATACAATAACAAAAAAACACAATGTAGTACACATATTCAGAGTGTAGTATTACAAATTCTGACCGTAATTTGTCTGTCGCAAATTCAGAGACCCACGGGTAATGTATTTGGGGGCCGTGACGCTCTTGAATACAAAGCTGTAAAATATCTCAAGAATTAAAACATCTTCAATATGACAGTAATTAAAACGAAAACACTAAATAACATTATGACAGTAATTAAAACGAAAACACTAAATAACATTATGACAGTAATTAAAACGAAAACACTAAATAACATTATGACAGTAATTAAAACGAAAACACTAAATAACATTAACTTTTCAAAGATTGAGGATCGGGATTTATTAGAAAGATTAAATATATCTGAAGCTGCCAAAGGTTTTTACATAAGTATGCATAATTTTAAAAACGCAGGCTTGGACGTTACTGTAATTTCGGACGACAATGTTTAGAGTAAAACGTCAGAGTCCTTCTCTTGGAAGGTCTGATAAATTTAAAGGTCTAATGGCTAAAACAAAAATGGAGCTTGTTTTATAATAAATACTGTGTGAGCTCAGTAAATAGTATAGCCTTGACAAATTTGTGAGTGGGTTAATATATGATGACGGATTTGAACTTCCTTCTCCGCTTACTGTTTTAAGTATGTGTATAACCAAGGGGCTAAATAAATAATATACCATATAATTTTTACAATAATTAAAGATCATTTACTTAATGTAAGTATTTAAATAATATATACTTATTATAAATTTAAATATTATAGATTACATATAAATAATAAAATACTATATACTATATATATATAATTAAACTCTGTATGCTACATATAAAAAATTAAACACTATATACCATATAAATAATTAAACACTATATACTACACACACACACACACACACACATATATATATATATATATATATATATATATATATATATATATATATATATATATATATATATATATATATATATATATATATATATATATATATACTTAATATAAATAACTAAATACTGTGCACTACATATAATAATTAAATAATATATACTACACATAAATAATTGCATACAATATACTAAATATAAATAATTAAAAACTACATACATAATATAATAATTGAACACTATCTACTACATATAAATAATTAAATACTACATAACTGATATAATAATTAAACTATGTACTACATATAAATATTTAAATACTATGATACATATCAATAAATAAACACTATATACTACATATATATATAATTAAACACTATATACTACATATAAATATTTAAATACTATGCAACATATCAATAACATTATATACTACGTATATATAAGTAAATACTATTTACTACATATAAATATTTAAATAGTATATAATTATTATAAATAATCAAACGCTGTATAATACGAATAAATAATTTAATACTAAATATTGCATAGCAATAATTAAACACTATATACTACATATTAATAATTAAACACTATATATTACATATAAATAATTAAATAGTATATACTACCTATAAATAATTAAACACTATATACTACATATAAATAATTAACTTTGAAGGGACGAAATACGACCCTCGGGTTTGAGGCCATAACGCAAAAGAGCATGTGTGTAGATTTACATCGTTTTAGTTATTAATCTCTTGTTATAGTCTCTTGTTGTGCGAACTGAAAAGAATACATGTACATAAATTAAATGAGCTTATTACTAGTCTGACACTATTCGAATTAGGAATCGTGTAGTCCCATTCTACGAGATAGAGTGATATGTGTATGATAGATACATGGTAACATAATTCTTGAAACAGTTTGAAGGAATAATGAAAGCAGACATATTTCTAAAACAAGTTAGATTGAACATGTATCGTGTTAGACTTTATTGGGATCTGATTGGTTAGTCTTATATTCTTCTAGTTGTTGTTGTCGTTGTTTTTGTTTAAATCTTGTATGACACAGGCAGATAATAAAGCTCCGTGTCCTTAACAGATCTGATGGACAAGATGATATATAACATTTCTAGCCCTACCGGTCAGTTTCACGACTGTCATTTTACAACTTTCTACAAACCTCATGGAGGATTAACTGACAAGACTACTGGTCAAAGTACTGGTCAGATAATCACGTCTATCCATTAGTACCTCATGCCAATAAATTAACATTGTTTCTGTTTTTAATAGTATTATTTAGGACCATTAGATGATGAGATTATTTTTGAAAATATATGATAAATGTCATTAAAGTAGATACGAAATTAGAAAGTGACTGTTTTAATTTCCATACGCTATATATTGACTGCTAGCTAGAAGAGCATTGGACCAGAAAATCTCAGATTAGGTCCCGTCTAACACTTTTGACTGACACATGGCGATAGATAAAATCGGACCATAAATATAACTAATGGGTACATCGAGCCAGTTAGATAACTTAATAAAGTAAATTCGATCCAGCACATAATCTAACTGGTAAATTTAACCAATAACATAACCTGACAGGTTAATTCACACAACCTGACGAAAATGAGAAAATGCGGTGATAAGATAGATGAAGTGATTAAAATGGATGAATGTGAGCCCTGATGACATGCCTAAATTAAACTAGCTTCCAGAAATCAATAAAAAGACTGTCTTGCATAAACTCAAGTAGTAGTTATGTTTTAAGAACGATACCTTTAAGTTGCAAGCCAGATTAATTACTCACTTGCTGAAACACGTCCCACGTCCACAAAACGGTTGGCAATACATACCCAAAAACATAAAGCATCACTTTTTAAAACATTGACGTTTAATTCATACAAAATGATGTGTTTCTCTTTTAAGCTAGTAAAGCTCTACGAGCCATTGTTTTTATAATGCTACTCCTTTTAACTAAATCCCAAATGTCTGTGGAACTATTAGCAAGTTTCTCAAATGAAAAACTACGCCCATTCACCAAAATCGATGTGTGTGTGTGTGTGTGTGTGTGTGTGTGTGTGTGTGTGTGTTCGAGCTTGACCAATTAGATTGTTCCAAGATAAAGATTTTAAGGTTTTGTTTGGTCATATGTAAAAAGCATGGATTCACCTTATGCATGATTCAAAGAGATTACAGCATTTCAAGAATCTTTTCCCAGTGCAACTCTTATGCAAGTGCTAAAAATTACAACGAAATTTAAGATCTTTCTTCACACACGGGATACATAATTATGTGACTGAAGTGTACACGACAATGCAATTCATCAAGTCCCTTTTATATGTTCCTCTGTTGCCTACCATTTTGGCGGACAATAATTTAGTGATATCACATTCCATCAAGACGTGATAGAGAAACCCAGATCGTTGTACTGTATTTTGTGTGTTTTAAGCTAGTATATTAAATTTATTACATTTATCCCGCCAGGAGATGAGCTGCAATGACGTCATTTCCATTGAAGAGGAGTCCATGCTGATTCTCATCATCGTGTGTCGTTGGCTTATGCCTCGAGGATATCTGAATCGGAACTCTCTCTCCCAACTTATGCTGATGTATCTTGGGATATGCGCAGACATAATTGATTTCTCCGAGTACTTTGAAAATGAAAGCGTCACAGATGAAATGTTCGCGTACATTCTTCTCGGTATCTGGACATGGTGTTTGATGCAGTTTACACTAGTAGTGACGTCAACATCACAAACTCCGGAAACCAAATCAGACGGCCTAAAGATAGATTTGAGCGATGTATTTTCTCTTATGATGGTTCTTTTTATGCAAGATGGACCTTTCTTCGTTATACGTACAATTTTAATCATAAGAAGAAAAAAGCTTGACTTTAAAGTGTTATTTTATTATTGCAAAAACATTTTGACTCTGATGCTCGCAATTTACCGCTTACTTGTTCTCTGTTCTTGCATATCTTATGATGGGGATGACCTAGTCATTAAAACTGTGGACATTCAATCCGAACCTCCATTAACGTCTCCTTCGGGAAAACGAAAGAAGGAACGAACTAGATTTTAAGTCGTTATCCGCTGAAACAGATCTAATGCGAAGAATAGTTGATGATCTTAGTGGAGCGATGGGGTGTAGGCTTCTGTGAAAATCTATTCAATATGCCCAGATTATCACTTTCTCACACGATGAGTATCGAAAGACAAAGTTTTGGACGGTCTCTATAGAATGCTTTTTTTTAAATCCATTGAATTTTTCTGGTGACGAAAATCAGATGCAAGATATATAGATACGTCACAGACAATGGGACACAAAGTAAAAAGTTTAAGAGGCAAATATACAGATGGTTAAGCTTGAAATAATCTCGCATTCTAATGAGTAGGTTTTAAATGATGAAGAAAAACAATAGTGTATGCTCTCTATGGTGGTAGTAGGTGCAATACAATGTTACACGTCTTTACTTCCTCCATATGAAATAAAGATGCCAATTAAACAAAAATATATGTAAAGATAGTTTTAGTCATATGCCTAACAATACTTTGTTTTATTCCCAGCATTGTTCTTTATCTTTCTCCTTGGTTACTATTTCTTGTAAATAAACTCAGATCAATACATTCAATGTTACACAAAGCAAAGAATGTGTGTGTCTGTCTGTATATATATTATTCATTTATCTTTATCCTTCGATATTATTTTCTCGAAGAAAAACTGATATTCTCAAGGTTAAACAAGTCAAAGAATGTGTGTTTATAGTATCTATAGCAACAAATTTATTTTGATTTGTTTTTATTCTCGAACCTTAATTTTCTTGTTTAACATTCAGTTAAGAAATTGTCATTTTATACTAATCAACAGGGAAGGAATATGTATATATATATATATATATATATATATATATATATATATATATATATATACCGTTTGTTAATAAACATTAGGCAGATAATTAAATGTATTACTACTGTTATTAAACTATATAATAATTGAACATTTCAAATATATTCCTCTTTTGCTTAGTCCCTTTTCTATTTAAAATGTAGCCATGAAAAGATTTAGTTCTGTAACCAGTAAAAAGAATTAGACCTTCATTGTTTAAAATTTTATTTCCTTCTATTAACTCAATTCCGTGTCCTGTGTAGTAACTTTGCAATTGCGTACTTGTTTGAAAGGATTACATTTTAACTTTCCAGTTCATTATAAAATATTGTAAAATCACTATTTAATTTTTAAAAGGCAAAGCATGGAAACCATTTTTTCTCACGTTTCCCACAAATACTAAAATCTCACATTTTCTGTTATATTTCATTCAATGTCTGTGTGATACACTTCGTCTAATCCATATACTATTACAGTTTACATGTTTTTTGTTTGCTTTTTGTTCCATCATCATATATGTTATGTATGTTTTTAGATAATCTATAACAATTCTGTAAACCTGCACGTGATAATTTTTTTTAATGATGTTAAATTTTTTAACCAATATGCCATGTTAATATTTAAAAACGTTTCAAAGGCATCGACAATGGAAAAGAATGTATGATACTGTCTTTCTACTTGGTACAGAAACATTTATTTTATTTTACATCAGCTTTCTTACGTTTGTGCATAAGGCAATAGTCTGTATTTGTTCAACTTCATTATGTTGAGGATATTAAGACGCATGCCATAAATATCACGAATGTCAACTGGGAAACGTACCAGTCAATAAACATCACGAATGTCAACTGGGAAACGTACCAGTCAATAAACATCACGTATGTCAACAGGGAAACATACCAGTCAATAAACATCACGAATGTCAACTGGGAAACGTACCAGTCAATAAACATCACGAATGTCAACTGGGAAACGTACCAGTCATACATGTACAAATTTGTCAATAAACTTACAGCACATTGCTCAGTAAGCCTTTTAATGTAGATAATCAATCTGTCACAATGTCACTACTAGTATTGTTACAAACCAGGGGTCTTTACTTGACTGAGCGGTTGTTAATGATCAAAACTGTGTTTAGAATAACAGCATCCACGCAATCCTGACTCTTGGCCATATGTTATGCAATGTGCGCATGTGTGTTCATGGGAATTAACTACAAATATTTTCAGCAATAACAAAAACTAAAAAATTGCAACAGGAATTAATGGTATATGGTATACTGAGGGAGGTATTTGTACACACAATTCTTGTGAACAAACACACTGAACATTATATTGATACAAATGAAAATCGCACATTTTATCAGCTTTGTGCATCTAAAGTGGGAAATCTGTGCTAACACAGGCGATATAGCAAAGAACTCGTAATAAAATGGTCTCAAGGTTCGATACCCGCTCATGTCACCCTCGATTGGTTGCCTCTTTATCTCCATAGGAAAGGCCATTTGCTCCCATTTCACCGGCATGATGTAACCAATTTTACGATAAAAGTGATATTAAAATCAACCAAACAAGCAAACTATTTCAATTGTTGAAGAATGCGAATAAATTATAGATTTTAAAGGGTGCATAAACATATTTATCAATTTTTGTAAGACATTGCTTTGCAGTGTATGAATATAATTATTTAGCATCTTATAGGACAAATAAATGTAGTATACAACCTTTTGGAAATTTAGAATATCAAAGACAAATTTGATTGCTTCTTAGCATTCATAAATCCTTAATGTTTGTGCACAATAAATGATGAACGAAACACAAAGTCTTACAATTTTACAATCCACAGTCTCTCTCTCTCTCTCTCTCTCTCTCTCACACACACACATATATATATCTGGTCTGTACATGTTTTGTAATGTCTGGAATTACTTATAATCAGCATAGCTCTTTCTTTGATCAGCGTATTGATGAAAACAAAAAATTTTGTTTATTAAATTGTTTATCTAAATATTCAACATAAAAGTTGAGGAATATATAAAAAAAATTAATTTTCAAATCACTCAGCGAGTTGTCTGTTGTTATCTAATTTATATCATGTGTTGGAACTTTGTTAAGTGATTGAAGGTCAAATTTATACCTACTTGGCTATTATCATGTTTTTGTGTTTGTTTTTTTTAAAAAAAGATATCTCCTAAATTTGATTTCATGGCCTGATTTTGCTTAAGAGCTTAGAATTTTCTGGAAGCGAGCATGTTGACAATTTGGTGAAATTTCCATTATTTTATTGGAGAATATACATGTATTGCGTTGCAGAATGTGAGGCAGGTATAGCTCGAGGTTTGATAATTATTCATTCCTGTTTTATTATCAGTAGGTGTAATCACTTATTTATGTGTTCAAATATAATTTGAGATTAATTATTTAAATAATTCATTAAATCTACAAAGTGCTCATTGCTTTTTTGGATTAAAACACTACTTTGTGATTATTTACGATGAATTCAAAAGACAGATTGTGGTACATCAGGATATTCAAACCCATTTAGATCTTATTAAGATTTTAAACTTTTGGAATTCTGAAACTACATTTAGGAAATTTGGGACATAATTCATGATAATGTGTATTTCCAATTTCTACTTTGCATTCTTGGAAAATAAATTAACTTTACTTTTAACTAATAAACCTTTATGTTACTATCAGTGTTAGTTTTGTTTCTTTCTGCAATATAGTTTAAGACAAGAGAATCATAACACTACATATCTCAGATGGGAAGACAAGCACCTTTTGGATTGAGGAACCATCCTTTATGTGTTTAGTAAAAGCATACAATTATTTTACAACTGCTTCATTGTTGCTTCTCAAAGACACAATTCGACCCTTTGGGAAAATACTTTTTACTGTGCATATCCATTTTCTGACAATGCTTCTGCTAAACCACTTGACAGAATTGACCAAAATTGACATAAACCATCCATGATCACTGAAGCATGAACAGTGGGTCACAGTTATCTACTTTTGTACTGTGGTGTAGTATTTTCAAGGATGAATGCACCTTTTTCATGACATTACAAGGAACAATGTATCAGAAACTGACCTAAACATATTAAGTGTACATGATCATAAAAGGATGAAAAGTAGGTCACATTGACCTTTTGTCATGGTTGTTTAGTACTCATCATGCTAGATTCACAAATATATTTCCATGACTATACAAACAAATATTTGTGTTCCAGAAACTGATCTCAATGTAAAAATTATGTTCACAATGACAAAAACATGAGTGTTAAAAATAAGCCACATGTGAAGCAGTGATGAAAGATCTTTATTACAATCCTATTCATTTACAAAGATTTTATCACATAAAAATTTGTTATTTTGGTGTCTAACTGCAAATAACAAAAAACAAGAAAGATTTTTTGTATTGAAGAATAATATCCTATTTGATGAAAGCTCATCTTTTGCACCAAACAATGCCAAGAAAGCTTTATTTGAAAATGAGATAAAATGTTCTCAATTAGAATATAATTAACAAAATGCAAATAAAAAATTTGTACATCTTCATTTCCTTACAAGCCAAAACGTTTCCAGTAATTTTTTAAACAAGAGGCTCAAGTACCCACATTGCTCACTTGGCTGACATTTGCCTAAATAATATAAAGATTTTTTTGTTGTGAACAAATCATCCCAAGGTTTTCTGTTAATATCATAGGCCATATTTGCTGGTCACTTGTAACAGTCCTATATGCCAGTACACTTTCTATCCAATTTGGTTGAAATTGGATAAGCAGCTTTCAAGAAGTCATTTTAAGTTTTGACTTTTGTTAGTCCCTATGGCAGACTTGTAATTATACCATGATGAAAATAGTATTCTCTTAATGTAACAATGTTCAGGAAGTCATACAAGTATAATGTAATGCAGGTGAGGTTGCCTTATATTTCAGTATGTTTTATGTAATTACATAACTTAACATGCATGATGGGATCCATTACAATACCAGTGTTAAATCAAGACAATGTTACATTAATGTGCTTTGAAGACAATATTATAAAATGAGATTGAAGAATAACATACCGGTATGTAAGGACTTAATGGCAATTTTACAACCATCAATATTAATTTACCAAAACAAGATTTAGTTGAATCTGTAAACACCCCATCAAAAATTATATAATGAAATAACCATACAATTTTGGCACTACATACTTCATATACTTGTGCAAAAGTTGGGTCTAATGTCTAGAAATGTAGCCTTATCAACTGCATAATACGTCAGCAGCCCAGAATTACAGTTTCTCTAATGTTTGACTCCAACTAACTGCATAGATATATGTCCATTCAGCATGCAGTCAGGTAAGATTTTACATACATGCATGTATATAAGGTATGGACAAAATTATAAAGTTTAGAAACATTATTCTGACAGGCAAGTAAATTTTCAGAGTTCAAACCCAACTATTTACATAAGGTTTTAAACTATAAGAAGAAAAAAACAAGACCAATGATAAAACACTAAAATTAATGTTAACAAAATTGTAACCTTATATTATTTAAATAACAAAAACGAAATGCCGTTAAAAATGAAATGTGACTGTTTTCAGAATGATGTAAAGAATATTTTGTACAATTTAATTCCTCAATTAAGGACAATTCTGGACACAAAATGCGCAAAGATTTATTCCAGACCAATTTTCTATTATTTTAATTGTACCCCTCTCTTATTGTGTGCATCAATTTTCATGGTTTTCATAAAATGACATTTAAATGGTAATTAAGCTGAGAACTATAAGTTGGATCCAACTTCAAACAACATGTTCTATCATCGCATACTACACTTTGTTAATACTGATTACTGCTAAAAACTGCAAAGACTGATCTCACAGTGGATTCTGTGTTGATATATCTGGGTCTGTACAGTTGCATGTGACTTATAGAGTATATATAGCACATAAGAGGTCCTATTATTTTAACATAAGGATAATTGGATGTTTGGTCTTTAATTTCATTTTTTGTAGCAACAAAAGGAATCTATAAAAATTGTGTGTGTTTGTGTGAATGTCATTTGGATTTTTTTTTACATAGATTTAATAAAATTTCAGTCATATTGCTATGATGTCTGCAGTGTGGCAGGTTGTAGTGATGTAAAGCACTGGGGCATCATGCCACAGACATGTAGGATGATGTCCCACTCAGTCACAATATCCAGAAACCAGGCCAACCAGTCCTAACACTAACCTTTAAATGTTGAGCATCAAGCGAGGCAGCTGTTAGTACCATTTTTGTAAGTCTTTGGTATGACTGGGCTGGGGATCAAACCCACGACTTCTTGCATCCGAGGTAGACACTCTAACCACTAAGCCACTGGAGCGGTTATACAAACTGATACTCCACATTATATCATGCCTCATGAGAAGAATAGCAAATTTTCACAGCAGTTTAATGCTTAAAAAACAAAAATTCTTCATGTCTGTTTTACTTTTCTGACATTACCATTTTGATTCAAAATTTCCATTATTGTTCCACATGGCTGCTGAGTGAACCGTAGACCTGATAACATGCACCATTTTTACACATGCCAGATGAAGTGCATATAGTTGGTTTCCAATTTGTAATTATAAATCATATTACATGAACTGTCCAGTTTGATTTTTCACTGGAAAGGTTAAGGTATGGTCCAACTGACTGATGTGTATCGCAGATTTCTCACATGGTTTATCTGAGATAATTCTGTTGCACTATATGCACTGCAGTATCTATTTCTCCGGCTGACAATGCTGCTTATAAATATTCAAAATGGAAAGTATTTTTAAAAAAATAGTTCTTGTTAAAACACAATCTTTATGTTTTGTTTTTCCACTCGTGTCAACATGGGCGAAACAAAATAAGACGAACATCATAAGCATCACACTGCATAAAATTGAAAATACAGCACAAGTCTCTAATACAAAACTTAGTATTGAACAATTTTGATACTCCATACAAGTACTCTAAAATTAAGAAAAATGTAAAACACATTTGACTTAGCAACATATAATGTAAATATTTTTTCTACTTGAATAAAGCTAGTATAAAAAACATGATCTTTATTGGATACAAAATCTAAAATCTCTTACTCTTTATCTTATTTAATTAGATTACCTGCCACTGGAGCATGGTATTAAAATTGGCAGCATATGGCTGTGTGTGAGTTTGAGAAGGCAAGGTACCGAAACTGGGAGCATATGACTGGGTGGTGGAGGGTGGAGACTAAATAAACCACCTAAGCTGCATTAGCAATACAATGGCACTTTGTTTAAAACATGTACATGTACCATTCTAGTAAGCAAACGGTTTTTCTCTTTGTTGCTACTATTGGCACAGCATTAATGCGTTCTTTTCATCATCTAAGGTTACTACCAAAAAGTGTTTTCTCACCAGTACAAAATTTTAGTGCCACGTTTTATTTTTTAATGGATAAATATATAGCTTATATCATAAATGGATTTACTGTAAAATGTAGTACAAATCTCTAAGAATCAGAATACATGGCATCAATCAATACATATATACTATTGATACTGACATATTGTTTACAAATGCTAGTAATTTATTTCATTTGGCCAAAAAGATATCCTTAATATACACTAGATCTGTCAGTCCATGAGCGCTTAGGTGATGTCCATAAATTATGTATGCATGTAGGGGTGGGAACTTGTTTGAAAAAACCGTACACAGTGCATTTTAAAGGGGGAAGGGGTTTCCAAAAGTGTATGTGTGCAGGGGGTTCTTGATAAGTATTACCTTCTGCACCATCAGGTGATCAATATAAATAAGCCACATAAGTTCCTTTATTATAAAAGTTCTAATATTTTAGTCTGTAATGTGGCTGTAACAAGCCAGCAACCAAGTAATGCAAATTCCTTCTTTCAAAGTTCAATTGTCCCAGCTACCATTGGTGGGTGGTGGCACACAAGTGTACGTATACATGGGAGGGGGGGGGGGGGTGAAGGGGAGGCTTAGTTTACAAAAATGTACACTGTTGAATATGAGGGGGTGGGAAGCAAAACTGGCTGATTTTATACATATGTACTTTATAATATCCCCTGATGGAATACCCACTGCTCTAAAAGTAATAACGCCACAAAGATCATTCTTAAATTTGAAATAAACAACTTCTCATGATGAAAATGCAGAGAAAAAAGTGAGATATAACTCGAAAAGAACTAATCAGACAAAGCTAATTCTTGTATTGAACACAGACTTTTGTTGTGATATCAATGCACACTAATTTCATGAAGGTACCTCAATGGTTTATGTAATTATTAACTGGAGAAGACTGTAATGAATGTATAGATTTACTGATTGACACAATTTATAATAAAAGTTTAAAACTACTTACCAGAAAGGGTAAAATCTTATGGACACAATTTGTAATAAAAATGAGAATAACTCCTAAAATGCTGAATTCCACTATTAACAGAAGACACTGTCTAGCCATGATACAAAGGTATGTTTCATGAAGATATCTAAACAGGTTCAGGTGATATTGTTAGACATATCTGTGATAGACAAAGAGTTTAATCCCCTGCCCCTCACATTGTTTGCAGGGGTATATTAAGAGAACTAATGCTATATGTAACCAAAACAACAATTACACTAGACAGACATGATGAAAATCATTTCAATTATTGATCTTTGGATGAGATTAAAAAACATCAATCCTACTGATGTTTACCACCTTTAATATTTTAAACCCCCAATGACTACAATGTATCAAGTCAAAACTAAAACCCTGTATTTAATAACATCATTAATTCTAAATCTGAGAAAATTACCAACTATATTAAATTTGATGAAAAATAACAAGGACATTAACTTTCAAGAGCTTAACCTTTTCACTACTTAAGGCAAAATAATTTTTGTGAAAGTTTATAAAAGCATAGGGATGCAATACATGTATTGTCAATCAGCTAACTGCAGAAATTGTTAGGAAAGACTAAATTTATGGATAATTAATAAGTAAAGGTATTTGGGGCAATCAAAGCTATTCCAAGTCATATATGACAACCAGTGTACTAAAATGATTATCAGTGTATAGGACCAGTCTGTTTTCTTTCTTTCCTCTAGCCCCATCTCATATTTGTTTTATCTCCAGTGCTGGATTATTCAAATATCTAAAATATATAGACCCTTTATAAAGTGTAATTTGAAACATTAACAGTTTATGCCAAACGTTTGTTCTGTGTACTTGTGTTTTACTGAACAATGAGGCACATTGAGATGTCATCAAAAATGGATAAATACAGCTCAACCAAAATGATCAGTAAAATATATATGTGAAATATTGCCCAACCAGAATGATCAGTACAGTGTATAATAATGTGAAAGTATTGCCCAACCAGAATGATCAGTACAGTGTCTATGTGAAAATATTGCCCAACCAGAATGATCAGTACAGTGTATAAGTGAAAATATTGCCCAATCAGAATGATCAGTACAGTGTATATGTGAAAATATTGACCAACCAGAATGATCAGTACAGTGTATAAGTGAAAATATTGCCCAACCAGAATGATCAGTACAGTGTATATGTGAAAATATTGACCAACCAGAATGATCAGTATATGTATATGTGCAAATTTATTGTGTCTGCTAAATATTGATAACAACTGAGCAATGAAATTTTTATTGTCTCTTATTTTGTAACTTTAATAGTAGGATCTAGTTTCCAAGAAGGGTCTGCTATTTACATTTGCTATAAGCCCTTTTGGCATATAGCAGTTTTAAGTTTTGGGACACAGATGCTAACCAGTCAAATTATACAATTTTGAACAGCAGACTCTGAAAAAATGCCTTCTGACACCACACACTAAATACTTGAACAGTCATAAATTAAAGAAATTCTTATAAGAATAAAATCACTTTTTGTAATAGTTTATATTTTTTAGACAAGTACACCTTTGTGTGAAACTAACACAAATCTGAAGCTGTAGGATTCACTTGGGAAGAAAATAAATGTGTCTTCCAATATTCAAAACAGAATTCTGCCACTCCATGGAATCTATGGATAATTCTAACAGTGATAATTCATGTCTAATTTGTCTTCTTGTCTCCATCTTGCTCGTAAGCCTCAAGTTTTTTCTGAAAAAAGAAGAAAAAACAAAATTACATCACATTTTAGGTTCCAAGCTCACTCACCATAAGACCAGATGCCACATCTTCTTAACCAAGAGCAAAGTCCAGTCACACATTGGCCAGAATAATGGCATCACTTGATATAAAAAGGTCACCAAATTATCAAAATGAAACATGTTTATGGCCAGCACACAAACAAAACCCAAAAGTTTTAATAAAAGCAGGGCTCTGATAAGTATCCAATCATTCAGTAAAAGATATTGACATGTAATTACTGTTATTACAGGACAGTGTTCCTTTATCTACAAAATAATGTACTTTCAAGAAAAAGTGGCAAATTAAAACCTGTAAATAACTACTCAAGGATGAAAATATGTGTGAGTGTGTGATTTGGATATTAACGTAGCTTTAACAATTTATCAGTCATTTCGCTATGATATCTGCAGTAAGGCATGTTATAGTGACGTCTAGCACTGGGCCATCATGTCACAGACATATAGCATGATGTCCCATCCAGTCACATTGTCCTAACACCAGGCCGACCAGTCCTAACACTAATCTCTTAATGCTGAGAGCCAAGCGAGGCAGCTGTTAGTACCATTTTTTTTAAGTGACTCGGCCGGGGATGAAACCCATGACCGACCTCTCGCTCCCGCAGCGGACACTCTAATCACTAGGCCACCGGAGTGGTAGGATGAAAATGAAGACATGCCCCAAGAAGCAGCCATAAATCGGTATAGTTTGAATGTGACATGTTGGAGAGACTGAATTTAGTATTTGTCTGACATACAGAACTCTGTTCCTTGAAATCAGATCTTGCTAAGTATAGGATCCATAAGCATTTAACACTGAACTGTTTTTTTCTTGGTTTAAAAAATGTTATCAAATTCTGTACCTTTTGCTATCTTAAAGTGTTGTTTGTTTTATAGACCCTGAAACTGATAAATGTGAAACAAAACAAATTATGTATGTACTTCTTTGATGTAAAATCTAAGACCTTTAATGGAACAATATGAATAATATCACATGAAACATTCTTGGTCAAAAAGGTTTCTCTATTCATTGCCACTTACATAAAAGCACATCAGTCCTGAGCCCACAACAGAATCCAATAAGGAATACAGAATGTAGGCAAACGATGACTGATAAATGAAAATGAAATGAAACATAAATGCATTTCCAAAACAGATTAAAAAATATATATACCTGTGTTTTGGGATTCCATATTCTATATATTTTACAGAAACTGATAATATACCACTAATTACAAACTGTAACAACCACCATTTAAAAACATCATCACTAGCAGTTTTATCTATGCACGTTTTATATGAATGAATCAAAATTAATAACATTTGCTAACAAATATTCAGCAACTATATTTTTACATGGTTTATAAATGGAGTTATATTTTTATTTATTGTCAATTAAATACTGTCTTTAGAATTTTAGTTATTTTTGATTTTTCATCACTAACACTTTTAATAAGATGAGATATGAAATCAGTAGTTCTTTCTATTTATCATATAAAATACAAAAGTTTTTTCTATTTAAAAAGTAATATTTATTTCTATTCACTTCACGTACTATCAAAAAATACAATTGGTCTTTCTATTTATTACATGGGCTCTCAAATAACAGAGATGCAAATTTCAGTAAATGCATTCCAAATGTATCAAAATTAAAGGAAACTGAAGTGATAAAGGTAAAATATGAATGCATTTCTAAGACTGTCACTGTAAATGACAAATTAAATTATGAGATGGTAACTGAAATGCAGACAAGAACAAAATGCAAGTGACATGCATACTGAATGTAAAGGAAGCACAAATGAAATGCAAGTGAAATGGAGATTTGGTAAAATTACTAATTTCTGGCTTGTATCATTCCCCTTATGACAAAGCAAATTTAAACCTGTTTTCACTATTGTGATATTTATCTCTTCAAATTCTCGACAATTTTAGTTTTTGAACACACAACACCTTCAGTTTTGTAACATCAGAAGTCCATTGCCTATCACCACTGTGGACAGAATTTGAACAAGAGGCCAATGAGGGACTGCAACTGCTCATCAATCTGATATGTACCTAATACGCAAATGCAAGAGCATTTGGTTAATAAATCGGTGTCTGAAGGATGCTCTCTGTTTCAATTTCTTCTAATGCTGTTGACTGCATTTGTTATTAAACAATTGTTTTAAAGTTAATACAGTTTCTCTATTTTCTTCCATAATTGATGGCATGTTAGCAATATTGAAAGGCCAACAAGCTATGATGCTTAGTGTCAAAGTTGGTAGAACTCTATTCAGCAGTTTTCTTCCTGACAAAGCTGAGTAGAAAGGTCTTAATACACAGACGTTTCCCATCAAGATTAGTCAAATTCTATGCAACAGTATGGAGATAAATTATATTTCAGTATTGGCAGCCAAATTTATGAGAAATTAGCATCATTTGTACAGATGTGAAAGGTCTTCATGTTGGTGATTTCTGTCAAGTTTGGTCAAATTCTATTGAACAGTTCTGGAGAGGTCTTCTATAGATGCTGGATTGGTAACAGTTGTAAAATTTTTAAAGTCGTCTATGCCATGATGTTTCTATCAAATCTGGTCATATTCTGTTGTTTGGTTTTCAAGAAGCTGTTTAAATGTTTTTCTACTGTGTTCAGTCAAAACTTGCTGGGATTTTTATATATTATTTATCTGAGTCATTCTAAAGCCTAAGCGCAACAAATCTGAAACTGCTTGCATAGTATAAGCTTTTTCTTTATCTAACATGTAAATTATACTCATAAAGAAAAAACATTTTTTAAACTGTACCAAAAACAATTCCCTTTGCTTTCTGAAACAAACTAACAAATAAAGGAATTAAAATTAAAAAACCCACAAAGGCTTTGGATGCATAAAGAATTCATAAGATTGCATCCTTTAGATATGACACATAAATGTTTCCCCTTTTATTACACAATAAGAAACAGAGCTGAAATGAATAACCTAAAATTGAAATTGCAGTAAGCTTTTGGAATATTTAATAAACAATGGTTTAACTGATGCACTTTAATGACAAAAAAGAATTTTCAAGAATTCATGATAAAATCCATTTCTTCATTTAAACAGCCTAGTGTTGCAGGTATCTCGGATACCATTCAATTATAACAAGATTTTCAATAAGCTGCTGTGGTGGCTGTGTTATACATCAGACTGCCATCATTCTAATATAAGACCAAGCAGACATAGCTAGAAATCTTTCAGTAATGTGAAGAATTTGGAAAATTAAACTCATTGGCAATGACTGGTTTTTCACATCTGGATATTTAGTCACTCGGGTATTCCATCCCTCTGGGAAGGGACTGCAACTTTTGCTTGTGGGACTCCTAATTTGGAAAAATTGGGAGTCCTGGATCCTTAGTTTTAAAATCCAAGCGAGAACTCTTGAATTTTGCAAAACTTTAAAGTCCAGAAAATCTTCTGCCAAATCTTGTCAAATTCATAGCTGCCAACCCCTGAGTAAAAGAATACAGACTTCTTGTGACAAAAATACTGATTTTCTGGAACAAATCCTGATTTTTAAAATTGTTATGCATATGTAACTATTTACAACATATACAACCATCAGTAAATAGGACAGTCACACAGTGCTTTACATAATTATTTAATGTCAAAGATACATGTGTTGCACACTTATACCTTCTGGACGGGCACCATGTTCCATTCGGGTGCTCATTCAAAAGATGCAAGAGTGCAACACACTCAGACACAGTCTGTTTATAGGAGCCTTTTCCACACCTTGTTTTTTTTCTCCATTCCAAGGTACCAACTTTCATTGATGATCTCAATTATGTGATTCTCTTATTGAACTGTTTTCGTTCAAGCATAAGAGTTATCCTTTGTGATTTTAATGTTTGGAAAACATGTGCAAAATAAATTACCAGCAACACTAGTAACTGAAAGAGAAAGGTTTATTTCTAAAAGAAATTTAATAAATTGAATTTCAATCAAATTACATTAAGGTTTTCTCTCTATTTATATTCATCGCAAGTTCAGGCTGAGCTGTGTGTGATGAAGCAGGAAGCTTATGTTTATCAGCTTTTTCATGCTCTTTTATTTCATGTTTGCCTCCATGTCCAATAGGAAAATCACATTACACAATTTGCAAAACGTCAAGTTTTCTTGCTTACTATATGGTTTTACACAAGACGGCACAATTATCCTTTCAGTTGTTTCCTTCCCTTTTTTCTGGAGAAAATTCTGAATATTCTGCTTTCTATTTAACATGATATTTGCGAAATCGCGGATAACGACAGGCTTGGTAGCCTCGATTTTGAATGAACAAATTGTATTGTAGAACTGTATTCCTATATACATGTGATACACTCTATCAAAATAGAATCGAGTGCACATTCTAAACTTAAAATTCGAAAGAAATTTTATCATTATTGTTTCAAATAAAAAACATATTTTTGGAAGAAAAAAAACTAACACTCGTATTCAGGTCCAAAATACGGGACAAATACTGAAAAAACAGGACAGTTGGCAGCTATGCAAATTCTGAAAAACAGTTTTTGAGAAGAAAACATTACAAGGTTTCTCTGTTTTTCATAACTGCATCCTTATTTAATGGTGGATTGGTAACAAGATTACAAATAAGACATTTAAGCCTACTTTCAAATTTGATAAAATTCTACTGACTATTTTTGGAAAAGTAGCTTTAAGAGTGTTCATTCTTTTTACTGGTAGTGGTCATTTTATGATGATTCTGCTCCAAGTGTAAAAGAAACTTAAACTATCTTCATACCAGGATACTTTCTATCACAAGGAATTTTGCTATTTTCTGTAATTTTTCAAAACAAGATTTCTTTTTAAATTCTATTTTTAATAATAATGTCCATATTTGATTGTGGATTGGAATCAATTGTGTAGATATGAAAGGCATTCAAGTTGTGATGCTTCCTGCTAAGTTTGGTTGAAATATTAGTCCAGTGTGTTTTCTGTGAAGTTGAATCCAGCAACTGTTGCTGGAAGACACTAAATGTACGACAGACAATGCATGCCAACTGCAGGACCATTCTATAAACTCACTTGGTGAAAACTATAGAA
This sequence comes from Unio pictorum, assembly GCA_030141615.1. Taxonomy (NCBI): domain Eukaryota; kingdom Metazoa; phylum Mollusca; class Bivalvia; order Unionida; family Unionidae; genus Unio; species Unio pictorum. Next base: position 15,216,994 of record JARLTB010000059.1, read on the forward strand.
TGAAAGTATAAAGATGTTTTATTCATTTTGTTAAGAAGTCTTTATTTAGCATCCTACTAATTCCAGAACTAAATTGTGAACAATTTTTTTAAAAACAATTACCTGCTGTAAATTCCTCCATCTACGATCACTGTCTGGCAGCTACAGTTCAAGTTAAACCACAAACTTTGAAGCATGATCATATCCCAGAGAACAGAAAACATTTGCGGATACTGTGAATTCCTTTTTATTCACAGAGTACTAATTGTGTGGATACTGTAAATTCCTTTTTATGCAGAGTACCAATTTTGTGAATACTGTGAATTCCTTTTTATTCATAGAGTACTATTTGTGTGGATACTGTAAATTCCTTTTTATGCAGAGTACTAATTTTGTGTATAATGTGAATTCCTTTTTATTCTGAGTACCAATTTTGTGGATACTGTGAATTTGATTTTATTAACAGAATAAAAAAAATGAGTGGATTTAATAAGGAATCATACAAGTTTTTCAGGTATTAACTTTGCCAAACCCCAAGAAAGTCACTGAAGCCTAAACCAATACGACCCTCTGAAGATAACCTCACATTTTCAAGCAAGAGAAATCGATAAAGGTTACTGTGGAGCCACACACAAAAAGCCATGAAAATTGATACCTCTGAGAATAAATGATTTCACAATACTTAATTAACCTACATTGTGAAATATTTACCACACAATTGTACTGTGGACTAACAATAGTTTTGATATCATACTTTTTTGGTGGATATACCACTGGTAAAGATTGCACTCATACTGCAGGGGCATACAAATTTGAATTCACATTACTTTATTCTACTCACTTACGACTGTAGAAGTTAAAACCAACTGAAAACTGCACAGACTGAGAATCTGCCATCACCAGCAGATCTGTTCTACACAGTTTGTTAGGAGTAATCAGTAAAACTGACAACATAGACTCTGATCTGACAGTACAGTATGTAGTGCCAAATCGGGGCTATGCTGCCTTGCAGTTGGTCCAAATGTTTAAGTTAGTATATATAATGTCTTTCTTCAAGTGAATGAGTACATGTGTTTGAGTTAGTATATATAATATGTCTTTCTTCAAGTGAATGAGTACATGTGTTTGAGTTAGTATATATAATGTCTTTCTTCAAGTGAATGAGTACATGTGTTTAAGTTAGTATATATAATATGTCTTTCTTCAAGTGAATGAGTACATGTGTTTAAGTTAGTATATATGTCTTTCTTCAAGTGAATGAGTACATGTGTTTAAGTTAGTATATATAATGTCTTTCTTCAAGTGAATGAGTACATGTGTTTAAGTTAGTATATATAATATGTCTTTCTTCAAGTGAATGAGTACATGTGTTTAAGTTAGTATATATGTCTTTCTTCAAGTGAATGAGTACATGTGTTTAAGTTAGTGTATATAATGTCTTTCTTCAAGTGAATGAGTACATGTGTTTGAGTTAGTATATATAATATGTCTTTCTTCAAGTGAATGAGTACATGTGTTTGAGTTAGTATATATAATATGTCTTTCTTCAAGTGAACGAGTACATGTGTTTGAGTTAGTATATATAATATGTCTTTCTTCAAGTGAATGAGTACATGTGTTTGAGTTAGTATATATAATATGTCTTTCTTCAAGTGAATGAGTACATGTGTTTGAGTTAGTGTATATAATATGTCTTTCTTCAAGTGAATGAGTACATGTGTTTGAGTTAGTATATATAATATGTCTTTCTTCAAGTGAATGAGTACATGTGTTTGAGTTAGTATATATAATATGTCTTTCTTCAAGTGAATGAGTACATGTGTTTGAGTTAGTATATATAATATGTCTTTCTTCAAGTGAACAAGTACATGTGTTTAAGTTAGTATATATAATGTCTTTCTTCAAGTGAATGAGTACATGTGTTTAAGTTAGTATATATAATATGTCTTTCTTCAAGTGAATGAGTACATGTGTTTAAGTTAGTATATATAATATGTCTTTCTTCAAGTGAATGAGTACATGTGTTTGAGTTAGTATATATAATATGTCTTTCTTCAAGTGAACAAGTACATGTGTTTAAGTTAGTATATATAATATGTCTTTCTTCAAGTGAATGAGTACATGTGTTTAAGTTAGTATATATAATGTCTTTCTTCAAGTGAATGAGTACATGTGTTTAAGTTAGTATATATAATATGTCTTTCTTCAAGTGAACAAGTACATGTGTTTAAGTTAGTATATATAATGTCTTTCTTCAAGTGAATGAGTACATGTGTTTGAGGCAAGTGGCATGCAATCCTCACCCCTAATGAAATGAATCAAACAAAGATATTAAGTCTACGGACCAAATATAGACTAAATATATAATAACCTTTTACGCTTAAACAAGTGGATATGCCTTATTTATATATTTGGCTCCTCTCCCTCCATGGTAATAAAGACAACACAGCATGATATAAAATGTGAAACTTTGTAATAACATTTTATATTTGAAATCCAGAGAGGGTAAGTTTCCTACAGATTTATTTTTCTTTGTATACAAGTTGTAACTTTGCTTCAAATTTTCATTGTGTACATATGTTATAAGAAAGAAAGGCTTAGCAGAGAAAAAGTAATGCCAAACTTTGCTATATGAAACTTAAATCTACTACAAAATGACCTTTTGGCTTAAAAGTTTTAGGGAATTATTTCTAAAATTTGACTGTACTTTTTTTAAATTCGCTGCAGCATTAGTTATAACTATTTACATTATACACTCTCAATTCATCATAAGTTGTTACAATGTGGTCTTTAAGGTGAACAAAATGTACAGTCCAGACAAAAATACAGACATTGAATATAACCACGTGTTGGGGTAGGGGTCACAAAATTAGATTAATTTAATAAGATATTACTCATAAAGTAAGATGATTCTCTTTGCCAAATATGATTCTGTAGTTTGGGCAGATGTTTTCATACAGGAGGAAGATTCTGAAGTTACTGGGGCAACTATCTGCACATTCATAATTTGCTAAATATCTGGTGGCAATTAAGCATGCAATGGTTTTCCTCGTTCCAACATCATATTGTAACAAATTAAATGGTCTCACTAGGGCTAGAGCCTAACCGGAAATCACCTCGGACATTTGCTTTGGCTGAATATCCGGTTTTTCGGTACTATTTGGAAGTATTCGCCTCGACAAATAATACACACACAAATGGTTACAAGTAAAATAATTCAATAAATATAGAACTTTTTAAAACAAAAGTTTTTTAATACATAATATTTTTAGTTAATAATAAAAATTTTCATCTCATTGGCGATATATATGGTATTCTGTACACGAAAAGTTTAAGCTTCGCATACGATAATGAAACAAACAGTACTCTCCAGAGTCGCACATACTACTCCGTTCATGCCCATATCTGGCAAATAGTACATCCAAATACTCGGATTCGGTACATGGCGAAAATTATCTACTCGGTTAGGCCCCAGGTCTAACTTGGAGTCCTCTTGCTTTAAAAACCCATTTAATTCACAAACATAGCAGAGACACAGATAAAAAGAATATGGTCCAATTGCCTATGTTGAAATTTCATTATTCGCACGTCAATTGAACTGCGATTAGAACATGCAGATGCCATGCAACATTACCACCCCTTTTAAAATTTACCTGCAATGCTGCATGTTCTTTCAGAAGACGATCATACTCAATGTTTGTTCCTTCAGCCTGACTTTTGACAGCTTGTAGGTCTTTCAGAGTCTTGGCCAGTTCTGAAGAAGAAAAAACCCATTCCGAAGTAAACAGATCAACTCACTGTTTCTTTTTTGTATGGTAAACATAGTAAAGAAAACCTTAACCCTTATTTCCCCTACCCCCATCCCTTAAAAAAAGACCCATCAAGAACTGTTACCATAGAAAATATAAGAGAAACGAATCTTTATGACAAAGGTGTTAAATTGAGAAAGATTTTATACTCAAAATTATTATTCAAGACTTTCTAAAGAAATAATATAGGTGAATTTGGTTTTGTTTTATTGCATTTACCTAAGCTTATATACTTCCTTACAAGTCCAACCACAGACAACAGAGACCAGATCTGCCACTGAATCAAGTGCCAGAATATCTTGGTGTATGCAGTTTCTTCTACTTGTTACTTCCAATAACTGCAAAGGCCCTGATCCGCTGGCACATTATGCAGTTGTTTGACTACACTTATAAGAAAGTATATACTCCACTGCATACAGTCCATACCAAGACTTACTATTACATCTACCTGTGTATTAAACTCTATTTCATACCAAGACATACTATTACATCTACCTGTGTGACCAAGACATACTATTACATCTACCTGTGTATTAAACTCTATTTCATACCAAGACTTACTATTACATCTACCTGTGTATTAAACTCTATTGCATACCAAGATATACTATTACATCTACCTGTGTATTAAACTCTACTGCATACCAAGATATACTATTACATCTACCTGTGTGACCAAGACATACTATTACATCTACCTGTGTATTAAACTCTATTGCATACCAAGATATACTATTACATCTACAAGTGTATTAAACTCTATTGCATACCAAGACATACTATTACATCTACCTGTGTATTAAACTCTATTGCATACCAAGATATACTATTACATCTACCTGTGTATTAAACTCTATTGCATACCAAGACATACTATTACATCTACCTGTGTGACCAAGACATACTATTACATCTACCTGTGTATTAAACTCTATTGCATACCAAGATATACTATTACATCTACAAGTGTATTAAACTCTATTGCATACCAAGACATACTATTACATCTACCTGTGTATTAAACTCTATTGCATACCAAGACATACTATTACATCTACCTGTGTATTAAACTCTATTGCATACCAAGACATACTATTACATCTACCTGTGTATTAAACTCTATTGCATACCAAGACATACTATTACATCTACCTGTGTATTAAACTCTATTGCATACCAAGATATACTATTACATCATGTCTACTCAATCTTTTTGTGATTTCAACAGAACAAACTCCAATAAACCTGTGTATTATGCCAATGCTGTTCACAGTTGAATTTTTGGTAAGCTTTCATCCCTTTATCAGCCCAAGTGAGCCACAGTTGTATAATATAATTTTATTCCTCTGAGAAAAGAGAAACTTGTCAGTATTAGTCAACAACAAAATGCTATATGACAGACATGCACCCTCTCTATAATTACATAAATAATTTGCTGTCTGATAAAATTTGTTGACAATCTTATGTTGATGAAAATTATCGACCAGTCATAACAGTAACCATTACTGAACATTGTGTTTGAGTCTTTTAAACATATTATGATAAATAGTACAACTGTCTTAACGAGTAAGCATTGTCTAATTTTGTTACCACTAAACAAAATAAATATGGACAGATCAGACAATCTGGAATTTGGGTTAATGGTATTTTATTAAACTTTCTTAATGGTCAGCAGGCAAAAATTAAAACTCATTGGGAAACTAGAAACAAAGCTATTTTATTTTCTTTTAGTCTAAAATAGACCAACTTTTTCATTTTAACATTTTAAACTAATTTTTTTCGAAACAGACATGACAAGACTGATTCAAGTCTATACAAATTTACTCACAAAGTATAAATTTTTAAAAGCTAGGCTTAGGAGAACAACACAATGTTCCACAAGTCTATGAGATAAAAGAATAAATATGAATCCTACCAATGTCATTTGAGTCAATAAGCAAGTGAGTGTGCCGTTGCCGACAAGCTAAGACATGTTTTTGATTTTGTTACATACTGGAACATACCCCGATAATCAGAAGTTACTCTCCCATTTGTATGACACTTTTGCCTTGAAATCCATATTAGATACCTATCAATCATTTCCCAAATTATGATTACCCTCTATATCTGCTTATTAAGTCCAACTACAAATTGTATAGAAGATACTCATCAATCATTTCCCAAATTATAATTACCCTCTATATCTGCTTATTAAGTCCAACTACAAATTGTATAGAAGATACTCATCAATCATTTCCCAAATTATGATTACCCTCTGAATCAGCTTATTGATTTTAACTACAAATTGCATATATTCAGATCTGCTGTTGCATAATGCACTGGCAGATCTGTGTCTATGCAGATTGTTAGGAGTAATCAATAGAACAAAACAAACCCTGTTCTACCAGCATAGTATGCAATGGCAGAAAATGGTCTCTTGTACTGACAGTTGGATCTATTACACCACATTCTATTGAAAAATGCTAAAAATTGAAGGTTCATTTTCATACTGGAAGCATGATTTTCAATAAAAAATGCTGATAATACTCATCTTGAGTATACTAAAACATATTCATCTTATAGCCACACACATTACTAATTCTATGCAGATTGGGATATAGGGCAAAATAAATTACTAATTCTATGCAGATCGGGATACAGGGCAAAAAAAAATTACTAATTCTATGCAGATCAGGATACAGGGCAAAATAAATTACTAATTTCTATGCAGATCGGGATATGGGGCAAAATAAATTACTAATTCTATGCAGATCGGGATACAGGGCAAAAAAAATTACTAATTCTATGCAGATCAGGATACAGGGCAAAATAAATTACTAATTTCTATGCAGATCGGGATGCAGGGCAAAATAACATTACTAATTCTATGCAGATCGGGATACAGGGTAAAATAAATTACTAATTCTATGCAGATCGGGATACAGGGCAAAAAAAAATTACTAATTCTATGCAGATCAGGATACAGGGCAAAATAAATTACTAATTCTATGCAGATCGGGATATGGGGCAAAATAAATTACTAATTCTATGCAGATCGGGATGCAGGGCAAAATAACATTACTAATTCTATGCAGATCGGGATACAGGGTAAAATAAATTACTAATTCTATGCAGATCGGGATACAGGGCAAAAAAAAATTACTAATTCTATGCAGATCAGGATACAGGGCAAAATAAATTACTAATTTCTATGCAGATCGGGATATGGGGCAAATTTTTTTTACTAATTCTATGCAGATCGGGATGCAGGGCAAAATAACATTACTAATTCTATGCAGATCGGGATACAGGGCAAAATAACATTGCAACTATTCTTAAATGCATTGATAAGATCATTGACTATTCTTAAACACATTATGACGAAATCATCAACACATATTGCTAAAAAGTGAACATCAAATATAAGTGCTGTGCCTAGGATTTCAAAAGCTTTCAGACTCAACATTTTGCTTCACATTTTTGTGCAATTGAACTCTGGTCAACCTGCATTCCACCTATAGATTGTCCATGGTGATTAAATAAGTGTCGGTAGAGTTTATATATAATCTACAAAAGTCATTCATAAAAGTGCTAATAGGTATATTTTGCCAAGAATATCAAAGTTGCTGTTAGTATTTAGTGTGCAGTGACTCATGATCACAAATACTTTAAAATTGATCTGTGCACTATGATGGCAGTTGCCCACTTGCAGGATATAAAAAAGAGCTATTAATAATTGGACAAGGCCAACTAATCTGAAATTTAACTCCTTCAAAGACTTGCCAAAATAAGCAACTCCCTTACATGAAAGATATGAACCTGATCTCTAAGGGTCCAAAAATGGAATAGATGAGACAAAACCCATGAAAGAAACATCTAGGTCAAAAGAACAATGGTCACGCTGAATTACACCAAAATATATTGAAAAGTTCTTGAACTATGCCGATTACAAGTATCATGCCATGTAAAAAATATCAAGTTAACTGACAATGGACATAATAACTCTGTCCAAAACAGTACAGAGAAGACAAAATCAATAAAAACAAATAAATCTAGGTCTGCCCGACATTGATATTATTGATTCAACAGAAATATGGCGAATGGTTTTTGAACAACGACTGCAAGCAATATTCCCATAAATGAAAGAAGCAACTCTATGAAAACATGTTCAAACCAAACTGCAGCAGAGCATGTTGAATGGCTCTTAAGATATGACAGTTAGATGCAACTTTCCATGCAATGTAATGGACAGGTAATGGACATGGGCCATAATCTGTCTAAAAGGTGTTGACAAGACAAAACCCATAAATGGAACATACAAATCAAACTGCATCAGAATATATTCAATTGCTTCAGAGCTGTGTCAGTTACAATGATCTCTTCAAGTGCAGATTTAAAATTTATCAAGAAAGGGAATTAACTCTTAAAACAATCTTGGACCTGAAAAGACAAAACCTTTAAAAGGCACATCTGTGTCATTCACCAAACAAATGGCATCCAATCATGTCAAATAGCTGCAGAGCTTTGGTGGTTACAAGAATAGTGAATGGATAAACAGAAAGACTAACAGATGATAGAAAATTTGATTTCATATTATGCTGCCATATCTTGATATATGGCTCTAATCAAATAAATGAAGGCACTTACTTTCATCCTTTTCCTTCAATTCATTTTTCAAGTCATCCAATTCTATGGCTACCTTCTTTTCCAGAGTAACATCCTCAACACCTGTCTGTTTCTCCTCCTCCTCCTTTCTCTGAAATAAAAACATGTATTTTTCCTTCTGAAAATCAATAGTCTTAAAAAGTCATGAAATGAAAGTATGGATTGATTTGTTCTTTAGAGCACAGCAACACATGTAGGTTATTTAGTGCCAAGACAACCAAAGTCAAGCAAGTGCCTTGGCCAATGACACACCAATGATCTAATGGAAGCGTTCAAACCAGCACCCTTATACTGGTATGCAACTAAAAGAGTCGCTAAAGCTCCACTAAACTGAAAGTCCACCTTAAGGATAGACAGTAAATCAAACCAGGAATTTAAAGACCCCCTTCAGAAATGAAAATCACCTTAAAAATACACGGGTACCAATAACAGCTAGAACATTAGTAATGAAATATAATTATATACAACTTTATAACAGGTATCTGTTAACAATCAAAGAAACAGATGAAAAGACAATAGATTTTATTATGAATATAAATAAATTAATATATAAAGGATTTTTAAAATTCTAATAATTTTCCCCTACATTAATTTCATCGATTACCATAATAAATAGGCTTTATTTATATTTAGTGTGAAAAAACATTGGCCCAAGAATTTTCAAGGTAGTCATCAAAGTCAGTCCCTTAAAACCATAACCATATCTGAATCTTCTGTTTACCATTAAAAAGTTGTCATGGAAAATAATGTTTTGGAGCTTGATCTCATTTAACTTTACTCTGCACCAATTACCTGCAAATGATTTATTTAATTATTCCCTCTTTCTATAAATTACTTTTGGTTTCATTAATTGATTAAATGATAACTATTTATTTGTGTTTTTCTGTCCATTCAGGGGCAGTTTAATTAATAAGATTCTGGATATGACCATCATGGTGTCCATATTAGATGTCAGGTTGGCATTTCTTTTTTGTTTAACTAGACATAAGGACCCCATGTCAATATCTCTTTCTGTTTAGGAGAAGCAATGGTAATACAATTTCAAGATGGCTGCCAATGCAGTCATAGTCGATGTCAAAACTTATTATTACTGTAACTGAAATATCTTATTGTTTTGCTAATAGGGAGAACTATGTCTGGGACAAGTTCTACATGGCAAGTTCAATTTTCCAGAATTTGTACATCCCCAATTCTCAATCTTGTGTCATAAACACAACCCCCACTATGTGTGATAAAAACACTTCATCATGTGTCATAGAAACATAAATAATCTTGCATTAAGACTAAAAATGGCAAATTAAACCTCATTTAAAGAAGATATTTTAGATCAAACCTTCCCATTCACAAAGCTGTACCACAGAGATAGAGAAATGAAAATCTGATCAACAAAACTTAATATCATTAGCTGTCTTATCAAATGTAAACAACAAAGACCGTGATCTGCCTTAGCTGTTATCTCTACTGATTACTCCAACAAAACTGCACAGACCCAGATCTGATCATTATGGTTCTGTGTTGTTTGGAGTTTACTTGTATGCAAGTCAGTATGGTACCTTATTTGAAGTATTGTCCTTTTCTTCCATCAACTTCCTTGCAGCATCTAGCGTACTCTTTGCCTGTTTCTGACTGGCTTCACATTCTGCCTGCAGTTGTGCATGCTGGGATATCAGAGACATCAAGCGACGAATGACACTGAAAAATAAAGATTTATGTCTCTGATATATTTGGGTATCAATACTTTCCAAACCCTGAAAATGTCCAAATTTTCACATTTACCATTTGCAAAAGGTTCCAGCTTCTATCCAAATTATCTCAAAACCACAACGACAACTTGTCTCATAACTGGAATAGACCCAGCAATGTCCCAAGGCTGCTTTTATGGTTGAAGATCTTACAAACATGGCCATTTCCTAATAATTAAGGGAAAATGACCACTGAGGAAAAGAAAAGAAATTATGCCTTACATTTTACAGCAGTCTCTGCTAAAAACAAACATTATCCTAAACATAGAATTATCTACACATTATATTTTTAATAAAACCTGTCTGTTACAAAATGTCTGTTTTTCTTTAATGTAAAGCTTCATATCAGACTGGGTTCAAAATCCATAAATTTCTAACAAAGGTATCAAGCAGAAAACAAAATTCATTATGGTCATGATGTGACCTCTAATACAATATGCTTCCCTTCATTTATATGTCCATCACATAAGAATATTTTCACCATAGCAACTGATACATACAATGATTCCCCAATATAACATGAGCTATAATGTGCCAGGGACCTAAGACCAAAATGAAACTAATGTATGACAATATTGGTTGAAATAAACAACAAGTAGCATAGTATTGACTCTACATTTCCTTGTTTAAACATTCTTATCTGACAAATTTCAACCATTCTTGCTATATGGTGATTCAATACAAAACGAGTTTCTCACTACACCATGGTTATGTATATAATGCTCTCCTCAGTATAACACAGTTTTGTATCTAACATAACTGATGACTATGATGGTTATCTCAAGTACCACAAGGGAGAATTGAACAGTTAATCAATAAGTCATAAAGAAGTTATGTTACAAGTACTCTAAATTCTCATAAATTTAATACTGTAATCTAAAGTATCATTATTTACAATAAATCCAAATCATCCAATTTTATTTTTGGGGAAGGACAGGAAAATGGAAATTTCTCATACCAAAAGATTTAAGTTTATGGTACACCATCTGTTAAACATTTCCAACAACTAGGCTGGGATCTTGTATAGTATATCAATAAAGCATTTGTTGTGTACCTCTTTGGTCCAGGGTTCGATCCCTAATTAAATCATATTCAAGAATCCATGCTTTACTCAAGTTCTATGATTTATCCACCTAATGCCAAATTCTGAAATGTTAATATTAAGTACTATAATTTGTAAACCATGATGTACAGTAAAATAATAAATATTAAATCGCTTACAACCACAAGAACAAGGCAAATCCTGAAATGTAAATATTTCGTTGGGCCCTAAAGAGCTTCATGTGGGCCAGGTTCTCGGAGTCAGGGTTATGTTTGAGATCAACAGTCTGTGTAGGTCCATCATATTTTCTCACCTCGCGTATAGCATCTGTGAAATACAAATAACAATTTATATTTAAGCTACATGAAAACGTGTGTGTGATTAGGATTTTTAACGTAGCTTTAACAATTTTTCAGTCATATCACAATGATGTCTGCAATGAGGGAGTTTATAGTGATGTCTAGCAATGGGATATCAAGCTGAGGATATGTAGCATGATGTACCACACAGTTACATTATCCAGACACCAGGCTGACCAATCCTAACACTAACATCCTAATGATGAGTGTTAAGTGAGGCAGATGTAAGTACCATTTTTGTAAGTCTTTGATATGACTCAGCCAGGGATGAAACCCACAACCTCCCGCTCTAACCACCAGGTCACTGGAAAGGTTCATACATATGAAAATGACCAAAGCATTTTGAGGAGATTACTGTAAAATCTGTGGATCTATTTGGTGTCAGAAAATATTACCACAGCAATAAATTAGCACAAAGGAAAATGTGTTACTAATGAAGTATTACAAAAATCATATATTTCTATTATTACATGTAAAGAAAGGAATGAAAAACAGGCATTACCTGACCATTTGTTTGGGTTTACATGGATATAAGCTCATTTCTCTTAGAGATCTGATTATATAGCCACATGACAATAAATATTCTAAACTCACTGTATATAATACTTCCAACAAGAATATCTTTTTTTTCTTTTCTTCAAGGATTTCTTTGGATATACTAATCTGTACTGAATCTCGAAGGTCTTCTTTAGTAAAATAAAACAGTGGATAGTGACTTCTAATTACAACCAATCATATTATTGTAAACTGAATCAAACCATGAAGTAATAATAAATATTTGTTCAATACATTAAAAAGAATCAATACAGCTACTAAAATATTCTGGACATCATTGTACATTCACTACCATACACACATCTGAACCCCAATTTGGGCCTCACTTTTAGTTTAAAAAAAAGTGCATAGTGGCCAGCACAAATGTCAGTCAAAAACAATAACAAGCAGGATCTGGATCTTTCATCATATGTGATGCAATGGAATAAAGATGACTAGTTACAGATCAGTACATCATTCTATCAAATGTTTCTTGCTATGTAAATATTTTCTGAGACCATTAGGTACCTAGGCATGAATGATAGAAGTGACCTTCATCTATTTCATTACCAGAAAACATACTGGGTGTTTCACTTAAAAACAAAACACCTGCTTTCCTTAGATTTTGACCAAAACTTTAAGTGCAGTAAAACAATTACTGCAAAACATCACCCAAAACTTACAAGGCATAAAATTATGATTTTTTTTTTTATAAATAACTGCTGGTGTTAAAAACAAACAGGGTAAGAAAACATGCAAAAATTAAAATTGGTACTTCGAATTGCCTGTTGAAAGTTCAATTTCTTAGACCAGTTATGATATTGTGACCTCACCAATCCTGACACATTTTATTACATTATCCATAACACGTACACCCATATAGACACCCTGGACAGTGAACCACGAGTCCTTTGTGACTTACAGCTTTGACTTAATATACAAAGCTTGGTTTGAATTTTTTTAAAAATGTAAATGTCACTGTATTCAAAACATTTTATTTCTGATTCATAACTCCACTGATAGTTATGAAACCAAAGAATCAAGCCAAGAATTATATCCTTCAAAAAGATGTCTACTTATGGAAGAGCTAAGATTTTTGATGAATTTTCACCAAGCAGATAAGGAGATATGAAAGTGGACAAACAAATACCATAATATTCCTATTCTTGAAGTATAAAGTATTGGACATTTATTAAAAATGCAAGTAAGCCATACCTTTTTTTAATTACTGTTTTACATAATACTGGGTTTCATGAACAAAAACACAAAAATTTCAATTTTCTTTAAAATTCTGAGCAACTGTTACATTTCAAATAACACATTATTTAATTAGCATCATTTAATTAAATACCATCAAGCATTATCGTTAAAATAAAACTCAATCTTACCCAAAAAGAGAAGAAACAATATGCCTATCAAGACATTGAAATAGATGTGTGAATATGTTGAAAAAGACGCAACCATCCGAGATCGAAATATTTTCTGCCATCTGAAATATTAAAAAAAATTGTTTCATTCCAAACAGGCAAATTTTAACAAAATAAAAGATTCTAATCATTTTCAAATTATGCCAGCTTGACAAAAATACCAAATGTTTCTTGAAAAATACTTGCCTAATGCTAAATTAGGAGTACATGCCCTACTTCATGATACACTGCACCAAATAGTTTGAACTTTAGATAAGAGATCACACTATTTTCAAGATGATGTTCTGTTAAGGTATAGCAATATAAAGATTTAAAAGAAGGATGTTGTGACAGCCATATTGGACATCAGACTGGCACCATTTTCATTTAAGACTAACTGGACATCATAAGAAGTCTTCTAGAAAAAGTCCTATTTCAATATGACTTTCTGTTCAAGGGGGGGTGTGTGATTTGGATTTTTAACATAACTTTTAAAAAATTTAAGTCATATCGATACGATGTCTGTAGTGTGGCAATTTATAGTGATGTCTAGCACCTCCTGTGCTAAGGACATGTAGCATGATGTCCTAACCAGTCACATTATCCTGACACCAGGTACACCAGTCATAAGACTAACCTATTAATGCTGAGCGCCAAGTGAAGCAGCTGTTAGTACCATTTGTATAAGTCTTTGGTATGACTATGCCTGGGTTCAAACCCACAACCACCCACATCCAAGGTGGATGTTGTAACCATTATGCCAGCGGAGTGTTTCTGTTCAAGCAGAGTTATGTAATAATTTTACGATAGTAACTATGGAGTCCATATTGGATATCACATCATAAAAAGTATATTTCAGCGAAAACTATGCTGAGGCAAGCATCTTCTCAGGAAGAGTAGAAATAACCTTTTTAATATATATATATATATATATATATATATATATATATATATATATATATATATATATATATATATGTGTGACCCTGTAGTGGTCATATTTACTACCAGATCGGCACCAATTTTTGTAAGACCTAGGGATAAAATAAGGAGTTTTTCTGTAATAAAAAAACATAAGCTGATTCATTAACAATACAAGATTTTCAATATGGTCACTGTGGACCAATAGAAAGTTTCACAGCAATCCTCCAAGGAAAGGGTAGTAAAAACAAACATGTGCTAGTGCGCAGATGACGGACATCAGACCACCCCTTATGCCAGACATTTGTGGCTTTCTCCAAGATGCGGTCAGGATATGCAGTTTTTAAAGGTAAACAGTAAAATGGGTGAATAAAACCACATTACAGGCCAGATCTGGCATTCAGACCAAAGGTTGTACATGACTGCCATAAACTTCTCAATGTTTGACCAGCAGAGCTAAAAACGAAAATATGCAACATAATATTTGTATTCCATATGCACATTTACAAACTAAAAAGGAAAAGTTTAAATAAATTGTCTAATTTTACATAATGTTTGTAGCCTTCTAGATATGAAATGATTGACTGAATAGACAATAACAGCTGACCTACCTAAGCAACCTTCCAATTATGAGTACTATCTATTGTGGAGTGTAAATTTGTCTCTTTGTAAATGTTATCCCAGATGAAGCATTATCATAGGTATCTTTGCTCACAATAGCAAAATAACAACCATGGAAATATTTATGGTAGTCATGGCAATGATAACATTATGATAATAACAGTAGCAATAACAATAAAAAAAAATGTTAATATATACTGATAACAATATTGTTATTGTTGTAGGATTTAATGCCATTTTGCAGCATATGATTGGCTATACATGGCAGCCAGTATTAATGGTGGAAGAAGAACCCGGGAAAACTATCGGAAAGAACCACCAGCCTACAAGTAGCTACTGGCAAGCTTTCTCACATACCCACATTGACCAAATCTGAGACTCGAACCCACGCAGATGCAGACAGGGGTGCGATGGCAGTGATCCATAACGGAGAGCACTATAGACCACTCTGCCACTGATCACAATATCATATGAATGTGACAACAATGATGATCATTTATAAGGTTAAGCACACAAATGCTCCTTTGATTCTCATTGGTTAATTAAGCCATTGGGTTTTGATATCTGGATTAGGCACAAAGTTGCCCATTGTGTTTTTGCTTGGTTTAAGCCATTGGGTTTTGGTGTCTGGATTAGGTACAAAGATGTCCATTTTGATTCTGCTTGGTTTAAGTAAAAGGGTTTTGGTGTATGGATTAGGCACAAAGATGCCCATCTAGATTCTACTTGATTCAAGCCAATGGGTTTTAGCATCTGGATTAGGCACAGAGATATCCATTTTGATTCTGCATGGATCAAGATATTGGGTTTTAGTATCTTTATTATGCACAGAGATGTCAATTTTGATTATGCTTGGTTCAAGGCATTGGGTTTGGGTTTTAGTATCTGGTTTATACACAGTGATGCCCATTTTGATTCCGCTTGGTTTAAGGCATTGGGCTTGGGTTTTAGTATCTGGATTAGGCATAAAGGTGCCCATTTCGATTCTGCTTGGTTAAAGGCATTGGGCTCGGGTTTTAGTATCTGGATTAGGCACAACAATGCCCATTGTGATTCTGCTTGGTTGAAGCCATTGGGTTTTAGTATCTGGATTTGGCACAGAGATGCCCATTTTGATTCTGTTTGGTTTAAAGTACTGGGTTTTGGTTTATGGATTTGACATGGCCATAACAAAATTCATATAGTGAAAGATGGTAGTCCAAAACATCATAAAGATTGGACAACCCTCAAAAATTTCATTTCAACTTCCCTAATCTGAAGAAATTTTAATTTTTTGTAAAAAACAACGGGTTTTTAGCTTTTTTTTTTATTCATTCAATTTCTGAAAATTGTATTGGTTTTGCATAGCTGCCAACCCTCTAGGCTCACAATTAATTAATTCTGACATAAATTCAAACAGCTTTCTTCGAGTACAGGAATACTCACGAATAATGCTTCAGCGTTGGTATCTTGCAGGTCTTTCATTGATGACTTAAAATATTCAAGAGATGAAATCTGCTGCGAGTTCCAAATTTTCCCAACCTCTATGTACTTTTAATGTGCTTCCTCACATCTCAAGCTTAATACTAAAAATGTTGGCACAATGCGTGCAAAACGCATGATGTATATCAGTGTTTGATGGCTGAATGCACTGCCAATTTTTTGTATATTCCAAAACTAAACTTCAGTTTTTGTGCAATACATTTCATTTTTCCTGGTGGTAAAGACATTTTCAAGATGCGACTATGAACAGTAATTCAAATCAGTATTGGCAGCGCATGTGTGAAGCAACTTTCCAGTTAGGCCTGTGTTTCTCTCCAAAGCTTTTGAAAAACTATTCTTATATATATATATATATATATATATATATATATATATATATATATATATATATAGAGAGAGAGAGAGAGAGAGAGAGATTTAATTATGCTAAAATGCTTGCTACCAGGCCAACTGTACCAATCAGCTCTAGTTCCACTAAAATCATGACCAGTACTACTGGACCATTTCTATCAATATCACAACTAACACTTAAAGGAAAATTGTTTTCTTTTTAATTAAAGATTTAAAATAATTGAGAATTAGGGGATTTGTAATTTTATTCGCATGCAGTGTAAATCTGTGAATCACTGAAAAAGTCATAAAATTCATGCGAAAAGTGTGTGGGTTAGCAACTGGGTTTCAATATATTTTAGCAAATATCTCTCCAGCTCATACTGAGTCTACATTACTCTTCGATCCAAGGAAGGATCTGTAAATGTATCACATGACCATGATAAGAAAGCAATTAGATATCTGATGCACAAATCTCAAATCATTGACCAGAAAGGGGAGGATATGAAGGGAGGTTTAGTTAGATTCCAATCTCAGATCAATCACCTGAATGGGGATATTAAAGGCAAAATGACAGCTTATGACTTCAATCGCAGACAACTTGCCTGAATGGGGATATTAAAGGCAAAATCACAGCTATGACTTCAATCTCAGACAACTTACCTGAATGGGGATATTAAAGGCAAAATGACAGCTATGACTTCAATTTCAGATAACTTACCTGAATGGAGATATGAACGGCAAAAGGAGGATAACTATAACCCCAATTTCAACATACAAAAATGTGGCAACAAAGGTCCACTGTAGTGTCATGGTTCAATTCTTCTGGAAAAGTAAACAAACAGTATTACAGATTTCAATGTAGTTTAAAACTAATACCATAAATGTATTATCACAGTTCTTCTTTCAGTGAATAAATAAAATTAAATAGCACAGATTAGAGGACAGATTACAAGTTAGTAACCAGAGGCCTCGCTAGGATTTTAAAACTAGGAGTCCTGGACTCCAATTTTGGTAAATATAGGAGTCCCACCAGCAAAAGTTGCAGTCCCATCCCAAATTTTTTAAAACTTTGCAGATTAGAATAACTTGGTTGCCATTGAGTTTAATTCCCCCATTCTTTATAATGCCGACATTTACAACTGTATCAGCTTATTTGGCGTGTCTGGTAATTCTGCACAACAATATCTCTTTTCTGTAAATATTCCATAACGTGCCTTTTTGGTAAAATATTTTTAATTTTTTGTGGGCTGAAATGCAAACAGAAAGATTCCAAAGTAATGTATTTCATTTCCATAGCCTGATGCATAAACATTATAGTTTTTCAAAGCCATGCGCAGAGTAGTCCACTTTATCAGTTCCAGCAACTTAAGCACAGGTCTGAATCTCATTTAAATCTTCATCATTTTTTCATTTAACCCCAAAATACTCGTCCAAATTTGCAAATGGCATATTGTCCAAGTCCCAATGTGTCTTGGTTTCGAGTTTGCATGCAATATTTATACAGCTACAATCAGAAATGAAATCAATTACAGGATCATGGGGCTTCATCAATGTAGCACATTGCGATTCTGTTTTCCTTTGGCTGATGGAGTAGAAAAAATCAAAGGCACCATGGGTGATTTTCTGTGTCACAGATAAAAAATTTGCGTCCAAATATGCGTAATTAAGCGTTTCCGAGATAACTGGTAACTTTTTGTGAATATATTGTGATCAATCATATGCTTTGGATTTAATGACGATAAACTAGTGCATGTTTTGATTTTTAATGTAGCTTTAAAACAATTTCAGCTATATTACTATGATGTCTGCAGTGAGGCAGTTTTTAGAGAAGTCCTGCACCAGGGCATCAAGCCAGATGCATGAAGCACCATCTCCCACCCAGGACATTATCATAACACCAGGCCAACCAGTCCTATCACTAACCTCTTAATGCTGAGCACCAAGTGAGGCAGCTGCTAGCCTGCTAGTGCCATTTTTAAAAGTCTTTGATATGACTCAGCCAGGGTTCTAACCCATAGCCTCCTGCATCCAAGGTGGATTCTCTAACCACTTAGATCACCATAATGGTCAGTTGTATGGCTTGAACAAACATCATACTAAAGGTCACAACCAGAACTATATACATCAAAATATGTAGCAAACTATCCAACCTAGCGAGTAGCTAATCACCAGCAAAATGATCCATTATGAAATTCTGCAACATACCCAAATGAATCCACAAAGTGTGTGTAATTTGAATTTATAAACTAGCATTAACAATTTTTCAGTCATATCACTACGTCTGCAGTGTGACAGTTTATAGTGATGTTGTGCACTTGGTATTTCTCAATCGGATATCAAACCCATGACTTCCCGCATCCAAGGCGGGTGCCATAACCACTAGATGCTGTGAATCCACAAAGTAATATCTTGAAAAAGCTATGTTGGATAGGGTGACACAACACTCTAACAACCTACAAGAAAAACAATAACACTGCATCCATGCCGTACGAGTTGACAAATTCATGTTCAATAAATATTATATTTCCCAATAGGCAGACTTCAGCACAATTAAATAATAGCTGCATCAGGGCTCTCAATATATACATGCCCCTGGCTTTGATGCTTGGGATTTAAATTTAGCAAATTTCTGGAAATAACAACCGTGTGTATTTTTATTATGAACATTGATTTGGACCCAGATCAAACTTTTAATAGTCCAAACTTTGGATACACATACAAAGTCGAATGTCTGAGCTAAACATCACTAACAAATGTAATGTGTCACGCGAAATGTAGCTTGAAATAACAGCGTTTATTCTTAAATGGGTCGCGCGAGAAAGGAAAGAAGGGTCCTCGCTTGTAGTTATTATATAATGCATGGCAGGTTAATTGTAAGCAACATGTAATTTTCTGTCAAAATCATGGCAATACTATCAAAATTCGAGTCAATCACATCATCAAATAAACATGAAAATACACGCCTCGGGGGTTTTATTGAGAGTGACTTGTTTCGTTTCCTTCTTCGACCACTTAATTCAATTCGTACACTACACATTCCTGAATAGATTTTATAGTTTCTTGTCGCTTTATAATATGATTGCCTAAATGCTCCAATTAATCTTTCAAAAATTTAAAATCGACCAAATTGAAGTAAGCCACCACCTTCTGAATCTGTCAAACTTTATGACGGAAACCCACGAACTCTGGCACTGACCGCCTATTTGAACACTTATACATTCATTGCTGGAGAGTGATTTGTACACAAAGTTCTGGACACAGTCGAAATAGGAACCGGAATAGGATCGTTATGACGTAAACCCAAATTAGTAGTCTGGTTCCCAGCTTAGTATGCTCCCATGCGTTGCAATATATATGAATGTGACAACAATAATATATACATTGCAACGCATGGGAGCATACTAAGCTATACTATATATATATATATATATATATATATATATATATATATATATATATATATATATATATATATATATATATATATATATATATATATATATATATATATATATATATATATATATATATATATATAACACGGTGAGCCTGTATAGCGTCAATGGGAATTTAACATGGGGAATATTATATTATTTGGGCCTGTCTAGCGACAAGGGAAATTTAGACAAAGAAAGCAGATATCTTTTCAAGGTATGAATGATCCTGAAAAGGGCCTTTGGGTACTTCTTTTTTTTTCTGCCGTTGTTCCACCACCTTTTGATTTTAACAATGATTCCTTTCTTTTTATTATTATTCTTTTCGTTCTCGAGAATCCAGTCAGGATGTCCCATAGCTCTATACTTTTCCTGAACTTTTAAGCCATCTCTGTTTAAGTTATCAAAATCCTCTTTCTTCTTCTTGTTGTTGTTTTGCTCCTTTCTCTCCTTTGTCCAGTTATCTTTAATCTTGATCACCACTTCTTGTATCACCTTTCTCATCATTGCTTCCGCCTCGGTAATGAACCCCTCTGTATTCTCCAAAGGTACGTTGGACTTGAAATCTTTAAAGAGGAACGCTTTTCCGTCTCTCAAATGTTATAGTAATTTTCAGGGTTTACTAAGGGAGTTGAACTTTGCTTGGACGTCAGTTGTCTGGGTCTGGATTCAGGCTCACTCATGTCATCTTCAAATCACGGCATGAATATGAGTCAAGACTTCAGCTACTGTGCGAGGCGATAAATCACGTTTCTGTCTCTTATTGTCTTCTCCTTGTCTTCTCCTTTCTCTACAAAATGATGAGATCGTTTCATCTTGTCTGCGAAATTTCAAATGACTACATTTTAAAGTCCATGACCCCTATATTTTCATGTCAGATCAGTGTGTATATATATATATATAAAGGGTCAGTGTCTAACGTTTCAGTATTCATTAAACTCTCACATTGACCAGAACGATGGAAGACCCTATATAAGTTTAAATATAAGTAAGTTTAACTTCTCATCAGAGCTTTGCGTGGCGTAATACGAAAGTTTTCTTCAGACAAGCCGGCGGATTACTCCCCCTTCTTTAGAGATAAAAGTCAAGATACTTGCTATATCTGTAAGAAGAAAGGACATTGGGCTACATAATGTTCAGACCGTGAAAAAAAAAAAACAGGTGTCAGAAGAGACAAAAGTCAAGATACCTGTTATCATTATAAATAGAAAGGACATTGGTCACCAAACTGCCCTAAGAAACAACATGAGTAAGAGGAGGGGGAGAGGGATTCTAAACAGGAGGAGGAAGAGGTAACCTCCACAAAGGAAGAACCCCGACACGTTCACAAAGACAAGAAAAGAAGACGAAATGAAAGTGAGGAAGAAGAAAACGAAAAACCTCTGACAATGAAGAAACTGAAGAAAAAAAAAAAACAGAAAGAGTGAACATAAGAAGCCTATGAACTTTTTAAAGTTGTATTGTGTTATTGGATTGTACCATTTGTACCAGAATACACCAGACAGAAAAAACAAGTGTCTCTTGGTTTTGATTTTATAGAATAAGAGCCTGCACTCACCCACTCATTCACGCACACGTACATCATGGGTAAAAAAGGGACTTTTGAGTTTTCATTGCATTAGGCAATTGAAATAGTATTTTTTTTCGAAAGATTTGAGTGTCCCTAAAAAGGACCTTTGGGTATTTGTTTGTTTAAAACAAAACAAACTCGGGAACGGGACGAAACCAACTCTGACTTTCTTAAGCCTTTGCCACGGCCAAGGCCTACTTCTTGACTGGTTCCTGTCAATTATTTGGTAGAAATCACTAAAGGTGGTATGGGAGACGTATTCACAGTTAGGTTGGGTTATTTAGCCCATGAAGGTCTTTTTCTCTTGGGTCGTAAAAAAGAAGTCTGATACATTTGTTTCAGACTCCTTAACTCTGCTAAAATGCCTAAAAGTACCGTGACCGTTTGACTTTCACTATTCTCCTTCTGTCCTTGGCCTTGCTTCTTCTCTGCTGCTGCTGTTTCCTGGTGTTTCCTTCTTGCTTCTTCTTCTTCCCGCTGTTGAAGGAGATAAGCTTGTTCTGCTTCTTTTGTTGTTGTAAAATTTGCTCCAGTTCTTCTTTCTGTCTCTGTTTGAAATCATTGACGTGTAAAAAAAAAAAAGAAGGAGATGGAGCAGCAGAGAGGGTGAACCCTACAACCTTTGAGACAAAATAAGCCTTCCTACGAAATCTCATTTAACCAAAAAAAATAAGTCTTCATTTAGCAAACGGAGACTTTACGATTTTTAATCAATTTTGGTCACAACGTTGTTGTCGTTCACCCTCTCTGCTGCTATGGGTTAATAATTCTTTTACGATTTCAACCAAATATTTGATCGAGTCTTTAGGACTTTACAAACAAACTAATCGCTAACACCTCATCTTGTAGATCAATTAAATTATTTGACTGGTCGGTTAGTCGGAAATTAATTCTCGTTAACGAATTATTATGGCATCGCATGTAGACAGGATTAATTGGGTTTTCAATAATTAAGAATCCCGGAGGAGCTGTTGGTGCAAACGAATAAAGAATATATCCCTGCTGAGCTTGATTTGATTGCTCTAGATTAATTTGATAGCTTCCTTCAATTGCATCACATACTAAATTGAGCGCAATCACCGCTGAAATATTTACATTATGTGGGGCAATATGCCTACCGCCACCATCTGGATCATTATTATACCTGAGGAGGACAGTTGAATCTGGTTTTTGTAGCGCCTTGATATCGGTTCTAACAATTCTTGCTAGTTCATCAGCGTTGTATTTGGGAAACTTGAAATTACGCAGATTGTCTTCTGTGATATTGTAATCGGTTAGGAATCGTTGTTTACTGTCGCTGTTGTCATTAATTATTGTTTGAATAATTAGTTCATAGATATATTTCATGTCAGATATAAGTTGATTTATTATTTCAACGTGTTTTTGCGATCTTGTTTGCCGTAGTTGTTCTAGTTGTGTTTCATATAATTGTTTAATTTCATTAAAATAACCACGGATGTCAGTTAGTGTAAATGAAATAGTAACAGATGAGTCGACTGTTCTTTTAATGATAAAATCCCATTGTAATATGTCTTTGTTGGTAAATATAAATCTATCGGCGATTTTTCCTTTTCTTATATCAGATAAATTATCTCGATAACTGGGATTGATTTCATGATATGATTGTACGTCCGTGGTTAAGTCGGCGGTGGATTTTTCCGGTGGTTTTTCAGGCCATCCTAACACTGTTCTTAACGAGCTGTTATAGATATCTACAATGTATCCCTCTGTGCTTATTTCGATCGACGACGAGAGCGTCGGTTCATGAAGTTTAATAGCTATTTTTGATTCTTTTCCAGTGATTGATTTTATTCTACGCTGAATTTCAGCATCGATTTGCTCAGTTTGGTACGACCCAGTTGGTAACGAAACAGTTTCCCACGCTAGAGTACCATCGGGTTTATTCTTATACGAGAACACCAGTGCGTTATTGGGTTGCTGACCACCAAATGCAACCGATCTGATATTAGGCCAGCTATGATATACTCGTAATTTTGCCAGCGCGATCTCACGCACTGGAATCGGAGAAGGGAGGTTCACACTAAATTGTGGGTTTGTTGATGTTATTGATATCATGCTTGTTCGTATCGGAGTGGTATTCTCCGCGATTCGTTGAAGCAGTTGCAATTCGTTGAATTGTAGTGACATTATTGTTAACGTTGTCTTCAATTTCCAATTTCAACATCGCGGAGTTATACAACTGGGTCATCGTGGAAAATTCAACATCGGATATGAACGAATTATCTATTGACAGTGAGATCAACTCGGATAATTTCGAGTACGCGTCAAATACCACCCGGTACCGAGCTGTATAATCACTGAGTTTTTTCTGAGAACACGATGATAACTTTTTAGTTATCGCGGTGGCGACTGCCGCAATTGTTGTTGCCGCGGAAATAGCAATTGGAACTGCGATCGGAGCCATCATGGTTACCGTCGACAAAATAACCCCGGCGCTGGCCATCACACCGGATACCGAATACACGGTGATGTCGATGGCGGTAATTCTTCTGCGGTACTTTTTCATTTTTTCACGATAGCGCTCAGAAAGTGATTTTAGGTTCGCGGAAAATTCTTTCACGGTATCGAATCGATATCGATGCGATTGTGATACCGCTGACTCCGTCAACGGGACTATTGATTTCGTTGACTCCGTCAATGATGTCATTGTTATTTTAAACCCGCTAGTGTTTTCAATTATTCGATTGTGTACCTGGTTTCATGGTTGGTGGGGGGAATACCGGATACGAATTCTAGCGTCCAGGGTAGCGACTCCCTAATCCCTGCCGCTGGCCCGTCGGATGTAGTTATATCAATCCTAATAGGAGATCTTATTCGGTCGGGTGCTGCTGGTATCATATCGTTTATATACGTCACTGTGTTAACACCTGTTATATACATCGGGCTGACTCCCAAATCAAATTTACGGCGATGTATTATTGTAAATCGATAACAACCCGGTATACTACCATATTTGCTGTGAAAAAATAAACTATTTTCATTTCCTTGGATCCAATCAAAGGTTCCACTGGCAACTGTGTATACGATGTTATCAACGGTTTTTACGCTGTGTGGAATTTTTACCTTATCGACGGCGTCGCTGGCGGGTTTTTGTACCTTTTTAAAATCTTCTTTTAGTTTAAGAATATCATTGTAAATATCGAGATAACTTGTCTTGATTTCGTTGGTATTTATCGTCCTCACCGCCTCCTTGTTAAAAAAGAACGAAATCAGAAGGTATTTAAATTCATCGAGATTTTTTAGTTTAAGAATATCATTATACATTTCGAGATAATTTACCTTGACTTCGGTAGGAACCATCATCCTCCCATCCCCCTTGCTAAAAAAGAATGAAATCAGAAGGTTTCTGATTCCAAGCTGTGCTTGGTCTTTAATATGAAAGTCGATGTTAGAAAATTTTGTCGTGATATCTTGGGGTTTACTGCCCTCAAAGAACTTATTAACAATTTCGCTGGCGGTTTTTTGTTCGTCAATAGCGCTTTTAACTTCAGCGAGGGTCGGGCCTGTCAACGATGTGGTTTCAGACACAGGTGTTCTCCCAAGAAATTTATCAACGATGGTATTAAGTGTTGTTTGTCTCACCATAAACATATTAATATCTTTGAGAGTCATTGAAGATGTTGCAGGGACACCAAAGAAACTATTAGCGATGTAGGCATTGTGAGTATGCTTGACAATAAACTCGCTAATTTCAGCGAGAGTTATGCCAGCCACAAGCGGGGTTCCAAAAAACTTAACAATGACGTCGTTAGTGGGTTTTTGTACCTTTTCAAGATTTTCTATTAGTTTAGAAATATCATTGTAAATATCGAGATAATTTGCCTTGATTTCATTTTCATTCATCATCCTTCCCGCGTCCTTGTTAAAAAAGAATAGCGATAGATAGTTTTTAATTTCAGCGAGAGTCATGCCAACCACAAGCGGGGTTCCAAAGAATTTATGTACGACATTTTTGCGAAAATTGTTATAACCTCGTATATGATCATCCAGCTCACGGCCGTGGGCGTCAATCGCGTCGGTGATCGTAGACACAAGTTCGCCTGGTTTAAGTTGTCCATCGTTGGAATACAGCGCAATAGAGTTTTCAGCGGCATCGCGCTGCCGTATCAAAATGTCATTCACGGATATATTACTGGTTTTCAATTTACCCTGGCGATCTTGAAATACAACTATTTCATTCGGGTCAACACTTGTTAAATTTAACGTCTCAGCGATTTCATCTTCAATTATTTTTTTTACATCCTTGATAGAACCCGCAGATGTTTCCGCGGTGGGTTTCGACATTGACAGAGATCGTCCCCAAATATCAATCATTATTGTAAAGACTCTAGTATTTTTAATTTATTGATTCTCTAAAATTACCTAGTAATTTCCCACTGGTATATTTATTTACAACCAGATGAGGTGGTTTACACGGAAATCCAAAGGATTTTAATGAAATCTCTGCGAGGACATTTAATACTTCACGGCCGCATATCGGTGGATCATTTAATTGTTGTGTTGGTAGCGTGGAATAAAAAATCGGAAACTCTTTGAGTTTCATCGAAGAATTTATATACCGCATAAACTCGCTTGGCGGAGCTAACCCATATGAATCGAAATAGACAATTCCACGTGGATCAATCGCGTATGCAACCCAGTGAGTTCCCGATCCGCTGCTGTTATCAAGATTGATGATACCGGTATCAACGCTGTTTGGTTTTCTTGGTAATTGATCTCTCATAAAAACCCCTCTGAAGTTTTTTATCGCTAGTTTTTTAGCAGCATCAATTAAATCAAAATTGGACATAGGAGTCATAGACTCCTCAACAATTGGGTTTTCAACTAATAAACCGTTCCTGGTATTCTTAGACCCGATCCGTTCACGGATCTCCCGCTGTACCATGAATACGGGGTTCCTGGTAGTCTTAGACCCTTTCCCTTTTTTTTTATATCCTTTCCCAGTTGCCTTTTTCAACGACATCCCTGCTGCAGTCCCAACGGCTCCCAACGCAGCCGCTTTCGCCACTGCTGGGGCAGCCGCTGCAATCAATGCTGGTATTGCAGCTAACAATGGAAATATACCACCTGATTTTATCATGTTGGCGACTGCGGCTTTTGAAAATTCTATTTGAACTCCTCGCTTATTCTCTAGCGCATCACTGAAATGTTTTATTTGACGATCCGTTAATGATATTTTATGTGTACCGCCGGACATCTGCGCTGGTTTCAATGTTATTGTGGTTCCACATTCTTTAGCGGATTTTGATCGCAATTTCTTGATCTGACCATCAGTCAGCTTGACACTAACAACACTATATGTCATTTTATTGTAAAACATATTTATGCTTTCAATTGATCTATTTGGAAACTCTTCAAGTTTCATTTACATATTTTTGAAAATCATAGATTTTACACTGGTGCATCAACGATTCTCATTCGTCCGCCAGTCCCTTCAAGTAGCATTGATTTGTCGCTGAGAATGACAGCAACCGCTCTATAATTAACACCACCAGGGGCTATACGAGCTCGAAAATGTATGTCAACAACGGATTGCCTTGTTAAATCAAGATGTTCCAGCGAAAAGTAATAAATCGGATAGCGGCTTTTAAAATCAAGTTGCGATATTTGTAAACCAGTATCAACATTTTGATCACGACCCATATATGACAGCATTCTATGATACACACGTGCTATATGGTTAGTGTCGTAATCAAGTTGTATATCCTCAGATGGTTCCTGTTGTCCGTTTATTCTCAGTGAAACCTCCTTGACTCCTAATCGATCAAATATCATATGACTGCGTTCTTGGGAGCCTAATCGATCCCGATTCTGCAGCGCTATAAATATATGACGTGGAGCTGAAACGCCTTGTTTTGATGCCAGGTGCCATGTAAATGTATCAGCAACATTATCCTCTTTGGCATCAGTCGTTGTTGTTAGCCAACTTATCAATGATTTGCCACCTGTGTCCATAAATGAAAGTAGCCGCTCTTCCGTGGTAATTGATGGGGTCATTACTGGCATCCACAATACTATTTTACTCAAAACAACTTTACCTTCATCGGCACCAGTACGCCAAATTGCATCATTGTCATTGCCTTTTCGTACTAACGCGATTGTGTGTTTGGCTCCATAGATGACTTTTCTGACATTTCTGCAGAATCCAAATATGTGATGGAGTGGAATCGCACATGAAAAATATCGTTGTGGTCTTTGCAACGTTGCTACTCGTGTTGCAAACCCTAGATTGAAATTATCATTAACTTCTTTTATAATTTCAAACGCAGCTCCGGTTCTAGCTCGACGTTCTGGATTAGTTGCTTCTCGTTGATTATCAACTGAAGTGTCTTGCGGTGTTAACACTTTAATGTATTGAAGGTGGTCAGCGTTATCAGAGGTATCCTTTGCAAACATCATAGCCGATCTTGTATAATCATCGGAGTATCTTGCTAGCCCGATTATTGTTGTTGCAACATCAACCTCGCGGTCTATTGATTCAATTTCTTTTCCATCAATGAGATATCTTGCACTTTCAAATAGCGCCATTATACCATTATTAACAAAACCAACTCGGATATTTTTGTCATCTGCATATGGTGGATCATTATGAGCATCATCGTTTGTTACGAGTTTTCCCTCGATTTCAATAAATGCTTCACATGGCAAAAAGTATTTACTGGTATCTTGAACTTGTAGTTCAATTCGCGATCGTAGGTCGGGTTGTATTGCATGATAGGAATAGTATTGATAATCGCGGACGGAATTGTCCTTGGGTACTGGGGCTTCTATATCGAAGGCCGGATCATTCGTTTAAACATTTTATTAAAATACTAGTGTTTTCAATTGTGAAACTCTTTATAATCATCGTCGTTGAAAATTCTTCGAATTTCTTTTTTGTTTCAAACCACTTCCTGCTATCGCGTTCATGATAGCGCTATCTGTTACCGGAGAAGTCGTCAATTGTGACGGAGTCACCGAAGCAGCCAACGACGCTAGTTTTTCTTCCACTGCGCTATTTATTGCTTTGCTGATTTTTGCAGGCATCACTGTAGTTGATGGCAGCACTAATGACGAAGTCATTCCTGGTTTCTTTCGCACCAATGATGCTATTTTATCTTTCGCGGCAGAAAATGCCTTTCCTGCAAGATTTCCAACGAAATCTCCGATTTTGCTGGTTCCCTTATCACGAATAATATCAATGGCTTTCATTGATAATTGTTTAGCTAACGGCGCCACCTTGGGAGCCATTCTTGTAAATAACCCCGCAATGATATTGTCGAAACCATCTCCGTAATATGCTCTATAAACAGGCAATCGTGAGTTCACCACGTAGACGCTCACGGGTTTATCATGGTTGTAGTGTATAATCATCTTGTTATAAAACTAGTAGTTTTTCAATTAGTGATCAATCGCTAAGATCCATAGGATTTTCATCATAACGTAGGGCGTCTCTGTGATTTTCAACTAATTCAGCAATGAGTTCTCGATATACATTAATGACCATGATACCGCCGGCAAATAATCGTCTGCAGATATCAGCTGCTTCATTAATTACTTCCGGTGAGTTATTTCCGGCTCGTTTCCCTCCGATGAGAACCTCTAACCGTGATATATCACTGAGGATGTTACCAGGGCATGTCACGGTTGCGTTGAAATCTAAAGGATTTTTAATCGAATATCCTTTTCCGCTTGTGTTCTTAGAACCGGCTTCTGCTCTTATATCTATTTCTTCCGGGATTGGATCCTCCGTATAACGTGGTGGTTGTGGACCACCTTTAACCGCAGCTAGAAAGTAACCATAACCAGGGTGATGCAACGCCGAGATTTTATTCCCGCCGCGTTTCACTAAATATATTTTTGATGCCCAAGTGTCTTTGTTTTTTATAAAACTTTTAAACTCGTCTTTTAATAAATTCTCTCTTTTACCCTTTGGAAAATTGTCTCTAGCAAAATCAGCTAATTCGTAATCCGTACGGATTCCTTCAATTTCATTTAATGCTGCGACTGTAAATATATTCTCAGGTGAATAGTCTTTTCCTCCAGCTGCACCTTGTTGTTCTTCTTCGAGTTCTTCAATTTCTCGTTGAGTTTTTATATCACTGGATAGCTGTTGTATCCCTGCGCGTGTTTGTTCGGTCTCTGCTGCTATCTTTTCAAGCGTATCAAGCAGCGACGCCTTCTTTGCTCGTTCTCGCTCAGGAATATCCCCAAATATTGCTCGTTCAGTTGTTGTTTTCACATCTTTGGTCGCACTTGTTATCGGAGTAAACAGTTGTTCACTTGACACAGAAAAGTCAGTCTGTGCTTGTTGTCGTTGTTGAAGTTTCTCACGAAGTCTGTCTCGAACCGGTATAAACTTTTTAATTGCTGCTAGCCGCTCTCGGGCTAATCTAGTTGTAAGCGATTCACCTACCATATATTGTTTGTGAACTAATTTTTCAAATGTGAAACTATCACAATTAAAAGATGAGTTATTAAATAATGTACCATCAAGCTAACGTATCCGTCTTCGACAGGGTTAAACTGTACGACGCTATCCGCGAGTGTTTCAGAAATAACATCGCTGGGGGTTTCAGAATTGTAATATCTGAGAACGGCGATGAACGATTTGTGTTAACGACGCGGCAACAAGAACAACTACGTGAAAATGGAGGCGTCGCGGTGATTACTTGCTACTTCAACCAGATCATCCATTATGCACATAACTGCATGGGCAAGTCCAGACTGCTGAGTATCCTTTCAGGAGAAAATCCCATGTGAGTGTTACAAAAAACGCTAAAAAAAATAATTATTTTTTAATAAAATTTACCGAAAGCCTAACGCTCACGTGGTTAAGATACTGGTTTTTCCTCGTTTAATATTTTTCTAAGATCACGAACCTTAGAACTAATTTCAGCTCGTTTTTGATACTCTTGGCCGAGCTTTTGACGTATTGCTTCAACGGTGCTAAATAGCGTTATAAATACGTTAATATCGTTACCGTACAAGCAAGCATTAATGGACTTTTGAATTCCTTTCACGAGCCTGTACATCTTGGGTAAAACATAACGACCCTTACTAGACTGATACTCTATGTCTTCATATTCCGAGGCAATTCTGTCGCAGTCGAGATCTTCAGATAATACTACCCCTCTATTTTTCAAATCTGAAATTTCAGCAATTATAGAATTTACATCTTTGATATCCATATTTTTATAGTATACTGTATCTCTAATTATTAAAAAAAAACAAAAAACACTCATTTGGCAATCTCGCTGGCGCCCTATGACGTCAGAGAGACCCAGAGGTTACATATACGACAACACATCTTTGGAACTCCTTGGTTGCCTTCACATCCAAGTAAGCCCAAGGGGACCCGAAGCATACATCTCCGGCGGGAGGCCTAAGGTGGCAAACACCATCTTAGACCGCCCAGAAGATATGCTTGGGGTGACGTCACAACATGTACTTAATTAAGGACGGCACAATACCATATATATCTCCGCTCGAGTGTTGCGGCAGATTGTAGGCGTAACATATACTTAATTAAGGATGGATTATAATTCAATGAAACGATGATGGAATTTGTGATGTAATGATTTGGGACGGCACAAGACAGCACAAACATGAAACGACGGGGCGGATTTTCTACGGCCATTCAACCAATCAAAAGCAACCCAATTAAATTAACCCGGTTGCATGATTGTGAACAAAAGACAACCACACGCCCGAGTTAAATGGCGTGAGTTAGTTTTGATCGGTCGAACTGGCCTTCGAAAGCCCCAAGCTTTATACCTTTGATATGCTATATAAGGCGACTATTACAGCAGCGTTGATTCACGGGTGTGTTATTTTATTTCCTTATTACTTATTAATGCTGTTTCACAACATTTAAATGAGACAAAATAGTTAAATGAAACATTAAACAAAAGAATACAGTTGTTAAATAATAACAACATATATTTTCCCTGTTCTAATTCTCTAGACAAAATGCATTATCGATTAAATCACAAAGAGCTGTATACAAGGAATTTTAACCACGCCCACCTACTTCAATGAATGGGAAAACACTCGCGTTCCGGCTGAGCGAACATAGGTAATACTGGATTATAAAGAACGTCTCCATTACAGTCACGTGGGTGCGCACATGTCAATTATAGCTCTCTACAGTAATAGCAGACGACAAATTCCTTTGACGTCATAATACAAGGGAACTTAGTAGGTAAATGTTATGAGTTGTGGCGGATTTATCCATAAAGGATTTATCTCCCTTGAATCGTTTCAGGTGTATACGAATTTTATTTTATGACCATTTTTTTCGACAGAGCAGTTTTAATTATATTTTCTGCATCAAATCGTATTGAAGTCCCACAAATGTCAAAGTATCTACTGGCTTCATTTATCGACTGAAAGCTTCTCTCTTCGTTATTTTTTAAATCAAACGATTTCACACCCTTGGGGTGTTTTGCGTATTTGCCGGTTCCACATAATTTTGCATTCTGACTTTGTGAGACGGCTTGAAGATTCACAAGACAATTATCAGTCTTCACGCCATTTATGTGATCAATCACAAATCCGTCTTCGATTAATCCGTTATGACATTCAAAAATAATTCTGTGACAGAGATATGTTTTATTTCTAGCACTAAACAACAAATACCCCATATTATTCAGATATCCAACCGGTTTTTTTAGTCTGCGGTGCCTGACAACACCATCACTGGAGGCTTCGTAATTAACAAGCACTGGATGGGGTCTGAAATCTTGGCTCATTTGTATAATAATACTACTTGTCTAATTTATTATTTGCTTTAATTATAAGTCTATCAATGTAGTCTTGAGGGGTTTTTATGATTTTGTCCTTGATTTTATCTAGGACGTTAGGGTCAATGATTCGTTTGTCATAGTAGCTTTTAAGTTCCCTGTATCGTTTACCCCCACAAGCAAGACACAACTGCGATTTTCCTCTAACGCCCACCCCACATTGGAGGCACGGAAGGGGGCCAAAACTTCCTCGCCAAACGCTTTGTAAATGATACCCACAGAATTCGCTTCTGCATGATTTTTTACACGGGGTTGTTGATCCAATCATTAGCCACTTGCAGTGATTCATTATACTATATTTTTCTATTTAAATACTTGTTTTAATTATAACATGGAGGAATTCAAGAGATTATCGAAAATTAAGCCCTGGAAAAATACTAAATTCATTGATTATAACATGGAAGAGTTCAAGAGATTATCCAAAATTAAGCCTTGGAGAAATACTAAATTCATTGATTATAACATGGAAGAATTCAAGAGATTATCGAAAATTAAGCCTTGGAGAAATACTAAATTCATTGATTATAACATGGAAGAATTCAAGAGATTATCGCAAATTAAGCCCTGGAGAAATACTAAATTCAATTTCGATAAGGAGTTCAACAGATTATCGAAAATTAAGCCTTGGAGAAATATTAAATTCAATCTCGATAGATTCTCTGATACACCAAAACATCTAATCGGTGATAGAAGTATACTGAGTAAAATCAGGGAGTGTTTAATGAATTCTACCGAGACGGTGCAGCATACTGTTGGTCGACATTTCGAATTATTGATGAAGATGTCAATGTACCCAACATCGATGCTACTATGAACGATGAAAGAGCAGCTGAGATAATTTCACACCTTGGCCCCCCAAGGAACTGGAAATCCAAGGGTGTACAATCCAAAGGGGAAATTCGAAGAATTTTATCAAGGAAAATCAAAGATGGAAATCCAAAGGTAAATTGCAAAGCAATTCCCAAACAAGGCAATTCCCAACAGAAGTATTTTTTCAGAATAAAATTCATTATCGAAGTCGAAGGCAAATGGATTATCAGGGATAAATTTGAACCGATCCTCAAGGATAAAAAAACTGTCATTGTAAGTAGAGATTCCAAACCAGGAATTCTAACTGGAATTGACAAACCATACTACGAGAGATCTTATCCCGTAACAGCAATCGTTTATGGGATATATCCGTTAAATGATAAACCCGATATTGCAAAACTAGCTCCTATGAAATATTCTAGTTCACTGAATTGTGTAGCAACACGGGTAATGGAACACTTCACAAATGCATCCCGAGGAAATAAACTAACTGATCTGCGACGTAGGAAAATAACCGAATGGGAACTGACAGTGAAACAGCACGGTGCAAAGATTTCTGATATAGCTAAATTAGAAACATCATTAAGATTCCCAATAACCGTTATGACGATAACCGGAGAAGTTTTATACGAACCGAAATATAACAAAAATGGAGCGCCAATTAAAATTATTGATCATAACAAACACGCGTGGACACCTGCAGTAACAATATTTCCACGAGAACGAACCGTGAGATATATCCCTCCAGAATTCGTCGGGGATGTTTTTTATAATGAGAAATTATTCGATGCTATTCATGCGTTGTGTAAAGATGATCCTGTGTCAGTGTGGTTACTTAGAAGTGATGAAGATCCCGAAATAGGATTTGATCAATTTGTAAGACAAAATGGTGAATTATATCGCGTTGAAGAATTAGATAACAGAATGAGAAAAATCGCTAGTGATTTTTCACCGGAGAGTTCCCATGAAAAACTATTAACGGATAGTTTTACTATTCCATCAGTGGTAGCTCACTTCGCAAGAGAAAAAAACTCATGGCGTCCAACACAAAGTGATTTTCTCGAGGACGTTAAATTGAGTTGCGTCGGATTTAGTCATGGAGGACTGTGGAATACGAAATACTCACGTGATGGTATGATTTCAATTGATATATCCGCGTGTTATCCTGGAAGTTTTCTCGGGTATGGAGAATGTAGTAACTATTTTAAACGATTTGGACACCCCACACATGAAATGACTCGTGTTGCGATTAATGGGCCATTACCTGATTTTGATTTAACCGGATTCGCTCGTGTGATATCATTTGAATTCGCTACAGGGTTACATCCGTGTAGTTATGTTTGGCTTGGTAGACATATATCTGAAAAGGCCTGGATGCCAATAGTGTTACTACGATATATGATTGATTGTGGTATGCTAATATCGCTGATTGTTTCCGAAGCTATTATATGCTATCGAGCTCAGAAAGAAGTTTGGTTACCACAACCCGATCTAGATCGTATAATTAGCGAACAGCGAAAACAGTTTCTAGATTTCAGTGAAGAACAAATCATGAATTGGTCTAAGAAGTTATTTGAAATTAAAAAAGAACAAGCAAAAGATTTTGGACGAAGAATAATCGGTAAATTTACCCAGGGTGGAAGATACGACAATGCAAAATATTCTTCGCGGTTGATCATAGACATCGCTGAATACGATTTTATTGTAACGGATTTAACGAAACAGGGAAAACTTGTAAATCGTAAAGACGCTTTCCTATCCGATGGAAGACGATTAGGTACAATTGTTACCTATTGTGATGGATATATTAAACAATAAACGCATTTGAGAAGTTCTATGCTAGCTTATGCTTCTATCAACTTATTTTCGATGATAAATAGATTTCCTAATAACGCAGTTAGAGTAGCCACTGATTCTATTTATATCCACGAGAAATATAAATCAAATGTAGCTAAATTCACAGATCCAGAGGCAAATTGGGGATGTTGGAGATTTAAAAAGGAAACGCTACATGAGTATTGTGAATCGGCAGATGTTACCATGGATGAAAAGTACTTAAAGTGTGATGAGATTCAATCCGAATTTTCTAATGCACCACCGGTATCTGATCCAATATGTAGATACAAGACAGTTTATTTAAACGGTTGTGGTGGGTCAGGAAAGACAACTCGTGCAATTGAATTATTCCGCGTTTCAAAATCAAACATGATTGTCCTAACACCTACTCACAGACTCGCCAGAGAGATGAAACAACGAGGGGTAAATGCCTGTACTTATCATAGTTTCTTTCGATGGAAAGGCGATGAATGGACCCCTAATCGAATGGGCGATAACTTCATTCCTGAAATCATAATTTGGGATGAAATATGCACAGTATCGTTGAAAATATTACAAACATTTCTCGAGTGGTTGTTAAACAAAAACACAAAAGTCGTCATGTGCGGTGATCACGGCCAACCACCGCCATTTGTCGGTGCATCCCCACATGAATGGCTAAAGGGTTTTGTAGACTATTATGAAGAAATTACCACTGATTATAGATCACTTGATGAACAATTACGCGAGTTCAAAGCTCTAATTAGATTACAGCCGGATAAAATCCAATGTGAAATAGCGCGTGAAATAATTTCAGAAACTCCCATGAATAATTTTTGGGAAGCGTGGAAAC
This sequence comes from Unio pictorum, assembly GCA_030141615.1. Classification (NCBI taxonomy): domain Eukaryota; kingdom Metazoa; phylum Mollusca; class Bivalvia; order Unionida; family Unionidae; genus Unio; species Unio pictorum. Next base: position 15,253,153 of record JARLTB010000059.1, read on the forward strand.
CAAACGATTTGATAATTGCAAGTAGAAAAATAGTCAGAGACAAACTTCAGATGAAGTTATTTGAATTGCATAAAGAAAAATTTGCAACACTTCCAGTACCGTTGTGTTATAGGCCTTCGGATACACGAAAACAGAATATAGAAGTTGATATTCCAGGACAAAGTGAAAAACAAATTCTCGTATTAAATGATATTGTGCTGGTTGATATCAGCGTCGTTAAAGATGCATTGCGTGCTAATAAATCCCCGTGGACGTTTGGTTACGCAGCGACGATACACTCTTCACAGGGATTGACTATATCGGATACAATTGTTTGGATGGTGGATAATCACATCGAATGGTCGAATTTAGTCTATCTTGCAGTATCCAGAGTACGAAGAATAAATCAACTTCGAAGAGTTGTCCTGGATGATAATGACGCTACAATGGATGATGCTAGCATCGTTGATGTTAAAGTTATTGATAAAAAAACTCTCCGGTTACAAACAACAAGACAAAAAAAAAACAACGAGAATTTGATATTGATGCTGAATTAATAATTACGCTGAAGCAACAACAAAATAATCACTGCGCGAGTTGCAATTGTATAATGCGTTGGCAGTATTCGGATAAAGATCCTCGCCAATTTACCGTAGACAGAAAGAATAGCAGCATTGGTCATATCAGAGATAACGTTATGCTGACTTGTCTTGAGTGCAACAGACGAAGGGGTGCTAGTTAAGACCACGCGGTGGTAACTGAGTATCCTCGGGAATTACCTGTAGTTGTTGTCGAGTAAATCCTCGCTGAGGGGCAGTTGAATCCAATTTATAGATTGCTGGTCTACCAGTTGATCGTGTTATACTAGATATTTTATGTACGGTGACACTCCATATAGGATCAGTAGCTCTTTTTTTACCACCCTCAAGCTCTCCTGGTTCGTATAAATACCTTACAGTGACATTACTACCAAGAATTTGTTCTCGGAAATCTTTTTGTGAAATTCCTTGGATTTCCATTTTAGGTATAGACGCTTTCTTAATCGCGTTGACAGGTTTCATGTTAATTGTTCGAGTAATCTCGTTATTGAGCGCAGTAATCACAGCTGGTAATCTCTTAACCCATTCACGGGATCTTTTATCCTGAATAAACTCCTTCGCGTATTGATATCCAAATAACCGCTCAGCAAGTGTCCGATTAAATCGTTCAACAATTGCCTGATCGCGATGTAACGCAGTATGTCCTCGTCGTAACGTGGTATTATGATGTTTCATCATTGTTAAAACAGCACCTTGAAATTCCTTGCCAGGATCAACTTGTAACAGATTTGGCCAGCGTAGTGGGCCTCGTCGATAAATCTTTTCAAATGCAGAAGCAACTTCAGGTGATGATTTTGTTTTTAGCGGTTCTGCTTGTTTGTATCGACTCGCAACGTCAACTACGGTTAGCGCGTATTTGTAACCGTTGTCATGTGGTTAAAACAATAAATCAGCTTGATGAACTTCATTGGGTACAGTAACATCAAAATGCGAGAAATTGATTTGTTTAGGCGGTGGTAGATAAATTTGCCATATAGCCTGTTTGGATAACCAATTAGCCGCAGTGGCCTTTTTCACTTTTGCGGCACTGGCGAGTTTACTGATTGCTGCTTTACCCTTCCAGTATCCTCTCGGAGAATAATAAATAGATTCCATATTATTAATTACCAGCGCCCATCATCAATTTGCCTTTCATAGCCGATTTTACCAACCATGAAGCCAATTTTTCTTTGAAGGATTTATCAGGAATAGCATTTAATGCATGAATTAATTTCACATCCGCGAGATGCCTGTTTTGCAGATTACTACTTTTATATGCAACATCATGAGCATGACACGCCTTATCAATAGCGTTTATCGGATACTCGCCGGGTCGGGGTTGATTTTGATCATCAAGTCTGATATCTAATCGTGTTCCGGGGCCACAATAGCTATATCCTGGAAGGTGCTTTTCTCCGGGGTACTTTGACCATGGGGTTCCAGGGAGCTTTGCCACTTTGGCTGCGATATCACCTCCTCGTTTTTTTTTAAAACATCTCCGAATTGTAAAATCTTTGATTTTGTAGAAACAAATCTAAATTTTTTTATACCACATGTTGCACATCTACCAGTTAGTGCAGATCTGTTATTTTTAGTTGTAACCGTCGTCACATCATTTGTGTTAGTACGCGTTTTACACTTCACACAATATAGATCCATAATTTATGTATAGAGATATGAATATAATTGATTTTTCAGCGACTAAAACAAGAGAACCAGTTAAGCATCATGCAGCGCTACCAAACTCTATCCGTGCAATTATAATAGGGCCATCTGGATCCGGCAAGACTCAATTGTTGCTCAATTTAATAATGAGATGGATGAAGTGGGATAAGTTGTATTTAATTGCCCCTAGCGTAGATGATCAACGATGCTATGAAGTGCTAAAAGATTTTAATGAAAACGCTTCAGAAATTAAGGGTGAGAACGCCATTGATTTTATAACTGATATTGACGAGGCACCATCCGTGGATGACCTTGATGGGAACATTAACAATTTAGTCGTATACAACGATGTGATGTTAGACAATCAAAAAATCCCAGCTAGGATCTTTTCCAGAGGCAGGCATAAAAACACTGACGTGATATATGTCACTCAACGCTACACTCAGATTCCAAAAGTGATCAGAGATAACTGTAATATTCTTGCTGTATTCAACGGAGTTGATACTCATACTCTTAGAAATATTTGGCAGACATGGTGTTCTGATATGGACTTCAATCAATTTAAAAATTTCTTTAGTAACGCTCTGTCAACCCCGCATGGATTTATAACAATAAATTTACATGATCCTCGGACACGATATCGTATCGGACTCGATCAAATATTCGGTTGAAATCATTTATTATTTTTGTTAACCAGAACTGAAAGTTCCAGCAGCAGAGAGGGTGAACGACAACAACGTTGTGACCAAAATTGATTAAAAATCGTAAAGTCTCCGTTTGCTAAATGGAGACCTATTTTTTTTGGTTAAATGAGATTTCGTAGGAAGGCTTATTTTGTCTCAAAAGGTTGTAGGGTTCACCCTCTCTGCTGCTGATGGTGACGCAGGTTCCGGAACAAATTCTTGTGAAGTTAGAAAATCCACAATATCCCAGTTAAAATCAACCTCTTCTGGAAGTAGGTTTGGGTTGACCTTGGTAGTCACTGCTATGTCATTACTTGCTGTCTCCACCGCTGGTTCGCCCCAATTCATCGTCTTCTTAGTTTCCGTCATGATTGACAACTATGTCGCATGGATTGACTACGTACAGATGATGATGATGATGATGATGATGATGATGAATTTGAATTATAGTGCTGTATCGCCCACTAGGGGCATGTATCACTATTTTAAGTTTCCAGCAAAGCTGGATATTTAATTTCTCCTAGGGGTGAGGAATGGTGCCGCTTCCCCAAGGCATTTATGTACTCAAGGAGTACTATTTAATTTGGTCGTCAGGTCGGGGCTGCTATTATTGGTATATTCCTGTCCATTAGTAATAACTGGACCAGATTTGAATTAAGCACGGAATTACGATGTTGCGGGCTGTACGACATCCTTGGACCTGATGGTACCTCTATTTTATTGCCACAACTCAGATAGCTCCAAAATGGCGGAGACGTGAAACTAATTTCCAATACCTCCACTTGTGCCATTGCACACCATTAACACACCTAATTGGCTGTTAGGGCTGAGTGTGTGTTGGGTTTGTTCCCACTCACCCTGTGTCCTCCATTCAGGTCGATAGTTAATAGCAACCCCGACCTGACGACCAAATTAAATAGTACTCATTGAGTACATAAATGCCTGGGGGAAGCGGCACCATTCCTACCCACCCACCCCTCAGGGGTAATTAAATATCCAAATTTTCAGGTAACTTAAAACAGTGCTACATGCCCCTAGTGGGCGATACAGCACTATAATTCAACTTCATCAACACTGCATTCGCTTTACCTGTTCTAGTCACAACGTATAATTCTCTACCCTTGTTTCATCAATGCTATTCCGTACGACTTACCCATGTATGTCAGAGCATCATGGACCATTATCAGGATCACAGACACAAAGTTTTGGATCTGAAAAATTTATGTAGAGAGACGAGGTTGTTTGAAGAGAGTTCTCCTCTACGGACCAGAAGTGAAGAGAAGTTTGAGGAAGAGAAGAAAATCCGTGAGATGTCCTCTGTGTTAACGATATAATGTTCAACAAAAAACCAAAGCCCTTTTCAGGGCCACTCATATACCTCGAAAAGATATTTGCTTTCTTTGCCTAAATTCCCTTGTCGCTAGACAGTCCCACCATGTTAAATTCCCCTTGACGCTACATATATAAATTAGTGTTCAAAGTCTTGTTAAGCACAGTTTTAAAACATGAAATAAACTGTACCAACATGAAACTAATGAAGTTAAACTCAATTGTATTTAGCATATTATAACATATATTAGAAAATTAAATTTTCATTCTATAATCAATCGAAAGAACAATTTATAAAATTATGACAAACATTTTCAACATGATATTGTCATTGTTTATCAATACTTTATGATTGTTTGAAATTCGAATTTTGTCGCCCAATTTTCGGTCATTTAAATCTGCAATGTTTTGAAAATTAGTATTTCGGCTAAGTTAATTGTTTCATCAATATAATGAATAATATATACTTTTTTTAAAAATCTGACTTTACATGACTTTGTCAGGTTTTGTGTGGCTTTGTTGGGCTTTGTGAGGCTTTGCTGGGCTTTGTCAGGCTTTGTTGGGCTTCGTCAGGCTTAGCAGTATTTACACATACATGATGGGCTTAATCGTAAGTTCCTAAAATGTATGATATGTATGTCGACAGCAAGGGTTCCCATTTTCTTACGCTCCGTGAGTTGCGCCCCGATAAGCTGCGAACATACACAGCACAGAACCAAACCCTATTGACAGTTCCCATATTGACTACTTTGGTCTCACTATATAGTTTCGCATTTTGACACCTGACTAATATTTAAGGTAGAAGGCATGGGCCTAATTATCCCCATCCTATTATTTTTCAGTTCACACATAAGCTAAATCTGTCATGTGGTTTAGATTTACTTTGAGTTAGACTTGGAAACTGGTTGACTTGTTGGTGACTGCCAATGACAGTTACATTAGTACAGGAGATCAAATGCGTAACTTGGGCTTCAAATGAGCTGCGTACTTGGCCTGCGTACTTACATATGTCTGCTACAAAGGTAAATACATGTATCTAAAAATCTAGATGGTTGAGGGGTGATGAAAAGTATGCTAATTTGTTACAGTACTAGTGAACTTTATTCATGTATAAGATACATACTGATTCTTTTGGCTGTCTTGTCACAGGAAAATATTCAAAATACCTCCTCTCTGTAAATAAAATGAATGTAAAAAGAGGGGTTGGGGGCAGTGTTGATTCAGTATAAAAGCCACTAGTTTCATGAGGAATTAACTTTAACTCCTCAGTCAGAATCTTACAAGCATCATTTCAACAAAAATCATTAGTTCATTTTTATTCGTGTCTTTAATGTAATATTATTATCATTTTTCTGCTATAGGTCATTGTCGGACAAAAATTTGCCAAAACAACTGTCAAGTGAGACCTTTGCATATTTACGAATAAGAATTAACCGAGGAAATCCGAACATAGGTGGGGGAACCAGTCAACATGTACTTGTTACTATCACGACAGTTATAAATATGGTGCAGGATAGATTAGCACAGATTTCCTTGCCTGTAAAATATGAATAGTTCTTCGTCTGATTTACGTATGAAGCAGCACTGAGAATGTCACATAGGTAATACTGCAATTATATGCTTGCATATCATGTATTGATACACAGTTATTAAGTGAGCTGATACATATTTCAATTGAGTGGGATCGGTTTAGTCTAACAAATGAACACTGTAAGACGTCAATCGTGATATTTATGTTGCTCAGTTGACACAAGCACAACTATGAGGGAAAATGTTTTCCATTGTACGAGAAAGGGTCGGAGGTAGTCAGATATCTATAGTATTCACACATCCTCCCATTTTTTTGTGACATGCCACCTCCGCAAAAAAATAAAAAAACCAAAAGCATCAATTATATTATTTTTTTTTATAATAAAAAAAAGAAGCACAAAACTTGGTCATTCATTTGATTATTTCATTATATCTAACCAGATTGCCGCGGGGTGTGGGTGATCGTGAACAAATTCAACTTATTGTCATTCTCTCTCTCTCTCTCTCTCTCTCTCTCTCTCTCTCTCTCTCTCTGTTTACTTGCAGACAGATTGCTCACTTTCCTTTTCTAGTTTCTAGAACAGTCCATTTCAGTGAAAACAAAATGTGTTATATGCGTCAAATAAAATTGAACAACTAAAGAGGAAGAATTCTTGCAAACATGCATTAAATTCACAGAATTATTGAGATTATCTAAGATATTGAACTGCATGACAACTTTTGCTTGAAAAGATAGACTTACCCATGTAAATATGTTAACTTGTTACATTAGAAACTCCCACTTAATTCAAAATGCCAACATGTTTTTTATTTTCCACTTTATATATTTAAACAAAATTTTAATAAAAGCGATTTATATATTATATGTCAGTTGCTTGAGTTATGCACTCAGTTGCAGGATCACAGTAATTGAAAATGTATACGTAAGTCTATGTATATGTAATTCTATGTATATGTAAGTCAGTGTATATGTAAGTCTATATACATGTAAGTATATGTAAGTCTATGTATATGTAAGTCTACGTATATGTAAGTCTGTAATTCAAAAACATAGCAAGCATTGAAAGAGTTTTAATGATTTAAAATAGCAAGGCTTTGATTTTTTTAAAAATGATTTAATTCTTTAATAAATGCATGCTGTTTTATCTATACTATGGATGGCTTGTTTTAAGAATAAATTAAAATTTTTCTGTATCAGTTTGAAAGTCAGTATCTCAGCCAATATGCATTTATGCAGTCACCATGATATACAAAATTTTAGTAAATCAAAACATTATTTTTATAGCACATACAACAAACAATGGGCGGAGGCCCAGTCAGCCATTATGGACCTGCTCCAACAGGAACTGCCAGCAGAGCCACGAAAGCCAGAAAAAGTAGGTGAAGTCATCACTTATCATGAATTCTTTTGTGTTAACTTTGAAGATGCAGCACAAGAAAATTCCATTTCTTGGATGTGGGACAAATTAAACAATCCACCCAGTCAACTAAGTGCTGTTAATGAGCTTTACATGATGTACTAAGTACTTTCATTCTATAAATTGTAGTATGATGTCAGCAATTGATATTGAGACTTAATCTGTTTCATTTTGTTTTCTAGAGTTAAATACATACTACATATATATGGACATATATAGATATCATAGTTTCTTATGTTTCTGTAATGACCTGTGTATTAAAACTTGTACCTGTCAAAAAAAAGTTATTAATCCCTATTTATAACCAGTATTTATCAAGAAGAGTGGGTGGATATTTCAGTTTTTTGTGATTTTGCAATGTAGTCGGTCACAACAGGTTCCATTCCATTCAATATACAACAAAAATATTTTGTAGCTTTTGAAAATTAATAAAAACTGCATTCAGATTTGTTTGCATTTGTGTACTTATTCAGGACAGACTGGCAGCTTTCCAGTTTCTGGCTACAATGTACATCAAGTACATTCAGATTTTTCGCAGACTGGAGCAGTGTTATGACCAGATCGTACATCCACAGAAACGGCGTGTCCTTCGTCATGTTCTTGAAAGTGTGATGGGAAGAATTTTGGAGTTGAAGCATGAGATGGTTAACATGGAATTTTCTGAGTACCATTACTTTGATGATGTTTTATCAGACTTAAAACTCACTCCTGTAAGTTAGTGTGTCAGCTTCATGTAAATATTGTCATAAAAATTAACAACATTATAGATGAATTACATTGTAGAATATTCTTGATTATATAATATACATGATTGGCCTTTCAAAATGTTCTTTGCTATACATAAATGACCTTGCACTGTATTATCAATTTTCTGAATTCATTGCCTCGTGAATGCTGTAAAAAATGAATTCTATCCATATCCAATATTTTTTACATGAATTAAACTGTTTCTTTATCAGTACAGTGACTTTAGAATAAGGAAATGTATTGATATGCATAAAGATATCAATTTATCAAATTACTTGTATGTTATTTAGATTAATATCCTCTTACCATAGATTTTCTGTGTGTAACACATAAAACAGGATTACATGATGTGGCATTGTATAAAATGGAGGTATAATATACATCATTTATCATAGTGTTCTGTGGCATTGTCACATATGAAACTCAGTAAATATTTCTAATCTTTTTTAAGTGCTTGTTCACTAAGGGTGGGAAAATAAAGATATTATTTGACATGTTTCCAGGCAAGGATCACAAAAGATAGAAATTAGTCAGCTAGTTTTATCAATTTCTTTTAAATGATCACTCATATAAAATCCTTTATTTATGACTGAAGTGTACTTCATTGTGGAAATGTAGATGTCTTTACTGATCTTTAATAAAATCATACCAGTTGTTAAAATTTGATACCAATCTCATCATTTCTGATTGTTGAGTGATCTGCATTTTATTTATCAATTACAAAACGTCCAGATAAAAATTTGTGACCACTATGGACTTTAACAGTGGGTTCTGGGCATTAGACTGGATCATCAGTGCAGGGGGTAGTAAACAAAATTCTTTTAATATGCAGCACCTTTATTGTAACATCGATGTGCATGACATTCAGTTAAGTTTACACCCCTTTGTTAGCCACATTTATTTCCACATATCTTAATACTGATGTTCTTGAATGTATTTTCTGGGGAGATATGTATTGATGTTGCAAGAAAATAGATCAAATAATTGCCATTGAAAAGCAATTGTAATTTTTTAAATCTAAAAAATAACACTTTTTTAATAGCAGATAATCAGTGCCACAAATTTGTATGACCTGTATACTAGTACTTTAGTAGTAGAGATTGATTTTCTTTATATTAACATGTTTTACAGAATGTTTGGCTATGCTGTGTTGAAAACATTTACTAAATGTATGGATTAAATTACATAGTGCATATAATTCATCGATAGATTATCTCCTCTTTAAAGAAATGTTCTTACATTCTTGTCACTGTAGGCTCCATGGGGAAAAGGAAAATGTTCAGATTAAGAGAGAATTTTGTTAAATTAATTTGGCTTATAGAAAATCTCCACTTTTATTTGATATAAATATATATGTTTTAGATAACTGTCAATCCTGACAAACAAGCTTGTGAACATGGTTTCTTAAAATGTTTTGCTCAGTTTGAGATCTTTGCTGATCTCACCTAGGTGGAAGACATAGGAATCACTTTGGTCTCTGTATGCATGTCCATTTGTCCACATCAGACAGTAAGCTTGATGGCAGAGCTTTTACTCTCATGATAGATATTAAATCAGGTCAGACAGAAAGGCGGGGTATCATGTGACAGTAACCTAATTATGATACTTTTGAGAAAGTTTGATATTCTGTGTGTGTGTCAGGCTGTTTGTCTGTGTGCTTATGTGATTTGGATTTTTAGCACAGATTTAACAGTTTTCAGTCATATCACTACTGTACAATGTCTGCAGTATTACAGTTTATAGTGATGTCTAGCACTGGGGCATCATACTGCAGACATGATGTCCCACCTAGTCACAATATCCTGACACCAGGCTGACCAGTCTTAATACTTCCCCGTAATGCTGAGTGCCAAGTGAGGCAGCTGCTTGTACCAAAGTCTCTGGTATGACACAGCTGGGGTTGAAACTGACAAACTCCCACTTCTGAGGCAGCTGCTCTAATCATTTATACCATTGGAGCAGTGATATTCTTTTAATTTTTTAAATTATACATCTAAGAATCTTTTTATTTTTAGAAAAAGAGGAAATCTAAAAGTCTGTGATTACATTATTGCAATGAACATTTTACCATTTGCTCAAGTTACTCATGTTGAATATATTTTTAACATGAACTGCACCTTGGAATGGTCACCTCTGAAATCTTGTTCTTTTTCACTTTGGTATTCACTCAATATTACTATCAATTATTATAATAAATTCCCATGTTTTCTTAATTGCATAATGATAATTCAAATGACAAATTATGTATTTGCCTAATTTTCATTATTTTAACTTCAAAACATATTAAATCTTTCCATAGATGTGACTTTAATCTCAACAATACATTAAAATAGTGGCCATTAAGGATTTTACATCAAAACTTGGCAACTATCCCGATCCTGAAGTGTTTTTATTGGCAGATACATTGTTTCAAAATGGATAATCGTTTCCATCTTAAATTTGTATAACCCTGAAACTTCATTGAGTTTTGCCATTACTATTGCTACCATGGACATCTGCTGAAGAAACGTATGCATATTTATCAATTATGTCCAGACAACAAAGCATGCTATGGGAGTGGTGGGGCACAGAGGAAAATTATTGCAGGAGATTTATAGCCTTATGTTCAAAGTGAAACACTATACTTATAACTATAATTTTATACAGGTACATTTTCTGTAGGGTAAGTCAGAGTCTAAACTTTTAATAGTATAAAACTGCTTTATACAATCATAAACTTAAAATGACCACCCTGTCAATGTGGACAGGAAGACTTGCCATCATGTACATATCAGTATAATACTACTATTATTACTACTACTACTACTACTACTACTACTACTACTACTTTATTTATAGAGGGTGACTTGTTTAGTGAAGGACTATTCTCCCCCTTTAAGGAGAGTATAACATTGCACATTATACGAAAGATATCAATAATTACTGTTTAGTTTAACATGTTTAGTATTAAAATACTTAATTCCATGATCTGTTAGAAACACATGCTCATGATATCTCTTCTTAAATACTCTAATATTTTCAGCAGATTTTACATGTAGTGTAAGCTTGTTCCACAGAAATGTACCAGAGTATTGGAAGTTCAGTTTAAATTGACTTCGTTATTACTGGTGCACCAATTTTAAGAATTTGTTAACCAGTACCATCCAGTCCAGAGGATTTATTAATACTCAACATAATGAACATTTAAAAAAAAACATCAGCTTTGCTATCATTAGCTTTTGAAAAATAATTATCATGAGGATTTTTAGCTCTTATGATTGAAGAGCATCAAGTTCATTGAGATGTCAGTCTGGTTCAGAATACTGTATGATGGCAGTAATAAAATATAAAGTTTAAAATTCAAACCTTTTTAATTTAAAGGTGGTCTGTATTCTTTTAAAACAAATTATTTCAGATTCTGCTAGGATATACAACCAAATTTGAAGTAATAGAAGCATCATTAAATTGGGTCTGTCAAACATTTCCACACATTAGCTATATGTTTCACTCAGTACAATTATAATTTACCTAATTTATGCGCTTGCTTATCAATAGAATCAAACTGCAATTAACCCAGATCTAAGTAGTTGATACATATGCTAATGTAGTTTAGTGATTGTAATTTTTAATTACTGAAATGTATTCTTTTAGAATGATGTTGAGATCCCAGTTCCCAGACACTTCATTAGCGAGAGAGCAGAGGTGCTCAAAGAGAGAGAAAGATTACTTGGACAGATTCTGTCAAAGCTGGGCCCTCAAGACAAAGAGGTGAAATACAAATAATAATTATAATAATGATATTATTATTACTGTTTATTATTATTATTATTATTATTATTATTATTATTATTATTATTATTATTAAATAATTGCAATACAGTGTGAAATTAGTATTGGATAAATTATAAAAATATGATTACCTTTAATACAAAATAATGCTGTGAAAGGTGCACATGACCAAACACTTATTTAACTAAGTGGTGTAAATGTACTAAAATTGTATAGCTTAAATTTAAGTTTAAAGTTGTTTTTAAACACCCAAGTATTTTGGCCATATGAATTCAATTAACACAGACACTTTACATTGCTATTAATTTTACAAATATATATAAATAGTTAATCAAATACCACAAGAACTTGCATTTGAAAAGTTGAGGTAATTCATCCATGTCATCAGCGACTACTATGGTTTTTGTATAGATAGATGAACACTTTGAAGTGAAGATACCTGTGTATGTACTAATAACATTGTTTAAGACCAATTGGAAATGTTTTTGAGTTTATCAATTTCTTGCAAAATTGATTGTTTAAGTGGCAGTTCATTAAGTATTTTTACTTTTTTTTAATTACAATAATGTGATCTAGTTAATCTTATAAAATTATGAGAGTAGCAAGAAAGAAATATATAAGATGTAAAATGATGTAATAGTTATATATTTAAGATCTGTGTGTATTATGAATCATCAGAGTTGTAAAGCCTGTTTGAATTATTGTGTGTGATTTGGATTTTTAACGTAGTTTTAACAATTTTTCAGTAGTATCGTAATGATGTTTGCAATGTGGCAGTTTATAATGATGTCTAGCACTGGGACATCATGCCCGAGACATGTAGCATGATGACCCACCCAGTGACATTATCCTGACACCATGCCAACCAGCCCTAACACTAATTTCTTAATGCTGAGCACCTAGCATGGCAGCCGTTAGTACCATTTTTTATAAGTCTTTGGTATGACTTAGCTGGAGTTCAAACCTGCAACCTCCTTCATCTGAGATGGATGCTCTAGCCATTAGTCCACCATAGCATTCTCTTGGAATTATTAATTGATGTGTAATGTTATTAGGTTGATGGATGTAATAAAATTTTGTTTATTTTTGTTCATACATCCATTTCCAACCGGCCATCAATGTATACATCTTTCCATCCAAACATACACATTTTCAGATTTAAATACACTGCCTTTGACTGTCATACATCTTTACTTTACCAAATGTGTTCATGATGCACATGAAAGACAAAGAATTTTATACTATTGCTGAAAAACAGTGTTAAATGCTAATATGCATAATGAATAAAAGAGGACAGTTAAAAGTTAGAGAACCCCAAGTGCACACACACACACACACACACACAGATGTATATATATATATGTCAGCATGTAATTTTTTGCTTTGCTGCCACTTCTCACTATTCAGCTATTTTGTCCAAAAGGAGAAGTCACTTCATCCTAAATTCAAGTACTGCATGACCATGATAAACATTTAATTATTTCTGAGCTTTTAAGTAGAGTCCATTAATCTTTCTCATAGCATTCAATATAAATTTTAGCTGAAATATTATCCACACGATATTAATTTGAGATATTTGCAGAACATATGCTTTTTACAACAGCTGATTTCCCAATATGTGTTACGTACATACTTAGTATCCAAACAAACATTACATTATGAACTTGTTTAATCATATAGATGTGGAAAAATTATGTTATTAACTGGCATAATTTATTCAAATTTGAACAAATTCAGTGTTCACTAAAAAAATGTTTTAGACACAGGCCTCAGGGCTGGTGATTTAAATAAACCCACAAGCCCTGACTGAAATTATACAAGCTTGGACTCCAGTTTCAACATGCCCAAAATCTACTCTTTTTTTCAATAGTGTCAAACAAGATTGCAATAGCTACTATAAATTGAATAGGGATCAAAGGTGGTTGGAGGTAGTGTCATAATCTTCATCCATATGCTGGTGTGCTTAAAAATGTAAGACAAGCCCAATGGTCACCAAACTTAGATTACTGGAAAGGCCTAATCTAAACTTAGAGCGACTCTGTGCATCAGACTGTCAGATATTTTTAGCACTGAAATTATATGTTCTACACAAATTTGATCATTGTCCTTTGTACAAAGTACATATCACATGTTTTTAATTTAGCAATAATCAGGTAATTTATTTGTTGATTGTAGTTCAATAAACAAATTCTTGTTAGAAACAAGTTTCATTAGACACTAGGAGTTGGTCATTTATAAGTTTTGCTGCAGTTTTATTAAATTTGACAATGCTTCTGGTACAAAAAAAAACTTGAAATGTTTTGAACATGGTAAATCACTTTTTGAAATCATGTTTTGAACTATATGTACATTTAGCTTGGCAAGTTTATCTTGATTTGGGTTAGCATTAATAGATTATATATTGTCTAACATTTCCATCAACTCCTAACATATTAACATACAATATGGATGTTTTCTGTACTGTAGAAGAAAGATGAAATACCAATTACCTTTGATGAGGCCATCCGACTGATCCAGGTTAATGAGAGGGCTAGACAAGGTCGACTTCGTTCTAAATTCATGCGAGAAATTAGGGAATCAGAAAAAATTGAAGCCAGTAAGCAGCATGGGGCGCCCACCCTTGACCAAGATGTGGCAGCCACAAGAATTCAGAAGGTAACAAGAAATTGCAAAAAAGAAACTAATTTCAGAAAATGCTAAATTCTGTTTTGCCTCCTTGGACATCATACACAGCCTGCCTCCTTGTGAGCCTGTGATATGAGTATTTATACCATCTCCTTACTAGGATTTTTTATTGTTTAAATAATGAACATTTATTTTCCCTATGTTTCTTTCTCATGGAAGCTAAAGCCTTTATTTAGAACAGTGAATTCTGATGTTCAAAACTCAGGATTCACACTGTCATTGGATTTTCAGAAGTTTGATACAATATAGAAGTAGCTGTATTATTAACATATACAAGAAGTACCATAATTTTTCCCAACCAGACTTGAAGCCAGAACAGGAGTTCGACATTTTATCCATAAAAAAAGTAAGTTAAGACGAGGAAAAGAAATATAAAAAAAGCACAACAGAAGTATTGAAATAAAATAATTATGCTGATTTTGCAGATAGTATATAAAAAAAGGATACGATGATAAAAAAATAACTTATGCGATTGCAGACAAATTTATTTACATTTTGTACGATTCAAAACCTTGAACCTCGATTCACTGTTTTTTAATTATTACTTCCATTTTAGCACACTGCTTTCTTATCATTTAAAAAGTAAAATCTATGGTACATTGATGGAAACTTTGCACAAGTGTAACATAAATACCCTGTATGATGCACTGCAATTGAGAATTATGTTTTTGCTATTTTTGACCAAGGTTTATGATTTGGATAACAGCCTTGTATTTATGGATTTGGCATTGACAGCTTATAACCAGACAATTATACAGACCCATTATGTATGTTATGTCTCTGTGTAACCCTCACTACATCAAATATACGCATCATGTCTTCATTCGAACCTAAAGCCTAATAACATACAAGAACAAAAGCATTGCAGCAGACATGAAATTCATTTTCAAAGGATATTGAAATCATTATTTTAAAGGTTAGATACAATGAATAAATGTCACCTCGAAGGGCAATAAAAATAAAACACTTATTGCAATCATAGTTTCAATACAATGTTTTGTGTCACTTTTAATAGATTTATTCAAGGGAATTAAATTTGCAGAAATAGTATATGTAATTCATTATCAGAATTCACTATGGCAAAAGTATTATAATAGTGTCATAAAGTCTGCATGAAATGAGACATGTATAATCTTTTGCAGTCATTGGATTTAAACCATCACATTTATCCATCTGTGCCCTCAAATACTAAAATGCAAGACTGTAAAGTCTATTACAGTCATTGGATTTAAACCATCACAATTACCCATCTGTGCCCTCAAATACTAAAATGCGAGACTGTAAAGTCTATTACAGTCAATGGATTTAAACCATCACAATTATCCATCTGTGCCCTCAAATACTAAAATGCAAGACTGTAAAGTCTATTACAGTCATTAGATTTAAACCATCACAATTACCCATCTGTGCCCTCAAATACTAAAATGCAAGACTGTAAAGTCTATTACAGTCATTGGATTTAAACCATCACAATTATCCATCTGTGCCCTCAAATACTAAAATGCAAGACTGTTAATTCCTAAAATGTAATTGTAAACCAATAAATTACAATTACTTGAAAGACATCTTTAGCTAACAGGTGAACCCAATGAAATAATTGTACAATTAGATCAAAATTCAGATATGATTAATGTACCACCACCACCACCTCTTTTTAAAAAATTTATGTTTGAATGAAATCATTTTGCTTGGACCTTTTCTCTCTCAAAAGCTTAGGGTTTAAAAAGAACAATAGGTGGATCAATTGATAGGTAGAATGTCAGATTTTAAAGTTGAACATAACTCTATTGCAGATTTGGAAAGGATTTTTTCAACGTAGGAAGACAAAAAAGGAAAGAGATGATGAACTGATTTTCATTGGAATGGTAAGTTTCTATACTCTGAGGAATCTTAACACTTAAAGAACTCACCTCCTGACTACAACACTTAAATTATTGTTAACATGAATAAAAAGGACAAACATTATCAGAAAAATACCTAAGTTAAAATGTGACAGTTGTTGACATCATTAGCAAACAATGCATTTCTATGTATTACACTTGACTGATTTTCACAGTACACTGATTGCAAGTAAATTATAATTTTTAAAGACGTGGTAAGAAATCATCATTTTAATTTATTATTCTTTAATATTGTCTAGATCTGAAAGCAAGGCTTTAACGGCATACCATCAATATTCACTTGTAAGTTGTGGTCAAACTGCAAACAGCATTTACCATTATCTACCATAATGTGTTGGGCAGATTAGTATTCATGATGTTTGTTCTACTGGTTATTCTTAACAAACTGCATTGAGACATATATCTGCCAGTACTATATTCCATGGCAGATCGGGGTCTTTGCAGTATACAGTGGGACTTGACATATAAAGCAAAATATATTGTACTATATGGATCTGTATACAGTTCATCACAGAGAGTGTAATAATTTGAAATACATGTTCCTTCTGAAAATCACATGAATAAATATGGTTGTCACATGAAGAAATACAGTTGTCACTTGAATAAATACAGTTGTCAAATGAATAAATACAGTTGTCAAATGAAAATACAGTAGTTACACGAATAAATACAGTTGTCACTTGAATAAATGCAGTTATTACATGAACAAATATAGTTATCATATCAATAAATACATTTGTCATATCACTAAATACAGTTGTCACATGAATAAATACAGTTGTCACTTGAAAATACAGTTGTCTCATTAATAAATGTAGTACATAAACAAATACAGTTGTCATATCAAGAAATACATTTGTCATATCACTAAATACAGTTGTCACATGAATAAATACAGTTGTCACTTGAAAATACAGTTGTCTCATTAATAAATGCAGTACATAAACAAATACAGTTGTCATATCAAGAAATACATTTGTCATATCACTAAATACAGTTGTCTCATGAATAAATACAGTTCTCTTTTTAAAGTTTTAAAGAAGTATATGAGGAAATAGATATTTTTATATTAAAATTACGAATGATGCACCATGTAGTTTATTGTACTGCATGAATCATAATATTCACGGTTCAAGACCTGACATTAAGAGGGCTGTCTGTTTTTTTTTTTCTTAAATCTTTATTTAAGTAATGTTGTTTATGTTAATGACTCGATTTCTCATACCATAGCCAAAAGACACACATCTTTAGCTATGAAAAATTTGCTAGATCTCAGTACAAGATCTCAAACTTAATGGCATGTCACTGAGTGAATTGAACATTTAGAATATTGTTTTGTCTGTCTCTATTAGCCATGTGCCTGGTTAAAGCCCTAATATTTAATTAAAAAATCCAAGCAAACAATGTTCTGTTGATTATGTATACAAATAGCATACCAAAAAAGATAGTTTTTTTAAAAATGGTTTCCTACAGGCACTTAGTTATTGATGATTCACTGTAAAAGCTGTCTATTTTGTATGGTACAGACACTTCAGATTAGCCTATTATCAGTCCTAATCTGTGTCAGCATGCATCTCAGGTATTGTTTTAACCTAGGACATTTTTGGGGTCTTGGTCTCACATGTCAGGTATTGTTTTAACCTGGGACATTTTTGGGGTCTTGGTCTCACATGTCAGGTATTGTTTTAACCTGGGACATTTTTGGGATCTTTGTCTCACATGTCAGGTATTGTTTTAACCTGGGACATTTTTGGGGTCTTGGTCTCACATGTCAGGTATTGTTTTAACCTGGGACATTTTTGGGGGTCTTGGTCTCACATGTCAGGTATTGTTTTAAACTGGGACATTTTTGGGGTCTTGGTCTCACATGTCAGCCCACAACAGTACTTGCTAACCATAATTAATTTTCCAGTGTGTGTCAGGAATTTAGCAGCTAAAATATATTTACAAGTTTTGTAACAAATTGGGGGTGGGGATGTGGTGTAAAATTTAAATTTTGGATATAAATTTGTTTAAATATTCAGAGTCAATATCAGTTTACTGGAGAAAAATTGATTTTATAAAAGGAAAAAAATTGGGACTAAATAGAATTGTTCTTCTCGGGATTTTGGTATACATACTTTGGTTTTTAGTTTTAAGGAGTTTCACTGATGTAACTGCGGAATATGTACACAGTCATGACTCTTTATTACCAGATATGTATTTATTATGAAAATACTTACAGTGTATGGTCAAGTCTTTAAAAAGTTACCACAAGAAATAATTGTAAGTGTAATAAATATCTTCTTATGTGAGCAGTTAATCTCAATGAGTTAGACTGGGCAAATATTCAGTGATTATTCCTCACACTTTGAGATATCATGGGCATCTTTACTTGATAAAAAAACACAAGCAAATGTGATTTTACAATCTTTTTCCTCTGAAACTTTTATTCTGTTTATTCTTGTGGCATTTACAGCTGATGGGTGGTGGGTTCACATTTTTTATCTAAGCAATTATTCCTGCCTTGTTTACAGCTTTTGGGTTTGTTCACAGTTTTTTATTTGTAAATATTTCTTGTGTTATTTACAACTTTTGGTTAACAGTTTTTTTAAATTTATACACTCATTTCTGTGTTGTTTACAGCTGATGGGTTCACATTTTTTAAAAATTTGTACAATCATTCTTGTGTTGTTTGCAACTGATTGGTTAACAGTTTTTTATTTTTTGTGTTGATTACTGCTTTGGTATGAGATTGATTTGTTTAAGTAGAGAATACTCTGACCTTTTGAGTGACATAAAACATGTTATCTTATATTTTGTATACTTTAAGATGAGCTTGGTATAATAGATGTCATTTTTAAAATGTTACAGGTATATTATACCCATTATTTTCTAATTCTGCAATAAACATAATAATAACAGAACAATACTGAAAAGTCCCCTTTTAATGAAGAGATACCATTTAAAGTGTCTGTTATGGAGTCTTATTATCATTTCCTTTCTAAATCCTGGGAGAAATATTAGATAAGTGCACATACAAAATCAGTGCATGTAATTTAAAAGTAATTTTATGAAACTTTTCATGCAGATTTTACAGTCAGTAAATAAACAATGAAAAACACAATGTTTAACTGTGCAAATATGTACATATAGATTTTAATTTACAGTTAATTGTTCATATTTGCATATGAGACCTTTTTTCATTTAAACAGATTTTGTTGTATTAACTTGCACAGAATGTCATTAAAATAAAATTTGGTATCTTTAATTCCCCACAATTACAGTAATGGGGCATAAAGTTTCACCCTACACTGTTGGTGTGTCTGTCCATCAGTCACACATTAGTTAAGTTTTGTAGCTGGGTCTGTTTCAGGCAGTCATAGCACATCCATGTTCCATAAACTCATTTCATGTTTTCTTACACACTTGTTATTTATCATCTCAGGCTCCCCCACCCCACCCTCCTATCATGAAGAACACACCTCAGGCTCTAGCAGTAAAAACAGAGCAGGAGAGGCGAGTTACCCAGAAAATTCATGAAAATGAGTATCAACAGGCTATTGTTACTATCAAGGACAAGATACGTGAAGGTGAGGGGCCTGATCTAAAGGAAATGATGATGGACCAAATTAGGCAATGGTTTATTGAGTGCAGGTAAGTGATAGAACCAAGTTTGATACCTTAGATTACTGAGTGCTGCAATATGCCTAGAATCAATTTTTATATCTTGGTTTATTGAGTGCTGTTATATGCCTAGAATCAATTTTTATACCTTGGTTTATTGAGTGCTGTTATATGCCTGGAATCAATTTTTATACCTTGGTTTATTGAGTGCTGTTATATGCCTGGAATCAATTTTTATACCTTGGTTTATTGAGTGCTGTTATATGCCTAGAATCAATTTTTATACCTTGGTTTAGTGAGTGCTGGTAAGTGGATAGAACCAATTTTGATACCTTGGTTTATTGAGTGAATGTATGTGTCTAGATTCAATATTTATACCTTGGTTTATTGAGTTCTGTTATATGCATAGAACCAATTTTGATACCTTGGTTTATTGAGTGCCAGTGTGTGCATAGAATCAATTTTGATACCTTGAATTACTGAGTGCCAGTATGTGTATAGAACAAATTTGTGTACCTCGGTTTATCAAGTGCTAGTATGTGCATAGAACCAATCTTGATACCCTGGTTTATTGAGTTCCGGTATGTGCATAGAACCAATTTTGATACCTGATTATGTTGAGTGCCAATATGTGCATAGAACCAATTTTGATACCTGATTATGTTGAGTGCCAATATGTGCATAGAACCAGTTTTGATACCTAGTTTTTTTTAATGCTGGTATGTGCATAGAACCAATTTTGATACCTTGGGTTATTGAGTGCCTTTAAATGCATAGAAACAGATTTTTTACTTTGATTTATTGAATGTGGGTATGTACATATAATCAGTTTTAATACCTTGGTTTATTGAGTGCCTTGAGTTTATTGAGTGCCTGTATGTGCATTGAATCAATTTTGTTACTGTGGTTTATTGAATGTGGGTATGTGTATCAAGCTAATTTTGTTACTGTGGTTTATTGAATGTGGGTATGTGTATCAAGCTGATTTTGTTACCATGATTTATTGAATGTGCGTATGTGTATCAAGCCAATTTTGTTACCGTGGTTTATTGAATGTGGGTATGTGTATCAAGCCAATTTTGTTACCGTGGTTTATTGAATGTGCGTATGTGTATCAAGCCAATTTTGTTACCGTGGTTTATTGAATGTGGGTATGTGTATCAAGCCAATTTTGTTACCGTGGTTTATTTAGCTCCAGTATGTGCATTGAACCAACTTTTATACTTGGATTATTGGGAGCTGGTATATGCATAAAACTTTGTTTAAATATTCCAATTCCATAATGGACATCATAATGGCTTACCAGGCAAGCTTTATCAGTTTTATAAGTCTTCATTTAACTCAATATAACTAAACTGGGACCAACTGATTCAAAATGTCTGATTTGCTGTGTATTTTCTTTCTTACAACTTAGGCTGGTGCTAGAATTTCCCAAGTATTTGCCAGATTTTATTCCCACAAAAATGTGTACTATGGAATTTTTATTTTTCAAATCATACTTTTGGTTTAGAGTCAACTCATTGTAAGCTGGCATTTTATGGTGTGGTTTTCAGTTTCATTTTTATTTAATTCTTTTCAGACTTATCCTTGATTTTTTAAGAATCTAAATTATGTGTCCCTGCAAGCTCCTACGTGTCTCTAAATTATGTGTCCCTGCAAGGTCCTCCATATCTCTAAATTATGTGTCCCTGCAAGGTCCTCCATATCTCTAAATTATGTGTCCCTGCAAGATCCTCCATATCTCTAAATTTTGTATCCCTGCAAGGTCCTCCATATCTCTAAATTATGTGTCCCTGCAAGCTCCTACGTGTCTCTAAATTATGTGTCCCTGCAAGGTCCTCCATATCTCTAAATTATGTGTCCCTGCAAGGTCCTCCATATCTCTAAATTATGTGTCCCTGCAAGATCCTCCATATCTCTAAATTATGTATCCCTGCAAGGTCCTCCATATCTCTAAATTATGTGTCCCTGCAAGGTCCTCCATATCTCTAAATTATGTGTCTCTACAAACTAATCCATTTAAGCATTGGGTCCCATCAGTCATTGATTCATCTTCAAATTTACATTATACTTATGGTCAGCTCATGGTGGAGACAATGAAAAACCTTTTCATCAAAATGAACCAACATCTGAAATTGAATATCATTGCTAGCATCAGCATTAAAAATTGCATGTGCCATTTTGAAAGTCATTAATATATATATATAATGGGTTTATGTTATGCAAACAAATCATGAAAAAGATTGATACAATGCAAGAACTAGTTGCACATGTCATTTAAAATATAACACATAACAATGTAAATTATCATAACACATAATGATGTAAAATATCATAACACATACTGATATAATATATCATAACACATAATGATGTAACATCATAACACATAATGAAATAAAATATCATTACATATAATGATGTAACATATCCTAATACATAATGATGTAAAATATCATAACACATAATGATGTAACATATCATAACACATACTGATATAACACATAATGATGTAAAATATCATAACACATAATGATGTAAAATATCATAACACATAATGATGTAACATATCATAACACATACTGATATAACACATAATGATGTAAAATATCATAACACATAATGATGTAAAATATCATAACACATAATGATGTAAAATATCATAACACATAATGATGTAAAATATCATAACACATAATGATGTAACATATCATAACACATACTGATATAACACATAATGATGTAAAATATCATAACACATAATGATGTAAAATATCATAACACATAATGATGTAACATATCATAACACATAATGATATAAAATATCATTACACATAATGATGTAACATATCCTAACACATAATGATATAACACATAATGATGTAAAATATCATAACACATAATGATGTAAAATATCATAACACATAATGATGTAACATATCATAACACATAATGATTTAACATTTCATAACACATAATGATGTAAAATATCATAACACATAATGATTTAACATTTCATAACACATAATGATGTAAAATATCATAACATATAATTATGTAAAATATCATAACACATAATGATGTAACATTTCATAACACATAATGATGTAAAATATCATAACACATAATGATTTAACATTTCATAACACATAATGATGTAAAATATCATAACACATAATGATTTAACATTTCATAACACATAATGATGTAACATATCATAACACATAATGATTTAACATTTCATAACACATAATGATGTAAAATATCATAACACATAATGATTTAACATTTCATAACACATAATGATGTAAAATATCATAACATATAATTATGTAAAATATCATAACACATAATGATGTAACATTTCATAACACATAATGATGTAAAATATCATAACACATAATGATTTAACATTTCATAACACATAATGATGTAAAATATCATAACACATAATGATTTAACATTTCATAATACATAATGATGTAACATATCATAACACATAATGATTTAACATTTCATAACACATAATGATGTAAAATATCGTAACATAATTATGTAAAATATCATAACACATAATTCTCTAAACTGTTTGAGGACTTTTAGTTGAGTCCACTATGAAAATATCCTTGGCTGAATAAGAATTTTTACGCTCTTTTTACCAGTGAGGTGATGTTTTAAGTCATATACAGTGCTGACAAATTCTATTAGTAGTGGCCACTGGACAAAGTATAAAATTGCAATTTAAAAACAAATGTAATAACAAATTTTAAATATAATAAATTTAATAACAAAAGTGGGTGCTTCACACTTTGACAGGCAGATATTATTGCTCTATACAAAAAGACTGAACTCATGAAAAAATAATGTTCCTCTAAATCATCAGCAGAATAATTTCTTTCAAATTAGACATTTTGGGGTTGAAAATCCAAGTGTTTTTCATTTACATGGGGTATTTTTAGTCTGTTGAAATTTTCATTAAAAGTAGACCAGAAATGTTAAATCTATGAAGATATGTACATAGTTAAAACTATCCCAAAACAAATCGTGTCAGATGAAGGTACAAAATGAATCATACCTGTTGGTTTGACAGATCAGCAGGTCATTGGAAATTCTGTTATATATAATTGATTAAAAATTTCTGTACAGAAGCTAGAGACCAGTTATATTGAGAAGAAAAAAAATAAGTCATGTATAATTTACATATCGATGTCCACTGGTGACAATTTGACTTTATTTGATCTCTTTCTTCTACAGGGATGCTACAGGAAAGTTCCCAGAATTCCCTGATGCAGATAAAGGGGGATCAGCTATTATTTTCAAACAGAAAGATCCCGCAAAATTGGAGCAAGAACTGCAAGCTAAGGTTAGTTTCATTCAAAATTTTCATTTGTCTATGATGGAAATTCAAAGACTTTTTTTTTATAACCTGCCACACTCTACTTCCAAGCATAGGTCAGTGTGACCTATATTTCATGATTCAGTGATTTAAAAAAATTAGTTTTGTGATATTCAGTTTCTCTTACAATGTTTAAATTGGAGTCTTGCAATTTTGTATGCAATTGCCTCTTGATGATTGCAGAAAATTGTTTTCAAAATAAGATTAATGTGACAAATATCACACTTTATCAAATTTTGCAAAGTTTTACCTTTAAATCAGTTGGGTAGAAATTCAGAAAATTGCAAGACAGGGGATCGCAGGTCATTTATGTTTTGTGAACACACTTTTTATTTGACTTTAGTACATACAGTGTTTCCATGGTGTAGTAAATAGACAAAATCATCTCTCAGGCATGAAATTGGAATTTATGAATCCAAAAGTTTAAAGTACTAAAAATAAATTTCTCTAAGAATTGGATATAATTAAATTTTCATAGTGTGTAGCAACTGTAGTACATGATTCCATGATGGGATGCAGTTTAGATACCCAGACAATGATAAGTACTAATTTATAGCTGTGTCGGTTGGAGTAATCAATAGTCTGTGTTTTAATTAATGGCATGTCACCACAGCTCATATTCTTGAAACTCCTACATGTTGTTTGGATTGTATCAGTGTTAATATATTTGGCTCATTTGTAGAGTAAACAAAGAGATCTTCAAAGTACATTGATTTTATGACTTTCTCTAATGATGGACAGACTTCATTTTCTGCCTTTGAGATTCAGATTTTGTATTCACAAAATTTCAAAAATGCATTTTTTGGTCTTGAAATTATTTTTAACTCAGAATTATTACCTTAATGATGGGTTATGTCTGAACTAATTACTATTACCTTAAAAATGGGTTATGTCTGGACTAAATACTATTACCTTAAAGATGGGTTAGGTCTGAACTAAAAATCATTACCATAAAAATGGGTTAGGTCTGGACTAAATACTATTACCTTAAAAATGGGTTAGGTCTGGACTAAATACTATTACCTTAAAAATGGGTTAGGTCTGAACTAAATACTATTACCTTAAAAATGGGTTAGGTCTGGACTAAATACTATTACCTTAAAAATGGGTTAGGTCTGAACTAAATACTATTACCTTAAACATGGGTTAGGTCTGAACTAAATACTATTACCTTAAAAATGGGTTAGGTCTGAACTAAATACTATTACCTTAAACATGGGTTAGATCTGAAATAAATACTATTACCTTAAAAATGGGTTAAGTCTGAACTAAATACTATTACCTTAAACATGGGTTAGGTCTGAACTAAATACTATTACCTTAAAAATGGGTTAGGTCTGGACTAAATACTATTACCTTAAAAATGGGTTAGGTCTGAACTAAATACTATTACCTTAAAAATGGGTTAGGTCTGGACTAAATACTATTACCTTAAAAATGGGTTAGGTCTGAACTAAATACTATTACCTTAAACATGGGTTAGGTCTGGACTAAATACTATTACCTTAAAAATGTGTTAGGTCTGGACTAAATACTATTACCTTAAAAATGTCTGAACTAAATACTATTACCTTAAACATGGGTTAGGTCTGAACTAAATACTGTTACCTTAAAAATTGGTTTAGGTCTGGACTAAATACTATTACCTTAAAAATGGGTTAGGTCTGGACTAAATACTATTACCTTAAAAATGGGTTAGGTCAGAACTAAATACTATTACCTTAAAAATGGGTTTGGTCTGAACTAATTACTATTACCTTAAAAATGGGTTAGGTCTGAACTAAATACTATTACCTTAAAAATGGGTTTGGTCTGAACTAATTACTATTACCTTAAAAATGGGTTAGGTCTGAACTAAATACTATTACCTTAAAAATGGGTTAGGCCTTGACTCCAAAGGATTACCTTAAAGATGGGTTAGATCTGGATTCAAAATGAATACCTTAAAGATATGTTAGGTCTGGACTAAAAATGCCTTGTAGATGGATGTAGCCAGGACTCAAAATGATTTCCTCAAAGATGGGTTAGGTCTGGACTGAAAATGATTATATCAAAGATGGGTTAGTTCTGGACTCAAAATGTTTACCATAAAGATGTTTTAACATTAAATTGGTGCATAATTTTCTATAGTAAGATAATACAGTTCATGCTATAGTCATGATTGATAGTTATTTTTTTAATTATTTTGTGGGTGGATATTGCCCAAGAGGATAAGCATGGATTGTACTGTATATGTTGTCTTGTGTATATACAAACTTAGTGAGGGAATGCATTATTATGAACACTGTAATCTGACTGCAAAAGTAGGTCATTATTGCCAAAATGATACTTCAGTGACATGGAATAAATCTGTTTTATGTCATACTAACATTTATTATCTTAATGGCTTAGAATAAATGCTTGTGTTTGTCTTACTACCAAGGGAGCTTTTGGCATGCAGTATGCGTACTACTTACTGTACCTTCAACCATGAAACTTAGGGGATGCTTCTTCATATGAAGTATGCAATTATTTCAAAAATAGGCTTCTGTAACCTTTATTGGTTTGCATTTCAGTTAATGCAACCAAAGAAGGTCACTGTGACCTACTTTTTATTTTACTACTGTGGGTTAAGTACTTGTATTCAACTGAAGACTACATAGATTTTGTTTTACTAATGTGGGTTAAGTCCTTGTATTCAACTGAAGATTTCATAGATTTTGTTTTACTAATGTGGGTTAAGTACTTGTATTCAACTGAAGACTACATAGATTTTGTTTTACTAATGTGGGTTAAGTCCTTGTATTCAACTGAAGACTACATAGGTTTTGCCCTTTTCTGACCAATGCTGCTGCAAGTAGGAAAAAGATGTTTCTTCAGTGACACACATATAGTGTTAATTACTATACATTTTATATTGTGATGCTACCTGCAAAGCATTAAGTGTATACTGCATATCATGTGAATGAACATGGGAATTAGATGAATGGACTGGTTGTATTCATTGTGAACAGTAACTGGGAAAGTTCAGTCTGATAACATAGGAAATATAATGAGTGTCATAAAAAAAATTTTGCAGGAAGAAACAAAGGGAAAGAAGAAAGAAAAGAAAGGAAAGAAAGGAAAGAAAGGAAAGAAAAAGGGCAAGAAGGATAAAACTGAGAAGCCAAAGAAAAAAGATGATGATGTATGCATTATCTCCTTTGTTTATTTTAAAAGTTCATATATTTTCTGGTATAATGCATTTTGCCATAGAAAATACCCCTTAGTATTAATTACAAGTGTTTATCATTTGACATATTTTAATGAAATTTAAATCCACTTGCACTTGATTTGCAGGGACTATATATGGAGTCATTATTCCAACCAGGTTATATCAGAGTTCAAAGCTGCCTGACATACTTTAGGGGACTGTAGTTGACCCTTCTACAGAGTAATGTTTGTATCTTCCTCCATCTATTACATATTTTCATAAGGTATTATGACTATGTATTGTATTTGAAGAAGAAACCAATTTTTGGAGTAACCTACCGAATCATAATACAGAAACATATTTTACTCCATAGCTTGGTGTATATAATATATCTTTTCTTTACAATTCCAGATATTTGTAGCCTTCTGTTTTGAATGAATTTCAAAGCAAGTTTGGAATTTAATATATCATTTTGATTTCATACTCTTTATAATATTGATACATGAACCAGGATGTCAGTTAAATAATTCGAGTCAGGGAGTGCAATATGGAAAAACAGACTGTACATTCATGTCAAATACATGATCAACATTGTAATGTTAAAAGTATTTACCGTAGAAGAAAAATGCAGTATAGTATGCCAGAAAAAGATAATAGGTTATGACACTTAAGGGTCTTTGCTGTCATACATACAGTAGTATTGGACTTGGCTGACTGACACATTTACTTGTCTTCCAGTTGAACCTAATTATTGTAAAATTATTTTTCGTTTGGTTGTGTGAAACCCTAGTACATCATAAATGGAACAGTTTTATTAAAATATGAATATCTTTACATGAAGGAAGAAGACCCAGGCTGGAAAATGGCACCATCTGTTTTTGTACCAAGCATTAAGGAGGGAAAGGAGACTTACATAGGTGAGTGAAAACATACTATCATATTATCATTATGTTTTAAAACTCTCTCATATTATGTATGCTGTCAATACATACTTGCTTATAATTCAAGCCCAACAGTAAAACTGTAAATTATATATTTGGTTAATTATAAATTGTTTTTAAATTGCTTGTCAAAAATGTAAATAAATGCAAATATTCTAGATTTTTGTTTTTGTTTTTATGACTGTTTGTGTACTAAGCATAGACTTACTTTATTTTGCACTGTTTTACATTATGAGACACTGGATATGATATCATGTTACAGTGCAACTTTGATTGAATTTCCAATTAGAGGAAAATGTACTGGATAATACCATGTAAAGCATTTTGGAGACAAATTCCCATGAGCAGTATATAATTAGGTTATATGGGGCCAACATTTGAAACTGGAATGACTGAGAAAGCCAAGGTCTGTGATCACAGTGATGCAAAGGCTTAATGTACATCCATTTTAATTCTGCATCTCCTGTACATTGATGCACAGTGACAACTTAAAGTTACAGAATGTTATCCAGTTATTTTTCATTTTACATATTTAATGTTATAATTATGAGGTACAGCTACTTATATACCTTCTGGCATTAATCCAGATCATTTTCTGATTTAGAAATGCATTGTGGCATTGCATTTGAAATCTGGCATACTGTCACAATGGGGCATGGTAGGTCTCAAGTGATTTATGCATCAAAAAAAGAAATCAAATGTCAAGTTATTATTTAAAGGTGAATTCACTAAATATATCTCAAAATGAACCATTTTTTTTTAATATCAGATTGACATCTTAAGTTGCTGTAGTGAATATGTCTTTTCCATACACGATTGAAACAAAATATGCTTGAAATTTATATAGACAATGATTTGGAATAGTGAAGGCTTACAAATTAAAAATTATATGTTGTATGTTAATCACAGAAATTAACTTATAATATTGCTGTGTTGTTCAGATTGTACAAGAGTTCAGATTAGACAAGTTTGTGTCATACAGCTGTAATTATCTTTATATATCAGACAGCAAAATGATTGACAGGCAAAATTCAGAGCTCTCTTTATAATGTTAATGAGCTGTTAAAATGTAATGTGTTATAAATGAGACAACATAATACTAAGATAGGATATAGGTATTTTGTAATTGGATACGAATTATGCAAACCACATTATAGTAGACATGTAATGGGATATGAAGTAAATAAACTACATTATAGTAGACATGTAATGGGATATGAAGTAAATAGACTATATTATAGTAGACATGTAATGGGATATGAAGTAAATAAACTACATTATAGTAGACATGTAATGGGATATGAAGTAAATTAACTACATTATAGTAGACATGTAATGGGATATGAAGTAAATAAACTACATTATAGTAGACATGTAATGGGATATGAAGTAAATAAACTACATTATAGTAGACATGTAATGGGATATGAAGTAAATAGACTATATTATAGTAGACATGTAATGGGATATGAAGTAAATAAACTACATTATAGTAGACATGTAATGGGATATGAAGTAAATAAACTACATTATAGTAGACATGTAATGGGATATGAAGTCAATAAACCACATTATGGTAGACATGTAATGGGATATGAAGTAAATAAACTACATTATAGTAGACATGTAATGGGATATGAAGTAAATAAACTACATTATAGTAGACATGTAATGGGATATGAAGTCAATAAACCACATTATGGTAGACATGTAATGGGATATGAAGTAAATAAACTACATTATAGTAGACATGTAATGGGATATGAAGTATGCAAACCACATTATAGTAGACATGTAATGGGATATGAAGTAAATTAACTACATTATAGTAGACATGTAATGGGATATGAAGTAAATAAACTACATTATAGTAGACATGTAATGGGATATGAAGTAAATTAACTACATTATAGTAGACATGTAATGGGATATGAAGTAAATAAACTACATTATAGTAGACATGTAATGGGATATGAAGTCAATAAACTACATTATAGTAGACATGTAATGGGATATGAAGTAAATAAACTACATTATAGTAGACATGTAATGGGATATGAAGTAAATAAACTACATTATAGTAGACATGTAATGGGATATGAAGTAAATAAACTACATTATAGTAGACATGTAATGGGATATGAAGTAAATAAACTACATTATAGTAGACATGTAATGGGATATGAAGTAAATAAACTACATTATAGTAGACATGTAATGGGATATGAAGTAAATAAACTACATTATAGTAGACATGTAATGGGATATGAAGTAAATAGACTATATTATAGTAGACATGTAATGGGATATGAAGTAAATAAACTACATTATAGTAGACATGTAATGGGATATGAAGTAAATAAACTACATTATAGTAGACATGTAATGGGATATGAAGTAAATAAACTACATTATAGTAGACATGTAATGGGATATGAAGTAAATAAACTACATTATAGTAGACATGTAATGGGATATGAAGTAAATAAACTACATTATAGTAGACATGTAATGGGATATGAAGTAAATAAACTACATTATAGTAGACATGTAATGGGATATGAAGTAAATAGACTATATTATAGTAGACATGTAATGGGATATGAAGTAAATAAACTACATTATAGTAGACATGTAATGGGATATGAAGTAAATAAACTACATTATAGTAGACATGTAATGGGATATGAAGTAAATAAACTACATTATAGTAGACATGTAATGGGATATGAAGTAAATAAACTACATTATAGTAGACATGTAATGGGATATGAAGTAAATAAACTACATTATGGTAGACATGTAATGGGATATGAAGTAAATAAACTACATTATGGTAGACATGTAATGGGATATGAAGTAAATTAACTACATTATAGTAGACATGTAATGGGATGTGAAGTAAATAGACTATATTATAGTAGACATGTAATGGGATATGAAGTAAATAAACTACATTATAGTAGACATGTAATGGGATATGAAGTAAATAAACTACATTATAGTAGACATGTAATGGGATATGAAGTAAATAAACTACATTATAGTAGACATGTAATGGGATATGAAGTAAATAAACTACATTATAGTAGACATGTAATGGGATGTGAAGTAAATAAACTACATTATAGTAGACATGTAATGGGATATGAAGTAAATAAACTACATTATAGTAGACATGTAATGGGATATGAAGTAAATAAACTACATTATAGTAGACATGTAATGGGATATGAAGTAAATAAACTACATTATAGTAGACATGTAATGGGATATGAAGTAAATAAACTACATTATAGTAGACATGTAATGGGATATGAAGTAAATAAACTACATTATAGTA
This sequence comes from Unio pictorum, assembly GCA_030141615.1. Classification (NCBI taxonomy): domain Eukaryota; kingdom Metazoa; phylum Mollusca; class Bivalvia; order Unionida; family Unionidae; genus Unio; species Unio pictorum. The sequence continues at coordinate 15,284,894 of JARLTB010000059.1, forward strand.
GACATGTAATGGGATATGAAGTAAATAAACTACATTATAGTAGACATGTAATGGGATGTGAAGTATGCCAACCATATTATTCTAGACATAAGAGGATATGAAATCTTCAAACCACATTATAGTAGATCTGTTGTAAGGGGAAATGAAACATGTAAATAACATTATAATAGATATGCTGATATTCAATGTGAAATGTGAAAAGCACATTATAGTAAAGTATTTATTACATGAAGTCACATTAAAATGGATTATAAACAGCAAAGAATCAAATCAAGTTTCCTAAATTAAGTAGAATTTTCAACAACTAAATACCATAGTATCCATTACCATATCTGTATGTGGAATTGTACTATAAAGATGAACAGTACAGTGAGGAAAACTGTATTCATTATATTATATCTGTATGTGGAATTGTACTATAAAGATGAACAGTACAGTGAGGAATACTGTATTCATTATATTATATCTGTATGTGGAATTGTACTATAAAGATGAACAGTACTGTGTGGAACACTGTATTCATTTTATTGTATCTTTTTGTTGAATTGTACTGTAAAATGAACACTACTGTGTGGAACACTGTATTCATTTTATTGTATCTGTAGGTGTATGGCAGACACGAGATGAGAGCAAGAACTTCTCACAGAAGCATGATGCTGAGCTAATCAAGGAAGAGAAGAGGAAGGAGGTGGAGCAAGAGATTCGGGGTCAAGTGGATGAACTGATGAGAACAGAGCTCAAAAATCTCAGGGCTGTAAGTATGTGAAGATGATGGATGGATGGATTTGATAAGGAAGAAATGTTTAACTCTGAATAGTTTAGATTTAGCATGTGATATTCAAAAAATACTTAAGGCATGCATCTAGGGAACATGGTGGTTACCCTTCCATCTTGGATGGCCTACCCATTTTCACCAGTAATGGGATTGAACCTGTAGTTGTAGTGAAAACTCTTAGTGAAATGCCTGGCTAAAGTTAATTCAGTGCATTGAATTTAGAATCCTAAAGTTACTTGGCGATCTTGATTAGCTTCATTCAAACATATGTTGGATAAGTCAGTTTTTACAAAGGGGTGAACAGCACATAAATGAACCAATTTGCTAGACAGTCCTTAAAGATGTACCCAAAGCTGGCTGAACTGAAACAGCAGATCCCTTTAAACAAAAATTAGACTCTACCTGAAATTTGAGTTATGAGGGGAATCACCATAATCAGCAAACAACCAACTCTGCTAGACTGAGATATCATGAGATTTGCATTATCCAAGCTATTTCTTTGAAGTGCAGTAGATACAGTAGTGTTTGCATTAAAATGTCAGACGTTGATTACAAATAAAAAATATTGTAATGAATTTGGTTGTTTTCTTGCAGTATTGTGCTTTTATTTTGTCCAATGTAGATATAGTAGTAAAAGCTGTTGAAATAAAGTATGGTATTTAATTAATTAACCTCTACAAGTCTGCAGCCTGATGCCCCAGTGCAAGGCATAACTATAAACTAGCACACTGCAGATGTCATAGTGATATGACTGAAATTGTTTTAAATCTAAATTAAAAATCCAAATCACACACACACTCTTTTATTTGAGTGCCTTTTCCATTCACTTGATTTGTAGTATTTCTGAAAACACAAGACATGGCATTCCAAATTGTTGCTTTTCTACATCACTATAATGGTATTCCCATCTTTGTTTAATATGGGAGTATTGTTGCATACATCTCCAGCATTTGCTGGAAATCTTCATCAATATTTATTATATCTTTTTGATTAACTTCCAGTTTTTTAGTATTGGAGACATAATTTAAGTATTTTTAAAAAATCTTTTTTGACTGACCTCTATTGCCTGCAGATGGGAGACAAAATGTTCAGCTATGTTTCATTTTGAAGCTAACATACTAATATTAAAGATTTTTTATATGCCTTGTAACATTTTGTAGACTTTTGCCTTCAAGTCTAATATCAGTAGAATTCACTATTTTAAGTACTGTCTTTACTCAAAATTATAAGTTGAGTCAAACTGCAAACAACAAAGATCCTGATCTGCTTTAGTATAATTTGCCTGATGATCAGGTTCTGTGATGTTTGTTCCTCTGATTAGTCCCAACAAACTGTGCAGATCCAGATGTGATGACAGATCTGGGTCTGGTCCATGCATTTTGCAGTTGGATTCATCTTAAAAGTATATATGGTAATAAATTAATTGTTGTTTTGTTGTGAATAGATATACACTTTTAATGATGTCAGCTGATAGTGCATAATGATGATGGATAGCGACTTCTGTCCTGGAAAATCTTGCCATCATTTTTATTCAGCAGACTTTTTAATGCAGATCTACATTATTTCTGAGTTTATATATTATCTGAGGTTTTGGAAAAAAGTCCAGGTACAAGTCATACTTATGTTTTTTTAATTTGCTGGATAGTTTGTAGTCGAGCATGTTCACAGTTTCAGTGTATTTGATTGTAATGGTACTTTAGACAGTGAGCTAATATAATGCTATTCTAATGTAATTAACTGGATTTGATATTTTCCAGAAATTTAGTTCATTTTTTTGAAAACCTAATATTTGAAACTTTGTGTCTAAAAGTGACCTAGTTCCTGACCTTAATTCATGATTTGAAGAAAAACAACTTTGTTTATTTTTATTTTATTCTTTCTTAGTATGAAATCAAGCCATACTGGGAGTACGTAACATTAGACATATAAATAGCTTCTGCGTTGTTCTAGAAGCATTAGCAATTATTTTGAAATTCTGATTTTATCAGAAGGTTTGGCACAGTAGCCAGGTTTTATAGTGATGTTTTGAGAAATAATTTTGGTTGGGCTTTAAACACTGATATGTCAAAGTAGGTTTTTTTTTTGTTGTGCCTAGTTTAAGTTTAATATTCAAATTTTTCTTCAAATTATTTGGATTCTAAGAGATTATTTTTCCTTGCAAATACTTGTACTCAAAGTTAATTCTTGGACAAAGACAGTTATTGAAATTTACAGAATTCAAACACTGGAATATCATTTTCTGAAATTCAAGAAAGAACTAGACACATCAGTACTACACTGACTATAGCATGTGTCATCACCTTCCATTTTGGATTTCATCTGGATTAGAAATCAGATTTATGAGAACAATTTATTACTTGGACTTCTATTTTTTTTAATTCTTGGATTATTTTTGGATTTGATTCTTAAAACTGTAAGGTTTTTTTTTCTCATTTTTACCTTCTTTTTCTAAGTAAATAAACTATCTGTTTAAATTTTACAAAACTTGTTGTCTTCACTTTTTTCCTGGTACTGTTTAAAGGAGCCTAAACACGTAACATAATGAAAAGTGTATAAGGAATCTTTTCATTTATGGTCTACTTTAAATCAGTCATGCTATCTGTTTGGAAAAATTGATGTCATACTGAAAAGAAATTAGTCTTTGACATACCCTATTCTTTATGTATTTTATTTGAGAAGCCTGTCGTCTTCAACCTGTGCAGATATTATGAATTCTTAAATACTTTATAGCTGTTTATGTTATAAGCAGTTAGTGAAAGAGTATGTTTTCCATAATGTTTCTATGACAATTAGATATTCAACTAAGATTAGTGCAAAAAATGGCACTTCAACTGATACATTTGTATGTAATTTTTAGATTGTTTGCACCCATAGCTATATGAAAATACAAACCTTTCAAAACAGTGAATACTCAAGCATTTCTAAATATTCTCCTTAAGGAAATCATGGTTTATCACGGCTTACATTTTCATTCTTCAAATGGCAGGGATTACTAGAATAGATATGTGATTGGTTAGACATACTTAATTTTATAAATTACTGAAACCTCTCAATGATAATCTCACATTGTTTATTAGGACTAAAGTAAATACTAGCTTCAATAAATAAAACATTTTTTAATGTATTTTCTTTCAGGCTGTTGATAGGGAGAAGTCGAAAAAAGGAAAAAAGTCTGGAAAGAAAAAGAGAAAAAAGAAGACCGGAAAGAAAAAGAAGAAAAAGGACAAAGATTTGACTCCTGACAGGTATGTTGATTTTAGAAACTGGTATCAAATAAAACTTGACAAAAATAAAAGACCATACTTAATTATTATCATCATCATCATCATCATCATCATTAGTTTCTTGACCTAGTGTGGTTGTTGAGGCACTGTGCTGCTGAACATCTGACCAGTTCCCTCCACTTGTCTCAATCATATGCCAATGCATGTGTCTCCGCAAAACCTTTCCTGGTCCATTCTGTGATGTTGTCACTCCACTTTTTTCTCTGTCTACCTCTCCTTCTACCACCTTGGACACTACCCTGCAGTACTGTTGTGGATAGACTGTTGGCTCTAGTGACATGGCCATACCATTTCAGCTTTCTCGTTTTGACAGTGGTGAGGAGGTTTTCATAATGGCCTACTTTGTGCCTGATGGTGTTACGCACCATCAGGCACAAAGTAGGCCATTATGAAGACCTCCTTCTGAATTATTTTTGAATAATTTTTATAATTTTGAATAATTATGAATTATTTGCATACTGATAATTAAATATAATTCTGCAGTTATTTTTTTAAGTGAGTCAAGGTTGAATGCACTAAATTCATTACAGTAATACATAGTGATATTTCTGTTTACTGTATCTCATTATGACACATGAGTGACATATTTTGTACCCTATTAATTAAAACAACCATCTATACCTATAGGTCACATAAAAACACATGCCTGCATACATCCATATCGCTGTAGCATAATGCACAGGTCAGTCTCTGTCTATGCAGTTAATCAGGACTAATCAGTATATTAAAAAAACAACACAGAACCTAATCTGCTGTTGCATTATGCAATGACAGATCAAAAGCCTTTGTTGTTTTCAGATGGACATACAAGCCAGTATTTATGGTATATTTTATATACTAAAGGTCATTTAGTCTGACATTTTGTAAAGATAAGATCCTGATATTCGTTAAAATTCTTAATTATTAGATTAATGTCAGGGTTATTTATGAAGTATTCATTAGTACTGTATATATTAGCTTATATATCATCATCATCATCATCATCATCATCATCATCATCAAACCCATAACCTAAGAGGTTGTTCGGACACCACAGTTGACTTCACAACCAATTCTCTCTATCTCTGTTCTCTACTGTTCTTTGGGAATCTCCAAACCTCATGCATCCACTATTAAATGTTGTCTTCCCACTTCCCACCTATTTTCTGTCTGTATTAAATAATAGATAAATGTTGTTTATTACATCTTCTGCTTTATTATATGTTACTTTTTTATAAATAATATATAAAAAAATTATAACACAGTAATTACTAAAATATATCTCATTTCAGTCTGACATGAATCGCGTTATAAAATGTCTGACATGAATCACGATATAAAATGTCTGATATGAATCACATTATAAAATGTAGGGTCATTTTGCTTTCAGGACTATGGAATCTTTGTATGAGGAGTTGGTGATGCAAGGAATCATAGTTCGATGTCAGCCAGTCAAACTATCAGACTATATTGGGGAATATAGTTACTTAGGTACCACACTTCGTCAGGCTGACATAGAACCTATGCCATCCCTAAGTGATGTCCGCAGATTGGTCACAGAGTTTGGGATTTTGCCACTGGGTATGTTTTCTTGATAATCATGCCAAGGAAAGTGGCTGATAATTGTTATAAAAATTCTCAGTCTATGCCAGCCTGAATAGAATTTCTAGAAAAAATAACATCTTAAAAATGTTAAAATTAGGTAACATAAATATATAGATATATAATATGACATTTATTATTACACATATTTGAAAATAGTCAAATTAAATAATTAAATGATTAAAAAGCACAATCTTTTTCTTTACATCTTAAACTTTATACTCATCAAACATGATATCTGACATAAATCAGGTGTTGTTCTTATTTAGTAAAAGCAAAATGTTTCTTGAATATCATCATTCATTTATACATTTAAACCATACTTTAGGATTGAGCACCAGGTAATTACTGTTTATGTGGAGCTCTCTCCATGTTAACATGTTTAAAATGCATGATTTTTACATTGATTCTATGTAGAAAGATCTCTTCCAATGTTAACAGTGTACTTGAAATGCATGATTTTTACATTGACTCTATGTTGAGAGATCTCTCCCAATGTTAACAGTGTACTTGAAATGCATGATTTTTACATTGACTCTATGTTGAGAGATCTCTCAATGTTAACAGTGTACTTGAAATGCATGATTTTTACATTGATTCTGTGTAGAGATCTCTCTATGTTAACAGTGTACTTGAAATGCATGATTTTTACATTGATTCTGTGTAGAGATCTCTCTATATTAACAGTGTACTTGAAATGCATGATTTTTACATTGATTCTGTGTAGAGAGATCGCTCCCAATGTTAACAGTATACTTGGAATGCATGTTTTTTACATTCACTGTAGGTAAAGTTCTCTCTCTGTTAACAGTGTACTTGGAATGCATATTTATTCCTTGACTATATATAGAGATCTCTCCCAATGTTAACAGTATACTTGAAATGCATGGTTTTTACATATACTGTATGTAAAGCACTCTCATTTATAACAGTATACTTGAAATGCATGGTTTTTACATATACTGTATGTAGAGCTCTCTCATTTATAACGATGTACTTGAAATGCATGGTGTTTACATATACTGTATGTAGAGCTCTCTCATTTATAACAGTATACTTGAAATGCATGGTGTTTACATATACTGTATGTAGAGCTCTCTCATTTATAACAGTATACTGGAAATGCATGGTGTTTACATATACTGTATGTAGAGCTCTCTCATTTATAACAGTGTACTTGAAATGCATGGTGTTTACATATACTGTATGTAGAGCTCTCTCATTTATAACAGTGTACTTGAAATGCATGGTTTTTACATTGACTATGTCAGGGGTCTCTCATTTATAACAGTGTACTTGAAATGCATGGTGTTTACATATACTGTATGTAAAGCTCTCTCATTTATAACAGTGTACTTGAAATGCATGGTGTTTACATATACCATATGTAGAGCTCTCTCATTTATAACAGTGTACTTGAAATGCATGGTTTTTACATTGACTATGTCAGTGGTCTCTCATTTATAACAGTATACTTGAAATGCATGGTTGTTACTACATTGACTATGTCAGGGGTCTCTCATTTATAACAGTATACTTGAAATGCATGGTTTTTACATTTACTATTTCAGTGGTCTCTCATTTATAACAGTGTACTTGAAATGCATGGTTGTTACTACATTGACTATGTCAGGGGTCTCTCATTTATAACAGTGTACTTGAAATGCATGGTTTTTACATTGACTATGTCAGGGGTCTCTCATTTATAACAATGTACTTGAAATGCATGGTTGTTACATTGACTATGTCAGGGGTCTCAAACATGTGGTCTCAAGATTCCTTAATCAAGGAAGTACAAAATGTTTCTTAAATCTCATCCATGCCCAAATTTATATAGCTATATTGAAATCTTGTTCATTTCATTTAAATCAAATTTATTTGACTGTGCCTAATGAAACTTATTTAAAATTTATTTAATTTAAATGTAATTTTATTTCACTACTCCATTTGTGGTTGTCAAGATATAGGAGTCAGGAGTCACTTTCTGGTGGTGACAAAGGTGCCATTGTTAACAATGTTCAGATTCTGTGTGAAAGTCTTTTTTTTAGGTCATTGGTTGCTGTGATACTACTACTTGTTTGGAGTTTAGATCCAGAAATGCTACGAGTCTGTTATGTTGGAAGTTTTATTGCATAAATTTCATCTCATCTGCATGGACAGAAAGAATACCATTCACAGGCAAGATTATATATTCCACAGGACAATTATTAATTGGATATCAATTAGTTTGATTGTATTCATAATGTAGCATAGTTCTGACTGCTGGTTATATTATTATTAGGCTCAGCAGCAGTACATGAGAAGGCCCCACTGACCAAGTCCATTCTTCTTGCTGGTCCAAGGGGTACTGGCAAAAAGATGCTGGTGCATGCCATATGTAATGAGACAGGGGCAAATCTCTTTGACCTGACCCCAGCCAACATTGCTGGAAAATATCCAGGAAAAGATGGACTCAGGATGCTGATGCATTTGATTTTCAAGGTAAAATAAAAATGTCTTAGATTTTCATGCCATTACAGCACTTTTCCAGTTCTTTATAAATTTCAACTTTGCAGTGGACTTTTGGGACAAAATCCTTGTTAAAAACAATTAAGTAAAAACCAGACCAGATAGATAATTGAAATGTCATGGGAATATTTTAATTTAGTAAGACTTTTAGGCCATTATAGGTATTTTTTAAGTTTTTGGACATGCCACTAACCTTTTTGACAATTAAAAATGTAATTAGCTTTAACAAAAACAAGATTGAAATAGACAAACAAGATTTGATGTATCTATTTGTATCCATATATAAATAACCCTCTAGATAGCAATATTTGAATGATTGTTAACTTTTTTTTAAATTGACTTGTTTCTTTGGTACATGTTTTATAAAAATTGAAGATCAAGTTTCTTTAAGATTTGGTATAAATAAATAAAATGCAGAAATTTCACAATTTGGTAATTACTCTTTACATTGCATGTACAGCAAATCCTTTGTAGCTTTGTATTTTATATGTCGGACTAGAGCATTGACATCAATTTTTAGATATCTCAGTTCATAAGAGATAATTTTGTCCTCCTTATGAATTGTATACTGGACATGAGTATTCCCTCAGAAGTTGTCTTTGATAATAACACCAAACTCTTGAATGCAGAAATTAGAGATTTCAGTCAAGTTCACTTTTGCATGTTTTTTTTCTTCTACAACTAGAAAAAATTATGTCCTTTAATTTGTTAGCTGCTATATGCTGTTACCAAAACTAAGTCACAGTGACCTAATTTTCGTGATCAAGATAATTAAAATTTTCTTTAAAAAAATTGCTACAAATTCAATTTGGTACGAGTTTATTATGTTTTTAATGAGACTCAGAATCAGACCCATCTTTGGCTTCTGAAGGCTGTTATAAAATACTCCTGTATTGTTTTCCTTATTCTCTGAATTCGTTTTTAACATAGGTTGGAAGAGCACTTCAACCAACTGTGTTTTATGTTGGGGACTGTGAGAGAATGTTTAAGAAAAAAGTTCCAAAGTCAGATCCAGTGAGTATAACATTGTTGTGACTTTAAAGTTACTGGAAGAAATTTTATAAACAATGGGTCAAAAGATCAGACAAAAGGAAAACAATTCTAAAATTGTTGTAATTCAGTAGGAAAAAAACTGTTGTAATTTTAGTAAAAAGATTTACTACATTCATATTGTAACTTTGAGTTTAATGAATTAATATGAAGTTTTTGTTCATGAATTCTTTAGCAAAAACAAATTTTATTAATTGTGCATTTATTCTTAATTTTCTCATTTTGAATATTTTGACCTTATCTTTTTGATAAAACAGTTGACATTTAAAAAATATTGAAGTACTGTAACTGTTTCTTGGGGTTTTTTTAGGTTAAATTTCTCTGTATTTTTAGTGTGTGTTTCATTACCTAGGTACTTTTCAATCTTGTAACAATATTCTGGTATAATTTCAAGACTGAGCCAAAGCGACTGAGGAAGGAGCTACCAAAGTCACTGAAAACAATAAAGGCAGAGGATCGCATCTTGTTGCTTGGTACATCAAGAAGTCCCTTTGAAGCGGAGATGAAGCCATTCATGGGCTGCTATCAGAGGATTGTCCTCATTCCACGCCCAGACTATGCATCTAGACATTGTATGTGAAACACAACATGGCATATCCTTCTGTTTTTATTTTCTTTTTTTTCTCATTTAAATTTCTGGTGAATTTCTTGAGATGCATCTGCACAGATAACTACTTAGAATTTTAGGCAAAGTTTTTTCTGTTCTGAAAACCTGTTCTGGTTGATAATGGCAGAGATTGACAAATACTTAATGTTTTTATGGTGTTGCTTAGTTTTTATTTGCATTTATCCATTATCAAAAAAAAAGAGCTTAACAATAAAAAGTTACATCAGCTATTGTAAGTGGATCAGATTTTGTTCAGCACAGAATTTATGGACCAGCAAAATATGAAAGGAAAAAAAGAAAAAACTTAACATTCAACCCATTTGCTTATATCCAATAGTAAAAAATTGTCTTTATTAAATCGATGCAGAAAAAGTGTGCATGTAAACAATGTGTCATATCCAATATGTTGTTGTTGTTTGGATTTAACACCATTTTTCAGCACACAATAGGTTGTATATTGTGGTCAGTTTAAATGTTGGAGGAAGAACCTGAGAAAATCCCATTAATTAACACCGATCCAAAGGAGGCTATACTGGCAAACTTTCTCGCATACTTTGGCTGATCCTGGGACTCAAGCCTTGATGGATGCAGGTGAAATGACAGTGACTGTTTAAGGCAAGAACTTATGAACACTTGCCCTCCCCATCCCTGGCCCCCCTCCCCCATCCAGTGTGATTGAATTTAAGCTCTCTGACATAACAGATTTGATGAACGCTTATTATGTTGATCCTTTGGCTCAATTTTCAGCCTTGGCAATTATGAAAGTAAAAATCTTCATTTGGAACATAACATTTCTAAGAGTAACTCTCTCTGAGACAAAATGCATTGCTTATTCTGATATGCTACTGCTGTAAATGAGAAATTCCAAAATTGGTAGGATTTTCTCAAGTGGTGTAATGGTTAGAACATCTGCCTTGGAATCAGGAGGTCACGGGTTCAAATCCCAGCCTTGTCATATCAAAGACTTATAAAAAAGATAGTACAGTAAGCTGCTTCACTTAGTGCTCAGCATCAAAAGGTTAGTGTTAGGCTGGTCAGCCTGGTGTCAGAATAATGGGACTGATTGGGACATCATGCTACATGTCTGAAATATGGTGCTCCCAGTACTAGCATCACTATAAACTGCCATACCGCAGACATTATAGCGCTATGATTGATTTTTTTTTTTACAGCTATGGTAAAAAATCCAAAACACAAACACACACACACAGATATTGGTAGAACATGAACTTTTATTTTGGTGCATGTAAAATCTACTTCTTATAAGTACAGTGGAACCTGTCTTGAAAGACCTCTTCTATGTGAGACCACCTGTCTTGAGAGACCATATTCTCAATGAATGAATTTAATGATTATATAGCATTATGACCTGTTATGAGAGACCACCTGTCTTGAGAGACCATCATTTTATGGCAGAAAGGGTGGTCTTTCAAGACAGGTTCTACTGTAAATCTCAATTTCAGTCCAATTGCTGCCCAACCATATATGAATACCATGTGGTGTTCAGACCAAAAAAGACAGATTTTCTTGAACCATTACATGATCTGTGCAGAGGGTTTCCATTGGATAATTCTCTGATTTAAAATAACAAATTATATATTTTATGCATTTTATGTTGGTTGTTGTGTTATCATTTTACTTTTAGAGGTAACAGAAGGAAACGGTGTGACCATTTTTTAATAACTTTTCCCTTGTATATCGTGTTTTTGTGGAAATTCTGCATTTTGATATCTATTATGGTAATTCTGGGCAACAGAATATCATGGGATACATTTTGAATAGGCGTGTTTCCATATGAACACAATTAGGGAAAACAGTACTTCAACACAGATAATTTAGACTGATATACAGAATAGTTTTTCAGTTCATTAAAAAGAATATAAATAAGAAACCATTTGATTAGTCAGTAAAGAGGTGAAAATGGCAGTAGACATGAAGAGAATATGGAAGCAGATGATTTGAGTTGGAAACTAATGCTTACAGATATTATTCTTGTAAATTTTTATAATTTGAGTTGGAAACTAATGTTTACAGATATTATTCTTGTAAATTTTGAAGGAATTGAGGCTATAGAATTGGATAAAAATGGATGCAGTATATTTATTTTCATTGTATTTCAAATTGTTATCAAATGGCCAATATGTTTCTATTGAAGTTTGTTACTTTGAATGAATGTGTTATTCATTCTGGATTCCAACTACATTATGTTAAGATTTGTGATAAGCATTCTTATTGGTGAGCATTTCTATTAATGAACATCGTCCCCAACGAAAATATTACAATGAAATCACATTTAGAATGTATGTGCCAGCAAAAAAATTGTAACCTTGAACAAATGCTTCTTGTTTAGATGAAAAATTTTCTTTTTAGATTTGAGTTACAGTGTACTTGTACTGATACATGAAAACAAAAAGGAACAAATTTAAAACATGATAAAAGGAAACAAAAATTCTTTTATAGTTTTATAATATCACTACAAGATGTGTTCAGAAATATTTTTGTATAAACAGCACTTTTCTGACTGCACAATGTCATACACATTTTTTTAAATCTAAAAACATGGGTGTCTCATTTAACTTTCAATATAGATACAAAATGTAATGTGTAATTTAATGAACTGATCTTTTTCATAATTGTCAAACATTAGAATGCCTTCCAATGAGTATAGTGTAATACTAACAGAATCATGTCACCATGATAATACAGTTCTTAGGGTTTTATTTTAGACCTCAGAGTTTGTCTTTTTAAAAAATCTTGTATTATGTAATACCTGTACATCTTTAGACTCGAATTCTACCCACCCTAAAAACACTTGTAAAACACTGAAATAATTGCACACCAAATGTTCCTGGTTGAATGGAAAATTTTAGTATTCTCTACAAATTATTTATTCTTTAATCATAGATCTTTGTTTTTATGCATTGTGGATTTGCTTTTCTCTAATTTCACAGGTTAGAGCAACCAGCTTTTGGTCTCAGGTTCACTGGTAGTGGTTGAAACTTATATGTACATGTTGGACAAGGTGAATGCTACACAATTTCATTCAAGCACTTTGACAGGCAAGATGCACATAATAGACAATTTACAAACACTTTAAATTCTCTCTCTTTCTCTTTCCTTTGCCTTTTTTTACATTTTCCTGGTGGTGGTCATTTAGTGTTAATGTTAATCATACATGTCTGTTTGTCTGTGTCTAATTTCCTTTTTATCTACCATATTTTTTTCTATCTATATTTGCAGCAAACCAGAGTAGAATTATAACTAAATGTGTAGCATTTAAACATTTTGATATTTTTTATAGTTATCCGCTCTTGACTAAATAATGTCACTTTGAAAGATTAAAATACAAAATCATGAATGCACATTCTTTGTGCTTAGCTCCATAACTCTGAAAATAAATATTGTAAATAATGAAATGCTTTAATCATTTTTTTTCTTATGTCTAATGGTTATAATATTTAATTGAAATCTTACTAATTGTTAACAAGTATAATACTCACAGGCTGACATGAGGTTTTATATTAATAAAAGTCTCTAAATTAGGATTTATTTTCTATAACATATCTTTCACAACTTCTGACATAGTTGTAATAAAGTATATTGAACATCAAGAGGAAGAAAGTATCAAAATACGTTGGATAAAGTGCAAGAAAATTAAATGCATGGGTTTTTCCCTAATTAATATTTATATAATGTAAAAAACATTTTAACTACTGTTGTGCACAGACCAGTTAGTAATTGGAATGTGAAAATGTTTTTATAAAAAAATTGTGTGATGCACATTTCAGTGTTGTGGAGGAAATTGATAACAAAACACAATGGTGTGATTTCCAACATGCTTGAGATCAGCTCTCTAGCCAAAGTTACTGATGGTTACACCCCAGGTCATGTGGTGACAGCAGTGCAACAGGTACTCACAGACCGACGTATACGGCAACTAGCGAAACGTACTTTACAGGCGGCAGAATTCATCGCACCTTTGGCTAGAATCGACCCTATTTATAAAGAAGAGGAAGAGGCATTTAAAGTACGTTATATCATCTATGTAAGAGTAAAAACATGTACATGTCCACAAAATCACAAACACATACACACACATTACTTGGAGTTGATGTATGGGTGGCACCTGCTATACAAACAAACACACACACATTACTTGGAGTTGATGTATGGGTGACACCCTCTATACATCAATTTGATTTGCACACTTAAATTTTAATGCCATTTATAGTGAAGAAATTACATTCAGTTTACACCACTTTGTTTCTCATGTGGGTGCCTTGTGCTATAAATTGTGCACAGTTCACATACATGCATTTACATTACTTTAAATTTATGTAAGTTATAGATTTATGTTGTAACCTATGGTATAATTTGTATACCAACTAAAATTAACCATTTTAAAAAAGAAATTATCTCTATCAAAGCCAAAACTTTGTATGTAAGAATGGAACTGAAAACAGAAAAATAATCAAATATTTTTTTGGATTACACATATTTTTCATACCAAATTATTATTCTGTACAAAAACATTTATACATTCAAAAAATATATGTAGTTTTAACAATTTGTTATAGTAAAATTCTGTTACACACCTATTTTTGTAATACACTTTAAGATACAGTAATGAAACCTAATTTTTCAGCACAGTTCCATAGAAACATTACATATTATTTATCAATATTTCTCATTGGAAGTATGTTTTGTAGGTATACTACCTTTCATTGAAATTAAAAGAAGTAGGTATAGCAAATATCAACTATTTAATTTTAACTTGTAAAGAGATGAAGCAATTTATTTTGGGCTTTTTTGGTTGAGGCACTTGAAATATACAGGACTGACATTAAGAAAATCAGAAAACCGTATGGTGAGGCTTGGCATGTTTGAACTAGGACTTCAGAAAGTTGTGTTAATGAATTGTCCAGCACAGTATGTCCCACTGTCATTCTGTAATTATTAATTCAAAGCCTTAATTAACCACTAACCAAAGTTTAAACTAGACCATGCATGAATCAGTGTATAATAACACCTAGGTTGCCAGGAATGACTGACATGTAGGCAGTGTTGCTCATTACTGATCTGACATATATGTAGTTTTCACTCAATTAGTCAATAACATATATACATTTTGTTATGACAGAGTTATCTTTCATATACTTTTATAAAATCTCACTACTAACTATAAATTACTTTGCTGTGATTAGACATTATATAGGAAAACTTTTAATTTAATAGAAATTTGCTTGCTGATTAACAGATATAGTGAAATCAGTTTTGTAAGTTTGTCAATTAATTTTATTCTCAGTCATTCACGTTGTATTCTTTTTTTTTCTTGCAGGCATGGTATGCCAAAACTCCACTAGGCAGAAAGAGAACTAAAGCAGCAAAGGGTGATGATAATGGAGGTGATGGCAAAGGGGGCAAAGGTGGCAAAGGAAAGAAAGGAAAGAAGGGAGGAAAAAAGAAAGGAAAGAAAAAGTAGTTTGGGTTTTTAAATTTAATAAAAAATTGACTTGAACTGTGATTTGCATTTTCCCAAGCATGCACATTTTTAAAACCTGATTCTGGATAAATTTCCTATATTGTCCATTTATGCATAACACCTTTGTCTTATTATTGATGGGTTTTTTTCACTTGTATTCAGTATTTTTTTAGGGTTTTTTTTTTTTTCCTTTTATACTCTTGTGTTTTGTGTGAAAGCATTGGTTAAAACTGTAGTTTAAGCAAGCTTTTAAGTCTTACATATTACAATGTTAGTGACTTTACCTTTGGACTGACTTTTCATGTAAATATTCCTTTTTTGTATTTGATTTATTTTGTATTTATTTGGTTTGGTTTAGTTTTGTTTTAGTGTCATGGAGTTTGCCATAAAATCAGATTTATATATGATATTGTCTTAACTCTTTTTAAAACAAGTTTTTAAATAAACCATTTCTTTTTATTTGTGTACAATTTTAATGTATTTGACAAGTCTGACTTTTTTCCTAATGCCAACTTTTTGTGATATTACTTTTCACATTAAATCAGAAATTCAGCAGCAATTATCTTTTTTTTTACAATATAAAATGGCAAACAGCTATGGTTGAATCATCCTTTAAACACAAAATAAAAATATTTGTAAATTGTCTATTTTGCAAAAGTGAAGAAAATTGAAGTTGCATTTGCAGCACTGATAAGGTCATATGATGGTAATTTGATAATACTAAGGTTTTATGATGATAATTTGATGATAATAAAGTCATATGATGGTAATTTGATGATAATAAAATCATATGATGATAATCTGATGATAATAAGGTCATATGATGGCAATTTGATGATAATAAAATCATCTGATGGTAATTTGATAATACTAAGGTTTTATGATGGTAATTTGATGATAATAAAGTCATGTGATGGTAATTTGATGATAATAAAATCATATGATGGTAATTTGATGATACTAAATTCATATGATGGTAATTTGATGATACTAAAATCATATGATGGTAATTTGATGATAATAAAATCATATGATGGTATTTTGATGATAATAAAGTCATGTGATGGTAATTTGATAATACTAAGGTTTTATGATGATAATTTGATGATAAAGTCATGTGATGGTAATTTGTTGATACTAAAATCATATGATGGTAATTTGATGATAATAAAGTCATATGATGGTAATTTGATAATACTAAGGTTTTATGATGATAATTTGATGATAATAAAGTCATGTGATGGTAATTTGATAATACTAAGGTTTTATGATGATAATTTGATGATAATAAAGTCATATGATGGTAATTTGATAATACTAAGGTTTTATGATGATAATTTGATGATAATAAAGTCATGTGATGGTAATTTGTTGATACTAAAATCATATGATGGTAATTTGATGATAATAAAGTCATATGATGGTAATTTGATAATACTAAGGTTTTATGATGATAATTTGATGATAATAAAGTCATGTGATGGTAATTTGATGATAATAAAATCATGTGATGGTAATCTGATGATAATAAAATCATTTGATGGTAATTTGATGATAATAAAATCATATGGTAATTTGATAATACTAAGGTTTTATGATGATAATTTGATGATAGCAAAGTCAAATGATGGTAATTTGATGATAATAAAATCATATAATGGTAATTTGATAATACTATGGTCATTTGATGGTAATTTGATGATGATAAAGTCTTATGATGGTAATTTGATGATAATAAGGTTTTATGATGGTAATTTGATAGTAATATGGTGTGACCTTGAATGTAATAAATATAAGGACGCCTGAGGATTCAAAAACTTTTACAATATATAATGTAATTTTAAATGTCACATGTTTTATACTGTTGCTTGTGGTATCCCACAATTTTTTTGTCCTTTGACCCACAAATCTTGACTTTGTGCACCTCACCCACCCACCCCATGGCACACTTATTTGTCGAATAACAATTGAAAATATGCCCCTACTTTTCATCAAGAGATAATCTCTGATGTCTCTATTGATACTAGCAATAACCAAAGTTCTGAAAGGTGATAAAAACTATAAGATGGCAAGTAATACATACATCTGGAAAGCATTCAAGTTTTGTGGTGCAAGTTGCAATGTAAAGTGTTTGACAGTACAGTTGTAGTTAGAGTTTAACACATTTCCTTTATGATGAGTAAGACCTAATATAAGTAAAAATAATGACAAGAAGGGTCTGAATTTATGCAACATTACAATTTGTCATTTAATGAATTAATTTTTTGTTTGGAAATAAAAAACTAAATGAAAAAACATATTGTAATAAATGCTGGCTTGTAATGTGGTAATGAATGTACACTAAACATAAACAAGAACAAGATTCGGAACAGAAAATTTCCATGGTGCAGCTCATTTCAGATCAATCAGATATTTAGACATGTTCGTGTTTTGACGAATTACTGGATCACATGATAATACTTTTATTGCAATAATATGTAAGACAATATAATTGATAAGTGTAGACCACACAAACTGCAAACTGTATAGACCCAGATCTGCAGTTGACCAATATGTCAGAATATCTGGGTTTATGCATATTGTTTGAAGTAATCAGTAGAACAAACATAAACCCTGAGCTGCTGGCACATAATGTGGTGGCAGAGCATGGTATATTTTGTTTGCAGCTGGATTCTTGAGTATATATGGTAGTTTATTCTCTTACAGTTGCTTGCTTCAAGTACTGATTCTTTCTTCTATCAATGTTTTGCAAAATGTATACATCTTCCTGTGATTTATATTTGATTCAAATACTTTAATATCCAGATGTGATCATGAAAATTAGCTTCCTGGTATTTTTAGGACTAGCCTAAAACCAAATGATAATTACAGAATAGATAATGTACTAATCAAGTGATGAGTTTTTTTTTCTCATTTAATTACAATATGTTCTGTGTTATTAATATTTTTAACTGTAATATCATTTAATAAATTTTTTTATAGAGATGATAGCTTGTGTATATTATGTATAAACAAATCAATAAGTAACTGTAGTAGTTGTTAAACGTTTAACAGATTTCCTCTTAAAGAAAAAAAAAGCCCTGAATGTTCTACTGTAACATAGATTAACATGGCTGTATGGGAATACATTTTCTAAGAAACTGTTCTGAAATAATAATAAAAGTTTAAAGAAATATAAGTGCATGTGAAATGTAAGTCACTTGTCTGAACAATTTAGAACTTGTAATGCACTTTCACAAGTTACATGACTCTAGTAGGTTGCCACAACCCATACCCAAGTTTTCACTGCAGACTGATGGAGAGTATTGGTCTATATATGAGAGATAATTTGCAGTTTGGCAAAACATTCATTTTAAAAATCAATTTTGATGATAAAAGAAGAGAAAAACCATAATTACTTATCTTCTTGATGCCACAAAGACAACCACAGACAAATCATAGAAGTATGCTATGTATAATATTAACAATACAGATGGGTTGCTATGGGTACAAAGGGAAATTAACATGACTGATGAGTTACAATGGGTAGAAAGGAAAATTAACATGACTGATGGGTTGCTATGGGTACAAGGAAAAATTAACTTGATTGATGGGTTGCTATGGGTACAAGGGGAAATTAATGTTAAGATGGTTGATATGTTAAGATGGTTAACATGACTGATGGGTTACTCTGGGTACAAGGGAAATTAACATGACTGATGGGTTTATATGGTTACAAGAGAAATTAGCATGACTGATGGGTTGCTATGGGTACAAGGGGAAATTAACATGACTGATGGGTTGCTATGGGTACAAGGGAAATTAACATGACTGATGGGTTGCTATGGGTACAAGGGGAAATTAATGTTAAGATGATTGATATGGATATAAGGTGAAATTAACATTACCAGAGATTCTGTTACACTGGTATATGCCAGATTTACTGAAGAAACTTTGCCTGTGTAGCAGAAAAAGGCAAGGATGTTAGCATTTATGTACCAACAAACCATGTAAACATTTGAGTCTATAAGAAGCTGACTTGTTCTATCCATATAGTTGTAGTCTCATATCACTGCTGACTCTGATCAGTGATTGTCGACAACAACACAGCACCAAAAATGAGAGTTGGCTTATCTCTCTGATGAATTGCAAAGCTTTGATATTCAATTCAAGATGAAACAATGCAGATTAAATCACTCCTCTTTCTGTTTGATAGATTTTAATCCAAACTGTCACTTTCTGTTTCATTGCATTTGTGTTGAAGAATTTGTAATCATGGGACAATGATTGAATAAGTTCATTTTTTTCAAAAAAGTACTGGGTGTTATGGAATTCATTGTTTCTGTATTCCATTTGTACTTTTCTTGTACTCTTGTTCCATACAAATTAATAAGTACATATTTGTTTGCTGTGGAACTGGTTTGGATTTTGCCAGTTTCTGTTTTTAGATGACTGTATATCCTGGTATCAAGCCATGCAGAAGTTGAAGGCTTGCACTCACAACAAGCCACTAAAATTAAACATTGTATACAGTGCATGGAAACACTTTAGTATTTACTTTTTAAGTGAACTCTGAACCAAAGTTAATAATTGTGTATTTATCCTATCTGTGACTCATTAAATTTTCAGGTCATTGTTATTTAAATGCAGCTAAAAGTACTTAATTTGTTTTAAATACTTCATATGAAACAACTTATATACTGATAGTCACATTTAATGATATTAAATTTACTGAGTTACAAATAGGATAAAATTCACAACTGTTGGACTTGTGACGCTGTGCGTTATGAACATTGCTACTGTAAAGGTCAGAAATGCATTCATTCATTTTCGTACTCTTAAGTACAACATAATCTCTTCTACTCAGTGAAAGTTATAAACCATGCTGAATAATTATCATTTGTCCTGGTAAAATTTGGTCTTGTACATACCTTTTCTATCCTTGCCGGTATGAGGTACTAGTCATTAGTGCAAAAGTAGCAGAAACACTGCATTACTGATGGGTTGTTATGGGTACAAGGGGAAATTAACATTACGGATGGGTTGATGTGGGTACAAAGGGAAATGAAAATTACTTATGGATTGTTATGGGTACAAGGGGAAATTAACATTACGGATGGGTTGATGTGGGTACAAAGGGAAATAAAAATTACTTATGGATTGTTATGGGTACAAGGGGAAATTAACATTACAGATGGGTTGATGTGGGTACAAAGGGAAATGAAAATTACTTATGGATTGTTATGGGTACAAGGGGAAATTAACATTACGGATGGGTTGATGTGGGTACAAAGGGAAATGAAAATTACTGATGGATTGTTATGGGTACAAAGGGAAATAAACATTACGGATGGGTTGATGTGGGTACAAAGGGAAATGAACATTACTTATGGATTGTTATGGGTACAAAGGGAAATAAACATTACGGATGGGTTGATGTGGGTACAAAGGGAAATGAACATTACTTATGGATTGTTATGGGTACAAGGGGGAATTAAGATTACAGATGGGTTGATATTTTCACCCATTTTCACACAGGTTTCCCTTTTTCCTACATTTTGTACAGTTAGTCCTAAAAGCTACCTCTATGCACCTAAAACTAGCTATAATTGGACTCTAGTGTGGATATAAGCCTAATTGTGAAGTACCTAAAACTAGCTATAATTGGACTCTAGTGTGGATATAAGCCTAATTGTGAAGTACCTAAAACTAGCTATAATTGGACTCTAGTGTGGATATAAGCCTAATTGTGAAGTACCTAAAACTAGCTATAATTGGACTCTAGTGTGGATATAAGCCTAATTGTGAAGTACTTTATATCTTTGACTGATTTATTGGACTGCATTTGGCTATTTGTGCTTTAAAATTACATATTTATCAACACATGGTATCAGATCACGCATTCTAAACAAGATTGGATAGTTAGAAAAGGATATAGGACCATATTTAACAGAATGGACATAACTTTTATATGTGAAAATATAACTATATATTTTTCACTTGTAAAAGTATATTAATTAAAAATTATAAAACCCCTTAGAAATATTAATAATTTACTATAATATTTATCCTTTTGATGATTATGATTATCATGTAATATCTCTAAATGCGAGTCACATTAAAGATGCTTTAATTGTATTAATTTGACCCATATTTTTAGAATGAAAAAAATTTGATTAACCCACAAAATTGTTGTATGGTTTATCCTATAAAAAAGTACCTTTAATGTCAGGCTTATAGACAATTACAAAAGTCTTCAGCTAAATTAATTTTATTATAATATTTTGATTTGGGACTAAAATTTAGTCCTTTACCAAAAAAGTATATAGTCACTATCTCTTAATCTTATGCATGAGAGGTTTAACGTGGTTTCTTTACTTCTGAATTTGTTTTCATCGCTTGTTTTTATTTATCCATTTTCTCCTACATTTGAATCTTTGGAACCTCCTACTCTTTTGTCTTTTGATGTCTTTCATATTCGTTCTTGTAATATCTTGACTAGGTTTGTCAATATCTTTGACATGATCACTGTTTTCAATTCCCCTATCTTTGCGGCTTCTGCGTTGATCTATTTTTATGCCTTGGAGAGTAAAGTTTTTCCCTTTTTTTCCTCTGCTGTTATTCATCAGTTTTATTTTTGTTTGAATTTACAAAATTCACAAGGTTGTGATCACTCCCAACATAAGCACCTGGGAATGTCCTTGTTTTTGCTCTGTTGATGCCAGATCGGTAACAGTTTTGAACCAGTATGTAATCAATCTGGTAATGATGGGTTCCATTTTGTGTATGTCATGTTCAGCAGCGTGAAGTTTATGTTTGTCCAGGGTGTTGGCTAGTACCAAGTTTTTGTAGCTTGCGAACTCGAACAACCATCTACATCTTTCATGGGTAAGCTCATTGCAAGAAGGTCCGCAATGATCATCCAAGTCTTTCAGAGCAACTTTGGCATTCCACTCTCCTTGGATGATATGTCATTTTTACTGACCATGTTTACAATGCCCTGGAGTTTGTTGTAAAACTCCTCTATTTCTTCATCATCATGATCGGTAGTTGGAGCATAGACTTGGATAATTCTGATGTTAAAGGGAGATGCTTTCAGACGAATGGAGACAATTTTGCTAGATATGGGGTGGCATTCAAGCACAGATCCCTTGATGGCTTTGTTTACAAGGAAACCTATGCCATTTATGGACTTGTTCAACTCTCTACTATAATAGAATATATGCCTATCTTCAGTTTGGTGTTCTCCTATTGCTTTCCATCTGATTTCACAGAGTCGCAGAATGTGCCATTTGTAGTGTTCCAGCTCATTTGTCAACTCTTGGAGTGTTCCAATTTTTGCCAGAGTTCCAGGTGGTGATGGCAATGTTGTCACTCGCTCTGATTTTATGCAAAGTACCAATAGCACACTGTCACCTCCGTCCTGGTGGACAACAGTAGGCACAGTCTTTGTTGACCCAGGTGACAACTGATCCAGTGTGGTAACTTTAGATTTGTCCAGCATTATCAGTGTGTCTTGGGCAAAAGTCATCTGGCAGAGCCCATCCCTCTCCAGATCAAGGAGTTGCCAGAAGGGAATCTAGTACATTGTCCAGGTAACTTAGGGTCTCCACATTGGATGACTCATGTATGGGAGGGTGCATCCCTTTCCCGAGCAGATAAAGCATCTGCCACTGCCCACAAATATATGTGTGTGTGTGTGTGTGTGTGTGTGTGTGTCTTCAAGAACAGACGGCTGTGGTGGCCTTAAAAAAAGGGAACAATAACCTTGGTTTTCTATGCCGCAACCTCCAAAACAACAATGAAGACATACAAAGTGCGGCATAGTTCACTCTGGTTTGACCAGGTTTTGAGTATTGCTCGACTGTGTGGAAACCCTACAATAAAGATCTATTAAATAACATAGAGATGGTTCAGAGGAGAGCTGCTAGATTCAACACAAATAACATCATAACACTAGCAGTGTCAGTGCATTGTTCATTGTTTTGGGTTTTTTTAATGGTGTAACACCATTTTTAAGCACAATATAGGCTATACATGGCGGCCAGTATTAATGGTGGAGGAAGAACCCAGAAAGAACCACCGACCCACAAGAACTTAAGCTACTGGCAAGCTTTCTCACATAACTACATTAGCCGAATCTTAGACTCAAACCCACGCAGACAGAGGTGAGATGGCAGTGATCCGTAACGGACAGTGCTTTAGACCACTCGGCCACTCGGGGCAGTGCATTGTTGAACCATCTCCAGTGGGAATCACTCAAATCCAGGCGAACCAATGCCCAGCTGACCATGTTGTACAAGATTGCGAACAATCTAGTGGACATACTAGCAGACAAATTACCTAGCAATTCACAGTGCTATGCCGGTTGAGGTTCCATTTCTCATCGCCATTACTGTAGCCGGATTGGTCTGAGTGTGAAAGGACGAAAACGTACGCTGACACTCTTACTTATTTCTGCCTTTCCTATCATAACTCTTCTGACTTTCCTTTCACTTCAGTAGAAACGGAAAAAATAAACCTGGTATTATTATGTAAACGATATCAGATAATATTAACGCACGAGTAAAAAAAAATATCCGGCAATACAATAACAGGTGAACAAAACAACGGGAATAAAATAGCCGTACTTGGAGATCCAGTATCCGTTGAAGATGCCGCAATAAAAAAATACGTTGATGTTAATAACTCTGCCGTGGATTATAAATTAACTACGATGCGGGCTGAGTATGATGCTCACATAAACGCGTAGATATTTTTGAAGAATTGATGAAATCGTAGAGAATTTCTTTGGAAAACTGTTAAATGTTATGATGAAACTTTTTTATATCAAGGCGAGCATTGACACTATCAAACAAACACAGGATAAAATTTGTGATTTTCCTGCTATCGCTGAAAGGCTTGATAAGATTAAAATACCACATAAACAAAATACTAATACTGTGTATTCGATACAACGTGGATCTTTTACTTGGACACCTCAAAATAACACTTCAAATTACTGCATTCGTAAAAGGTATATACGGATTAACGATAATTTCACCGTTACAATTTAATGTATCATCAAAAACATCTACTGGTGTTAATAATGTAAGTACCATTAGTATTAATTTAGCATCGACGTCAATCACATGGTATGTAGAATTTGTAATTGATTTGAGCTAATAATATGATGAGCTATCAAATTAACGTCCACAAATTCAGATCGAGTCAGGCACGTGAATGACAAACAGCACTAAAAATATCATCGAAAAATATCATCGAACAGTATACGATAAAAATAAAAAATATCGTACACACGTAGTTGTAGTTGATATGACTGTTTATTCAGTAGCCGCTTTCATTGCATAAGCTGGAGTATTATTATCAAATGTAACACTGATGGTGCCAGTAGACATACAAATATGTATTTCACCCACAACAACAATTGCTGATGTTCTCAATATTATTGCAAAAGAATATGCACTTGTACAAATACAAAGTTGAATGATTGTATGATAAAATTGCATACAGCGACAACAGCATACTCCTAGTTATCTTCATTGCTATCATCAAGTTTAAGCGATGAAATAATTTCTGATTTTAAGTTTTTAGAAATGATTAAAATATACCATGAAGGCACTGGTATTAAAGACACAAATATATCAAATAATGACAAAACCACAAGAGCTACTTCAACAAATTGTAACAAATACAACCTCACCAAAGACAACGATGATTTCAATAAGCTCGACTAAAACAGAATTTAATATTAATTTTCCAAGTGCGACTCCAGCAAAAGATTGGCACATTGTTGGGATACCCACTGGTATTATGAGATTGAAGAAATCAACCAATAATTTCAGTGCAGAATTAAATCTATTACAGGAAATGAATGCAAAATAGCTATAACAGTTCATAAACCAATGTTATCAGCCACTATTGAAATACACTCGCAGGATTATGCCATTGATATTTTATCAATTGTCGATCAGATTCGTACTAGGCTGGCCTGAAAGCCCGCCAGAATATCATGGACCACCAGAACCAGTTCTGAATGATTTTATCAAAGATGAAAAGAAATTTATAACAACTCATAAATATCAAAATGAATATCCTTGGAGAACTAATACTGGTCTTATTACCATATATATTCCTATTACTGCTGATGATGGTGAAAGTTTTCCTAGAATAATAGGACAATTATATACCCAGGACGATAAAATAAATCAAATTATCACACAATTCTACAGTGATGATGTGAAACCAGAAATCATTGATATGATCAAACATTTAAATCATGTTAGATCTTAGATACATCAATAAAATTGTCATTTGGACAATTATTCACTCTAATGATGATTTCGTTGATCATTACACAAGACTGTGTACAACAATGACTCTTAAACAATTATTTCTCGATTGTTATTAAATGACAGAAGCTGATCTTCCGAATTTTAAACTTCCCAGGGTATAAAGCAGACAAACTAAAGAAATCACTCAGTGATCTTATCAACTAAAACTTTCCAAAATGTATCGCTGCATGGAGAAAAATAGCTCCACCGGCAACTATTCTCAAACACGATAACAATCCATATGGAGGCGGTAGTCATGTATCCTCAGGAATCGTCAATATTACATTGACGATCGTGGCTAATCTTATTTCTGATGTAATTGATGGTAGCTATCAAATAGATCTTGTAAAGTTAAATCAAACAAGGATACATTTTATATACATTTACCACACAAAAAACACCTGGGAGTTTGATAGTTCAAGAACCAGTTAATGTTGTTAATCTACTGTGTCATAATCCATTAATATCGATATATTATAATAATTTCAAACTTACTGACCATTTAGGACACTAAATCGACATTTCGCAGAGACGAATTAATCATAAATCACTACATAAAGTTTTCTTAAATTTTCTAACTTTGTTACATTGTAGATTTTCGAATATTTTGTAGTGATCTTTGGAGTAATAATAATAATAATAATAATAATAATAATAATAATAATAATAATAATAATAAATTCACAGAAATTGTGGTTATGGTAATCATTTCCAGCATAATTGGAACTTAACTACGAGTATTATCTACAACGAACCGTTTTACCAAGTATACTTGGTTAAAATAGTAATATTATATCATTCTTATCATAATTACTCTATGATATTAGCTATTATTACTCTGAAATTACTTTACATACTAATTGTGATTATTCCAAGATAACAACCCAGAAAAATGTGCGTGAAATATATGCCTAATAAATCAATATATTTATCTGCAGATGATGAAAGTAAAATAATTGAAGCGCGGGGTGTTGAAAAACCTATCAAAAATGCATCGAAATAAAATATTGGATTGACAAGATTGTATAAAATTTGGAGTCGTGAACAAAACAAGAATTATCCTGGTGGGGTAACATGAATTATACACGGTGATAATCTTAATCAGTTATTTTGGAACAAATCAAAATAAACAAAAAGACTGAATCAACTAGTCACAAACATTGAAAACAAGGAGAAAAATTGCTGAACTTGATAAGAGATTACAAAATTATATATCTTTCATAATGGATCAAAATAATAAATTATCGAGAAATAGTCAACACGCTCAGCAAAATTTCCAGCAGTTATTGGCGCTTTACAATGAAATCAAGGAGTCAAAGAAATCACTAACAACTATGATTCAAGAAGCTCAACAACATTTGGAGCAGTTATCGGCGCGTTATAATGAAATGAACAAGTCAAATAAATTACTTAAAAATACATAACAAGTAAATAGGAAGTCGAAACGCGAGACGCAACAACCGGAAATAAGTATCAAAGATGTAATTATGAATAATTTAGTTAAATGATTCTCATTTAACCTTCACTCATAATTTTTGTATCATCAACATTATTAATATACAGCAGTTATTTTATAAATCTGAGACATATTGTGGATTAAAATGCCATGAACCAAAAATCAGAGTTATCATCCTGAGACTTAAAATGTTGGTAGAGAAATCATATCTTATTAATGATATCCCGTTTCCCCAGACACAAAAATAATACATAATGATTTTGACCCGCGGCGAAATATCAAGATAAAACTGTTATTTTGTTATTCTGAGATCCATATAATTGGTGGGGAAAGTGCGTAAATCATTAATAATATTATAATTTTACATACTTTCCCTAGTCACATATCCATGATAATCTTGAGAAAAACTTAGGGGAAAATCAAGATAGGGAGTTACTTAGAAGAATATTTTTTAACAGAGGTATTAATAAATAAAAGAGAAATACTTACAACAAGATCTAACTTAAATCTACAAGTTGTTTTGTTATATTTGCAAAGGTTTTTCGTCATTTTCGATATCATCATCATTGACAAGATCTTTACATTTATTTACACAATCACTAATTGCTTTTACACGTTCAAATTCATCACTTAATTTTGTGCTGATTATTTTTGTGGCTTTAGCAAGAGGAGCAAATTTATAAACTTGATCGCCTTTTATAATACCTAAACAACGAAACATTTCCTTTTTAATCGATACAATAATACGCCACTCATTTGATAGTGTACGTTTATTATATAATCTTGCCCTTTCTACGGATCCAAAATCGATGTTGATACTTTCAGGTGTAAGTATTTTAGTTTCATTTTTGTTTAAATTTTCAAATCTCAATTTTATGTTATCTATGATTATGTTATCTATGTCGGTGCGTTGCTTGATTTGTTTATATAATATATAATTTGTCTAATTTATAATAAAACCATATATATATATATATATATATATATATATATATATATATATATATATATATATATATATATATATATATATATATATATATATATATATATATATATATATATATCGATTATATTTGCTCGAATATGCTGAGTTTACAATATCATCAGCAATGAACATTACTAATCGCGAATTTATGCTAAAGTACTTAGCGGTTGCATACATTGATTGAAATTAAATTTCCTCACAGTCAATAACAGCAATTACCGATCTATCAGTTTTTGTTGTTTACTGTTTTTACCAAACTTTCAATTTTAATTTGATTCTTTGTTAGATATCTCAATGTTGCTATTTTATAATCGATTTTTTTTCCGTTGATATGATCAATAACAAAACCATCTTTGATCAGTCCGTGAAAATGTTCAAAATATAAATCGACGTGAAAAAATATTTGAATTTTTTTAGATCTTCCACTAATAGTACATTTAAAATAACCACCGATAATATTGATACGACCAACTGGTTTTTCAGTCTGCAGCGTCTAATAACAGCATCGCTGGACGCCTCGTAATTTTCAATGGTATGATGCCTCATAAATGGATTTTGTTCCATTATAATGGATAGTATTTGTCCAAATTATATATCTTCCGAAATCTCGCTACATAATACAGGGGAAATTTTTATAAGTTTTTCATAGTCATTTTTTTTTTCCTTTTCTTATCGTAATGTCGTTTAACTATGAGTTGTTACCGCCACAATTTGCAGATAATTAATTGTGTTTTACCTCTGACTCCAACATGGTAAATATGTTTGGGGTCCCAAACTTCTATTTCGAACACATTGTACATGATGTCCACAAATTATTTTATATATGATTTATTACACATATCTGTAAGACCAATAAACGTCCACTTGTATTTTTGTATTATATTATTTGTTGTATAAATAATTTAATTTATGTTGGGTTTTTTTCAATTATAATATGAACGAATTGTCGATGATTGAACCTATGGAAGGAAATATATTTAATCTTGGTAGAATATTTTGTCAAATCTTTAATACAAGAACTAGTTTCGAAGTGGGGGGAATTATTACGAATATTAATGAAGCTAAAAAATCAATTTTAAAACGATAGTGCAGCCTACACATGGTCAACATTCATAATTATACTTAGTTTCGACAATATTAAGGATGCAACAATAAAAGATTGGCGAGCAAAAAATATCATCGACTATATTGACGATAAAAAAATATGTTATCAAAATAAAAGATATCTTAAAACCAGATACTGAACAGGATACTTGGATTATTCGTGATAACGTGATCCTGTTCTAGCTGGTTTAAAAACAATTGTGTTGAGTTAAAATTCCAAACCAGGTATGTTCATTGGAATTGACAAACTATACTACGAACAATCATATCCTGCAACTGCAGTTATTTATGGAATTTACCCAGTGAACGATAAATCTGCTTTGAAAAAACTAAAATCAATGAAAAATATCTTAATTAAATTGTGTAGCTGAACGAGTAATAAAACATTTTTAAAATGCTACACGTGGAAACAATTGACAGATTTCCGACTGAATTAGTTAAAGATACTGGAGCTACAATAAATAGTGTTGCTAAACTAGAGAAAATATTAAAATTTCCAATAACCGTAAAAACAATAACAAGAAAAATTTTATATGATGCAAAATATAAATCTAGAGGAGCTCCAATAAATATAATTGATCATAACGTAAATGCATGGACTGAGGTCGTAATAGTACAGCGATGATATGTTCGATTGCTGAGATATATGCTTGATGCGAAAATATTAGTATTTGCAAAAATAAATGAAGCAACTATATCATATCGAGCGCAGACTGAAGTTTGGTTACCACAACCTGATAAATTCGATATAGCAGATGTTCATAAGAATCTTCCCTTGTTTCAACGAAGATGAATTATTAGCATCTTTAAAAAAATATATCTGAAAAAAGACGAGAACACGATGAAAAAATCGCAAAAGATCTCGGCAGAAAGATAATTGGTAAATTTACACAAGAAGGGTCATGTGATCATAAAAGAAAAAGCACAAGATTGATTATGGATAATGCCGAGTTGGCTTTTATAATCACTGACACAACTATTACTCAATCTAATAATGAGATGGTTAAAATGGGATAAGTTGTATTTAGTTGCTCCGTCTGTAAATGTTCAGAAATGTTTATGATGTACTTAAAGATTTTAACGAAAATGCAGAATCGTTGAATGAAGACGGTGTTATTGAATTTATAACAGATATTGATGAAACGCCATCTGCAGATGACCTTGATGGGAGTATTAACAATTTAGTTGTGTACGATGATGTAATGCTGGATAAACAATCAAATCAAATCCAGCTACAATATTTTCACGCGGTAGACATAAAAACACAAATGTGATTTATGTTACTCAACGGTATACAAAAATACCAAAAGTGATCAGAGACAACTGTACTATTTTATTTAACGGAGTTGATACCCACGCATTACGAAATATTAATCATACTTGGTGTAGCGGAGATATGGACATGAATAAGTTTAAAAATTTATTTTCATATGCACAATCAATCCCACACGGATTTATAACGATACATTTATGTGACCCTAGATCAAGATATCGTGTGGGTCTTGATAAAATATTTGGTTAATACTTCATGAACCATTATTTGATATCAATAATGTTAAATTAATAGCAGCAGAAGGGCTGTGACCTCAAGTTTGTTCACGTGTTTTAATCATTTTTTTTTTTTTTGGGAAGGCTTATTTCGGTATTTGGAACAGTCCAGAAAATGATCTGTTCACATCAAGTTGGTTTACGCGTTTTAATCATTTTTTTTTCTTCGAAGGCTTATTTCGGATTTTAATATTCTTTTTTATTTCTTCTTCTTTCTTTTCGAAAGCTTATTTCGGGATTTGAAACCTTCAAGAAAATGGTCTGTTCATCCCTTTGCTGTTTCAAGTGTGATTCGTCGATCGATCGATAGATAATAGATCGATGGTTAGAGTGTCAACCTCAGATGCGGGAGGTCGCGGGTTTGAACCCCCGCAGCGTCATATCAAAGACTAATAAAAATGATTCTAAACAGCTGCCTCGCTTGGCACTAAGCATTAAGAAGTTAGTGTTAGGACTGTTAGTGAGTGAGACATAATGCTATACGTTTGCGTCACAATATCCAGGTGTTATACATCAATATAAGCTGTCGCACTGCAGACAGTGTAGCAGTATGACTGGAAAATTGTCAAAGCATCGGTAAAAATCCAAATCACACGCACACACATCTTTAAGAACAAATGTGAGAAACTTTAAATGACTTTATTTTCAGGAAGAAAGTCATCATACTGACTTTCGAATTTTTTTGATTATTTAAAAACAAACAGACATATAAAATTATAAAGGATTCATGGACAAAATGTTGTTTTTGTACTTTCCATGCTGCCATGGACCGCTACGTGTCTCACGATTTTCATGATAATTATGAATTTTGTGTACAATGTACAACTTCAGTTACCACATTTCGCGGAGTGCACATTTTATACTGGCCTATGACATCACTATTCCAATCTCGTCTTATGCGAGAATTTGTCAGCTGTTTCTATGTTACTATAACGACGGATATGGGATAATATGGCGTAGACGGACAAAAGCTGTCTGGATGGAATAGTTTGGAAGGATTATTACCCTTTTTAGGTTTAAAAAAACAACATAAAAATGTCGCACAGGTACTTCTACTATCTCATTGCAATAGTTTAATTTCATATTATTAGTTATAATTGAGTAAAACTTTACCTCACTCAAAACTAGGGTTGTTAAACGAAAATCGGAAATCCGATTATCGGTTTTGAAAACGATTATCGGGTTTTGTTTTTACAAAACGATAATCAAATTCAATATTTTTTACCATTTTTGTAGTGAAAATTTTAAAATGCCAGAAAAAAATTCATTCATGCATTTGTTTAGTGTTTACATTTTAATACAATATGGTCAGCAAATAAGGTGTGTTTGTTTAAAATTTGTGAGCGCTCCATGCAGCGTGTTTGTAAATGAATACATTTATTGTTGAAGGATGTAAATAGTTAGTCGACCGACCTGTCGCTAAGTTCTTTGATGTCCGAAATTGACAACAAAAGACTGTTAATAGTTCCAGTCTCTTTTGTTGAGGACTGGTCTCTGCTGGTTGTGTCTTTTCAAGTTTACAAATATGGCTGGTCGTATAAATAAATCTGATGTATGGGAAAACTTTGAAAAAATTTCATCAAGCATTGCTCGCTGTAATCAATGTTCACAATAAATAAGTCGGAGCGGTGGTACTACTACTGGATTGCATGCACATTTGCGTAGCAAACATCCCGGAATTGCGGCTCCTTCAAATGTTCAGCCGCGATTAACAACGTTTATTGAAACACAAAGAAACTGTCCTGATAGTCATCAAGAAAAAGTTACTGCTGCTGTAGCTAAGTTTGTTGCTGAAAACATGCTACTAATTTCGATTGTTGAATCCAATTCCTTCCGTAATTTGATGGCTTTGGTGGAGCCACAATATCGTCCTCCATGCCGTCAGACAATGCGCATCTATACGTTATGGTATGTAATGAATATCTTTTATTCGCAAGAGGCATTCACTAACTTGCATTATAAGAATATATTTCTTGTAATTTTCAATGTAGGACAAAAACTGATAATCGGTTTAAAATCGGATTTCTACAAACGATAATCGGTTTTGGAAAAAAAACGATATTAACATCCCTACTCAAAACCCTTGCATCACTGCAACAACCCTCCCGACATTGTTGTCGTTAGAGCCTTTTGAGTTTTGGTGTTTAGCGATGCGTTCTGTCGCCCGTTTGTTTTTAACTTGCTTTATGTCATGTATAAGCCCGAAATATACCAAAAATAAAATTCAACTTGCAGTCTGCAGCACTATTTAACTATAGTACAAGTCACATTGTCATGTATGCACATTTACTCATTTTAAATTAAATATAAATTGTTCTTTTAAAATTCAACACTAATGTTCCTTAACCAAAATCTATTAAATCCTGATTATTGAATGCTCAGCACCTTGACTGTCACCAAGAAACATGCTGACAAAAATTATATATTGCTATGGACTTTGACAATGGTGGCAATGTACTAAACTTGTTACTACAATTACTTTGAAAAATCTATTAAAAACATAATGCATACATGTGGTGCCTGAAGAAGCATAAATTAAATGTGCAACTAGTTGCACAGAATTTTCAGAAATTCACAGATTAAAAGAGGACTTCACAAATCTTTAAAAATGTCAAATCTGCTGCAAATCATCACATTCACAAAACCCAGAATTGGCTGAATACATGTACTATAAAGTTGAATTTACCATGTGAAATGAATTTCAAAAAGTCTGCCCAAATTTAATGCAAAAAAAATAAAAAGAAAGCACTCTCCCATTATAACACTGGTCATGGAAGGCATAGACTAGACTAGGCCACTTTGAAGTAATGCCAGATTTTGAATGAATTACATTATAAATATAATTTTGTTACTACATCATAAAATGTGATCCATTTTCATAGATGCCTTATAATAGAGGTATTAAAATTTATCTTTAAAATTATTTGAACCATTCTTGCCAAAAGTAAGTTTTTATCTAACTGCAGCTTATTATTATTATTATTAGTAGTAGTAGTAGTATCATCTGTACTTTTGTGTATACTGATTATTTATTGTTCTTCTGCTGTATTTATGATGAAGTAAACAAAGCACTAGTTGTTTCCCATTGCCTAAATTTATTACA
Organism: Unio pictorum; assembly: GCA_030141615.1. NCBI lineage: Eukaryota > Metazoa > Mollusca > Bivalvia > Unionida > Unionidae > Unio > Unio pictorum. The sequence goes on from JARLTB010000059.1 coordinate 15,318,693, forward strand.
AGATAAGAATTGAGCATTTCTGTACCAAACATTTGAATCAAAGAAATCTGATTTTAATAGATTTGTTCATGAAAAATTAAAGAACAGATGACAATATTCTTCTTTATCATCATAATCATCATCATCGTCATCATCATCAGTGTCTTCTTTTCTTTTTCTTCTTCTTATTCTTCTTATTCTATTAATTTCTTCTTTTTCTTCTTTTTCTAATTATTATTATTATTATTATTATTATTATTATTATTATTATTATTATTATTATTATTATTATTGTAAATAAATAAATATTTGGTTGAAAGTTCTAAAAGCTGCAAGAATAAGCATTGAGCATATGGTAGTTTATTTGTTAGTGCTTTTGCTTGATTGATGATTGATTGATCAACTTGATATATTTACTATTGATTGGAGCTTATGTCCCCTCCTCTGGCTTTACTTTTATATTGATTCATTTATGCTTCCCATTTCACATGTCAGAAAAGTAAATTAGATAAATGCATGAATAGTGTTATGCAATTAGCATAATTAACCTCTCTAAGTAACATTTTTAATGTAACTATTTTTCATAGCACATACAACAAACAATGGGCAGAGGCCCAGTCAGCCATTATGGACCTGCTGCAGCAGGAAATACCAAAAGAACCTCCAAAGCCAGAAAGAGTGAGTGTAATATTTACTTTATTTTATCAGCTGCAATTAATATTGTAAGAGACAAGAAAGAAATCTTACTTATTCATCATCCATCATGCAGTTATTATTCAGAGTCAGTTTAAGATTTCCATAGTAACATGTTAAAGCAGCCAGCATGTCAGCATTATATCTCTGCTACTTTAGACCTGTTAAATGTTCATATTCTTTAATTTATTGGTATAGTGTATGTTTGGGTGTGTGTGAGATTTGGATTTTTATTGTAGCTTTAACAATTTTTCAATCATATAGCTTCAATGTCAGCAGTGTGTCAGTTTATAGTGATGTCTAGCACTCAGGCATCATGTCACAGACATGTAGCATCATGTCCCACCCAGTCGCATTATCCTGATAATTACCAGTCCTAACACTAACCTCTTAATGCTGAGTGCCAAGCAATGCAGCTGTTAGTACCATTTTAAACAGTCGTTGGTATGACTTGGCCAGGTTTAGAATCTGTGACCTCCTGCATCCAAGGCAGATGCTCTAACCACTAGGCCACCATAGTGGGTCATGTATGTTTTGATGTTTATTCCAAGGTGCACTGAATGGTAGAAAAAGAAGTGGATTTTTATTGTTAAGACTCATTTGATTTTATTACTGTTTTTATATCTGGCTTCTTGTTTGGATACTTAATGAAACTGGTGGATAAAATTAGCATTGTTCATTTATTGTAGTAAGTGGGGCAGTGAAATGTTAAAACTTGTCTTTAAAATCATAGCAGATCTTGATACAAAAACTCAAGGTTAAGTTTAAATAAATTCTGAAAATTTATTAAAAGATTTTTAGTATAGGTGGCAATTTACAAACATGAAATTTGTCCATCATGTATTCAAACAACTTTGAATTAGGTATAAGCAGTCTTGGTTATGTTCTTACACTTAAGAATGATCTTATGTATCATTTTTGAATATTAAAGGACTGAGTAAATATATATTTATACAAAAATGTATAATTTGACATTCTGGACTTTGTGAATTTGGTATCTTGCAACAAAATATGTAAAATTACACCATTTCAGACAGCAATCAATTTATTTTTCCAGGATCGATTGGCAGCATTCCAGCTTTTGGCCACAATGTTCATCAAGTACATACAGATTCTCCGTAGACTAGAACAGTGTTATGACCAGATCGTACATCCACAGAAAAGACGGGTCCTACGTCATGTTCTTGATGGTGTGATAGGAAGGACTCTTGAGTTGAAGCATGAGATGGTTAACCTCGAGTTTTCTGAGTACCATTACTTTGATGATGTTCTGTCAGACTTAAAACTCACTCCTGTAAGTGAATTGACAGCTTTTCTGGTTTTGACTCATCTTTCTTAAGAGTTTTTGTATAAAATCAAACTAATTTGCATTAAACGATATTATTGTCAACAAAACATATTATGCCTAATAACTATTTGTAAGCATACTGGTCTAAAGTAAAGTCATGTCCAAGCAAGTCATGTTTAATTTAATTTAATTTTATTTGTAACCATACATTTTCAAATAAAAAATTTTGATTAGGTTTTTTTTGTAGAATTCCAATTTTCACTTCTGTTTTGCCACAATGCATGTTAATTATAGTTCAGTACTAATGTACTGTAAAATCTCATATTTTTACTACCAATATCAAATTTTAACGGTCATCACTTTCAGAATGATGTTGAGATTCCAATCCCCAAATACTTTACCAATGAAAGGCTAGAGGCTCTCAAGGAGAGGGAAAAATTGCTGGGACAAATTCTGTCAAAGTTGGGTCCTCAAGACAAAGAAACAGTAAGAGAGTAGATAGCAATATTTTAAAGTCCAAATCCAAAGAGTCCAGTAGATATAGTCCATTTGTCTGAAAAAAAATAACTTCATCAGATTAACATGAAAGCAGATAAATTAATTTCATTGCGATTTGTAGCAGATGACAGCCTAAGCAACTGAAATTTAGGTGCCACTAAGAGTCATTGCGGGTAGTTTTCTGCACGGTATTATTGGTTTGATTGGTTCTCATTTACAAAAACATTTTTCATATATATATATATATATATATATATATATATATATATATATATATATATATATATATATATATATATATATATATATATATTTATATATATATATATATAAGGGAAAAACTAGTTTAATATGGCACCAGTCTTTTCCAACAGTCCCAAGTAGGCAATTCCCCATCGTAAATTACAGAAATGTATGTATACACTGTCCTTTGATACCAGTAATGCTCCTGACTGAAGTTAAATTAATTTATTTGCTTAAATATAATTAAATTTGCAGTTTTACACTTTTATAGTTATTTAATGGAATATTATTTTTAAATAAACTGGAAGAATGTCTTCTGAACCCATATGCGAAAGATTATATGTTATTGCTTCTGATATTTAGTTTTCCATGCTGTGTCCTCTATAGTTAACAACCATATTTGATCTGGTGAATAATGCAGTGTTTCTCATGATGCAACCACAGTTTTTATATTTAAAAAACAAATTATTTTGCTACCTATATTTGTACAGTGGACCCTTATTATCAACTTCCTCATTATAACACTGTCTCTGATATAGCACATGTATGGTCATGCAACTGACTACAAAATCTGTTGTTACAACACTGGCTGTGATATAACACAGGTAAGGTCATGAAGATGACACTAAAGCATGTTGTTATAACACTATCTCTGACATATGGTCATAGACTATCAGTATAACAATTTCTCTGATATTACACAGGCATGGCCATTGATCCTATTATAATGATTCAATTATATTTTTCCATATAATGCATTCTCATAACAGGTGAACTTCATATATGACAGTACTCTTTTGTAGACAATGTAAAAATTAGAAAATGCTATAAAGTTGATGAAGGATTTTTTGAGAGAGTTGCTTTTTTAACATGTATAGAAAATTTGACATTGGCAAATGATATATGTTCTTCTGGTCCTTATATTTTTTTTTAAAATTCTTTTCCTCAAACTCATACATAATTTGGAATTCTGGGTCATGTCTAAGTTTTGTGTGAGAACCTGTTGATAATCTTGGCTTCTGTACATATAGGTCCTAAGCTCAATGATTGTTGTAAGGATGCATTATGCTTGCAACTTTATGTGTACTCAACTCAAGATTATGCCCAGAGTCCCACAAATTACCTGTAGTACAAGAGTATGCCCAGAGTCCCTCAACTTAGTACAAGAGTATGCCCAGAGTCCCACAACTTAGTATCTTCAATTATAATGAAATTCAAATGATGTGTCCCTTTTCTAATCAGCTACATGTTATAGAACTAGATGTACTTCAAGTATTGTATCTAATTTTTTTTTTTTTTTTTGTAAATTAAAATATTTCAGGATTACAGGCTAATTTTTATGTTGGCCAAATGAAAGCTTTTACAGAACAATCTATTAAACTATTCATTTTAGTAGCATTCCAGTGTTATATTTGAAAAAACTATATGTTAATGTTCATTTGATGAATTGTTTATTATTAGAAACAGAAAGAATGGTTTTAGTTATTGCAGTTTAATTTGGATATCAAAATTATAGCAGATAAAAGTTATATTTTAATATGATATGATTGCTTGACAACCGGAGGTATATTTTTCTCACATTCCAAAGCTTTTGATTTGTTGCATTTTTAATTTAATTAAAAATTATTCAAGTTTAAGCATCCAGGGTCTACACTAGACTTAAACTTGGGTAATGTGAACTCTCTCCATTAAAGATAAAGGAAAGATTTGTGGGAAAATAGGAAGAAGTTAATGTAAAATGATAAAATCAGTTCCTTAAAATATCTGAATAAATTGTTGGTCAGAATAGTCTAGAAACAACAGAAATGCTATTTATCATACATGTTATAGAAAAATAAAAATATAAAAACCTTCAAAACTGTTGTATGATTTCACAATTACGACAGATAGAAAAATGGGTTACTAATGATAAAAAAGTATAAATCTCTTTTCTTACTTTTACAATATAAAACATGGAATAAACTTGTTTTTGCTTTACTACAATTGATAAACCTACAATGAGTAATAATTTATTAATAATTAGGCAACAAATGCATACAATTTTGATAATATCTTAAAAGCTCTATGTTTGAAATTTTGATGAAAAATTTTGTATAAAGATAATTTAAGGTATAAATAATAATTTTATTGAGACCGACATTAAACAAGCATGAAATGTTCAAACTGTTTTACATTGCTCTTTATACAGAAAAAACGATTTTACAGTTAATGTTGTACTCCGAATACTAAAGTATTCAGTGGCCATGGGAAGGGGTTGAAGACATCAACTCAAGAGAGACAATTTCTTGGCATATTTGGATAAAATGACCAGCACTGATGAAACTATTTCACCTGAAATAACCCCTAGCATGGACCCAGTATATCATTTGTATTTGTTGTACTTTAATATTTCATGCATAGGATTTTTTATCAAATGTTTGTCAATTATTTACTTACAAATAAGCCTAAATTAATAATTAGAATTATTGTCAAATTAAATACACATACAAAGTACAGTTGGTAAGTGCTTACACCTTGAAATGAGATTAACTGCATTGATATATTATAATGTGAAAAGCTTGTGTTTTACTAATCATTTGCATAATCTAATCAAAGTCATGTTTATTTGTTGTTTTAATGTAGAAAAAAGATGAAATCCCAATGACCTTTGATGAGGCAATCAGGCTTGTACAGATCAATGAGAGAGCTCGTCAGGGTCGTCTTCGTGCTAAGTTCATGAGAGAAATTCGACAGCAAGAAGAACGAGAAAGAATGGCACAGACCCGTGGAGCCCCCACACTTGATCCTGATGTGGCAGCCACCAGAATTCAGAAGGTAATGTATAAGCATTATATGTTTGGTAAACTCTTTATTGGACCTGATTGAAAAAAATTCAACTTCATTCGATCATATGAAAACAGTATCAGCTTACTTCATGAGTATAGAGAATACCTTGGGTTTTTTGTGGGGGTCAGTTATCAGTTAAAGTATTAAAAGAAATCAGAGCTTGTCAGACAAAAATATTGCTATGATAAAATGCTTGCTACTTTATTAACATCATTAATACTGTTTGTTTTAGACACAAACGATAGTAAAATTATAGGCAAATACCATAATTAGAGTTGGATGTTTATTTTGATAGCAGATGAGCCTAAACTACCATTTACCCAAGATGTCCAATGACTGTGTCCAAACAGGGATGAAAACTAGAACCACATGTGCAAAGCCAGAGCGTTACCATGGCAGTAGGCTGGTTCTTTTTTGTACAAATTTAAAATCTAATTTAAAACATGAAAAAAATCTGTGCAAAACATAATGATTTCATGCTTCATTGGGACTCTGTATATTGTCTGGAAATTGTAACAGTTCTTAACAGTATGTGATGTGATTAGGAGATGTTTTCAATCAATGACAACAGAAACTTCATAAAATCCAGCATTGATAAATCTCCTGCTTCTTTTTTTTTGCATTTTTATCCTCATATATTTACATAAAGATGTATATCTCAAATATTATTTCAGTTTTTAATGACATCACTTTGGTGGTATGTATAAATAACATTTTAGTTCTGGATTTCCATGTTACAATAATAAAAATGTTGGAGGGAAGTGAAGCACATGTCTTTACCTGTTTTTACTCTTTTGATTTTCTTATTTCTTTCTTTCATTTTGAAAGGGGGAATTCTCATATAATAGCAATTATAATTTTATCACTTTCTGATTTGTTAGATTACATACTTCAAAGGAAATCAATTATTTTTTTTGTTTTTTGTACTGATCTTTTACTTTAATGATTTTACTTTTGCAAGATTTGGAAGGTGGCAAGACAAATCTTTTTTTTTATTGAGTGGTGATAAGAAAATTATCATGGTGGTGTCAAACTGAAGATTAGTGTAAAACTTAGTCATATTGCTTAGGGTGACATTATATCCTTGATTGAATTTCAATGTTTAACATTTCTTGTTATAGACATATTTAATCCTTATGTGCTCATTTTCAATTCATTGATGTGGAACAGCCTAGATTTATCACTTGATGTATGGCATTGTTTAAATCATCACTTTGAGGTGTAAACCATGGCTGTATTGATGGTAAATATTAATGTAAGGAGAAGGAAAACATGCATGATGTCTTTTATGGTCAGTTTTCATTATATAAAATCACTTCTTCTTTGGTTTTTTTTTTTAAAAACAAATTTAAATTTCTGTCAATCTAACTGTTGGCTTCATTGCATTTTACATCAAATAATTCTACCTTTTAAATCCAGCAAGTGAATCAATGAATTTGTTTCAGATTCAGCCAAAATATGCCTTGATGTCATGTCCCTGTTTTGGTGCCAGTGAATTTTCTTAAATATGTACTCCTCTGGATGTTAAAATTCCTTCTTTTGTCTTTCTTATGATCAAAACTTAAAAAGAATTCAATTGAGATGATATTTTTAATTCAGTTTAAAACTGTGTTATATACATCATTCATTTCTAGAACTGTCTATTCATACTGAGACATAGTTTTGATTCGAACCAGCTGATAATCATACTAAGTAACTCACATCATATGGCACAGATCAAAAAAATCCATTTCAAGCCATTGTTAGCATTCCTGGATATTAATTTAATTAGATAACACCTTATGTCAATGTTAAGATCTGCTTTTTATGTGGAACTTCATACACTGTGCAGAACACACAACTATGGAATGGAACCTTAACAATCACGATACAGTATGTAGGTCCATTCACATTCAAACACAGGTGGTTGTTTTTTATATTTAGGTGGTGTATTTGCATGACTTATGTGTGAATTGTTTTGGGTTTAATGCATCTGATGGTGACAGCTATTTGTTATTTTCAATTTGTTACACCTTCTATAAAATACATACTCTTCAAACTGTAGATACAAAAATGTATCTCTTTATGAAAATTTATTTGTACATACCTTTCAGTAGTTTAGTTAGATTCATTTTTAATAATGTCAGTTCCAGAGTTACGGAAGAGTTGATTTTCTTACCATGATCCTATGTTTAAATAATTTTAAATTCAGAATTTTCAGTCAAACATGTTCTAAACAAATTTGACCTACTTGAGTCATAATGGTTTAGCTCTTCATTTTCAAATCATTTTAAGCAAGGAAATTGTGTTAAAGCTAAGTGCATAGTTTTGTATTGGTACATATTGTGTACCTGTGTAAGGTAAGTTTTATACCCCTGTAAATGGACCAAAATTAATTTCAACAAATGTTAAAGTTTTGTGACCTCTTTTAATTAAAATTAAAATTAATGACTATTCAGGTTTAATGGAACTGGAATTTATAGCTCAGAATGTTTCAACATAATGGTCCTGGTTTCAAACACATACAATGCTTGAGATAGAGACAGAATTTTTAGAAACTTCAAAGTAACATTTTCATGTCCAATGAATATCTACAAAACTAAATCCACTATCAGAAATAAGTTTTAATTGAGAATTAAGACAATCAGTGAAGCACAAAATGTTTTCCCCATAAAAAAATCTCTTTTGCTCAATGGCTGCACAATTGTGACCCACTCCATAAATATTTCTATTTTAATGGTACAGTGTATATCTGAAACTATTAACAATATTTCCATTAAGATTTTGGCTCTGGGTACTTTTTTTAATACAAAAAATGATATTATTTGCAGATCATTAATAATATTCCTGAAAAGTTTCCATGTTCTTGAGTACAACTATGGTTTCTATCAATCGAGGTTTGAGTCAAAGTCCTAGACCTTTGGCTTGGAAAGTTTGCATGAACTCAAGATAGAAAATAATATAACCATGAGTAGAAAAATTCCATTAGCCAACTCTGAACATATTTTAGAAATCATTTTTTTATATACTGTTAAAAAATTCAAATATGAATTTAAGTTATTGTCTGCATCTTTGAGTAGTGTCTGACTAAGACCTGACAAATTTCCAGACTCAAGAGTCTAATTACTTAGATCACATCTAACCTCGGTTCAAATTGCGTACTCTTGTCAGTTTGTCAACATTTCACTTTCCTACATTTTAATTTTCCTAATTTATTATGCACAAAAACAATAATTTCTCCTACATTAAACTTGTCCACCAATCAATTTTCCTACTTTTATCATGCCCAGTAATTAATTTGCATACATTTATCATATCCAACAATCAGTTTGCGTACTTTTAATTTGCACACTAGAATTCAGGCACTCATCTTCAGTAAATATGTTTTTTCTTAATATTGCAGAAGAATACAAGTAGATGAGTAAAGCATGCTTGCTGGATTGTACTGGAAAAAAATGTATTTTCTACCAAACCCCAAAATTCTGCCGCTTTTATTTAGTTTATAAATTTATGTATCCTTAACTGCATTCAAATCACTTTGTTTCAGGTCTGGAAGGGTTTTTTTCAGCGTCGGAAAACCAAGAAGGAAAGGGAGGATGAAATGATCTTCGTTGGAATGGTATATTGTTTAGAATTGAGGATCGCAAAAGATGTATATTTTATTAGCATCTTACGCGTTTCAACTGTTTATCATAAAACTATTTAAAAGAATAAGGTAACATACATGCATAACAGAATCAGTATTTAAGATCAATACTGTGTAGTGAAAATTTTGAATAAATTCAGTATTTCAGTCTTAAATTCTTGTTATGGTTTGATTTCATAAATGACAGACAAATGATTAAAGAAATTAAAATTTAAGAATAATCAAATTGCTTTTCTATTGGTTTGTAATTTGTTTGACATTTTATTTCAGGCTCCCCCACCACATCCTCCAAACCTGAAGAACACACCACAAGCATTGTCAGGAAAAACAGAGCAGGAAAGACGCCTAACCCAGAAAATGCATGAAAATGAATATCAACAGGCACTTGTCACCATCAAGGATAAACTCCGTGAAACTGAGGGACCCGATATGAAGGAAACCATGATGGACCAAATTAGGCAGTGGTTCATTGAATGCAGGTTAGAAAACATTTCAGATAATTCTTCAGAGTTCACAACTATTTTCTCGTTTTACCAAACATTACATCCATAGTGTCTGTTCAGTTGCTACTTGGCCACCCAAATTTATTGCAAAGCTGGTAGTAGATAATTACACTGTACAGATAATTAAATCTTGTAGAGGATAATTACACTGTACTGATAATGAAAGGTTATATTGGATAATTACAATATACAGATAATTAAAACCTGTAGGAGATAACTACACTGTAGAGATAATGCAAACTTGGAAGGGATAATTACATTAATTACATTTTACAAATCCTGAAAGCTTTTGGGCTATAATTAGTGTAAGCAAATAACTAAAGCTTATCATGAATAAATACTGTAATCAAATAATAAAGCTTATAGGGGATAATTATAGTAATCAAATAATAAAAATTTGTATGTGATATTTATAGTGTCAAGATAATTAAAGCTTATAGGAGAGAATTACTGTGATCAAAAAATGAAAGGTTATGGAGAATTATCATTGTATACAAATAACTGAAGCTTATTGTGGATAATTACAGTATACATAAAATGAGATTGTGTTCTAGATAATTATAGTATATAGATGAGAGATTGTTGTGGTTAATTACAGTATGCAGATAATAAAATCTTGTAGAGGATAATTATAGTATGCTGATAATGAAATCTTGTAGAGGATAATTACAGTCTGCAGATAATGAAATCTTGTAGAGGATAATTACAGTCTGCAGATAATGAAATCTTTTAGAGGATAATTACAGTATGCTGATAAAGAAATCTTGTAGAGGATAATTATAGTATGCTGATAATGAAATCTTGTAAAGGATAATTACAGTATGCTGATAATGAAATCTTGTAGAGGATAATTACAGTCTGCAGATAATGAAATCTTGTAGAGGATAATTACAGTATGCTGATAAAGAAATCTTGTAGAGGATAATTATAGTATGCAGATAATGAAATCTTGTAGAGGATAATTACAGTCTGCAGATAATGAAATCTTGTAGAGGATAATTATAGTATGCTGATAATGAAATCTTGTAGAGGATAATTACAGTCTGCAGATAAAGAAATCTTGTAGAGGATAATTACAGTATGCTGATAAAGAAATCTTGTAGAGGATAATTATAGTATGTTGATATTGAAATCTTGTAGAGGATAATTACAGTTTGCTGATATTGAAATCTTGTAGAGGATAATTACAGTATGCTGATAATGAAATCTTGTAGAGGATAATTATAGTATGCTGATAATGAAATCTTGTAGAGGATAATTACAGTATGCTGATAAAGAAATCTTGTAGAGGATAATTATAGTATGCTGATAATGAAATCTTGTAAAGGATAATTACAGTATGCTGATAATGAAATCTTGTAGAGGATAATTACAGTCTGCAGATAATGAAATCTTGTAGAGGATAATTACAGTATGCTGGTAAAGAAATCTTGTAGAGGATAATTATAGTATGCAGATAATGAAATCTTGTAGAGGATAATTACAGTCTGCAGATAATGAAATCTTGTAGAGGATAATTATAGTATGCTGATAATGAAATCTTGTAGAGGATAATTACAGTCTGCAGATAATGAAATCTTGTAGAGGATATTTACAGTATGCTGATAAAGAAATCTTGTAGAGGATAATTATAGTATGTTGATATTGAAATCTTGTAGAGGATAATTACAGTTTGCTGATATTGAAATCTTGTAGAGGATAATTACAGTATGCTGATAATGAAATCTTGTAGAGGATAATTATAGTATGCTGATAATGAAATCTTGTAGAGGATAATTATAGTATGCTGATATTGAAATCTTGTAGAGGATAATTACAGTATGCTGATATTGAAATCTTGTAGAGGATAATTACAGTATGCTGATAAAGAAATCTTGTAGAGGATAATTATAGTATGCTGATAATAAAATCTTGTAGAGGATAATTATAGTATGCTGATAATAAAATCTTGTAGAGGATAATTACAGTATGCTGATAAAGAAATCTTGTAGAGGATAATTATAGTATGCTGATATTGAAATCTTGTAGAGGATAATTACAGTATGCTGATAAAGAAATCTTGTAGAGGATAATTACAGTTTGCTGATATTGAAATCTTGTAGAGGATAATTACAGTTTGCTGATAATGAAATCTTGTAGAGGATAATTATAGTATGCTGATAATAAAATCTTGTAAAGGATAATTATAATCTGCAGATAATGAAATCTTGTAGAGGATAATTACAGTCTGCAGATAATGCAAGCTTGTTGTGGATAAGTACAATATTTAGATAATAAAATATTTTAGGCGATGATTACAATATACAGAAAATGAAAACCTCTAGGGGATAATTATAGTGTATAGATAATTAAAACTTGTAGTTGATAATTACTGTATATATTTAATTAAAAATTGTAGTGGATATTTAGCATATAATTTACAAATGAATAACTTGAACCTAAATCTGTCAGTTGCCAAAACCCAGATCTGTTTAGACATAATACTACAGAAGATAAGGGCTAAGCCCTTTAACCATATTTAGAATAAAGTGTTGCCCAGACGTGCAGTTTGCAGTTGGGTATCATTTATGATAATGTGTTTTTGATTTTGAGACTGGACATAAAAGGACATGCTTATCTGTCGTTAGTCTTATTTTTCGTCCATTTTGTGAAAAGTTCTGTGTATGAAAAGATATCTATTTCATTATTTAACTTTTATAGATCGATGATGTGCAATAAATGAGAATATAAAAAATATGTGGTGTAAAACATGCTGTAAACATGCTTCACATTTTCTGTTGCAGAAAATCTGTGATCTCAATAATTGTGTCACTGAAAAAAATTCACTCACTACAGCTTGAATTTAGTGCTGTCATCCACAGTAGATGTGTCAGCAAAATATTCACTTGCTAGGGCTTGAATTCAGTATCACTGAAAATTTCATTCATTACAGCATGAATTTAATGCTAGCGTGCTTAAAAAAGGCAGGTTATTTGGGGGAAAATTTGGGGATATCTAGATATTGCATCTTTTGGTGAGCTATACATCTTCCAGTGTTGTGTAACAAATGATTAGTAACATTCCATTAAGTACATAGATTTTGCAAAATATTCATGCATAATTCTGAAATGTAAAATAAAGTTCACTTTTGTATTGATTCCTTTACTACACATGTAGCTGTTTAGCCTGTAGCCTAATACAGTAGCTATATGTAACCATTGAAAATAAACTGCAGACATGGACTCAACCATTCTATTTTAAAGGAGAATAGGATATCTCTTTCATGGACTCAACCATTCTATTTTAAAGGAGAATAGGATATCTCTGTCATGGACTCAACCATTCTATTTTAAAGGAGAATAGGATATCTCTTTCATGGACTCAACCATTCTATTTTAAAGGAGAATAGGATATCTCTTTCATGGACTCAACCATTCTATTTTAAAGGAGAATATGATATCTCATTCATGAACTCAACCATTCTATTTTAAAAGAGAATATGATATCTCATTCATGAACTCAACCATTCTATTTTAAAGGAGAATAGGATATCTCTGTCAAGGACTCAACCATTTTATTGACAAATATGGAAATATCTATATGATATAATCTTCAGTTAAGTATATGCTGACTATCCTGTACAATCAAGATAGCTGTCTTTTATATTTTCTTGTTCAGTCTGGTGAAAGCTGATTGTTCGTTAGCATTGAAGTTTGTGATCTGGATTAATTTACCTGTCTTTTATAATGACATCAATGCACCACACAGTTTTATATGATCAGAAAAAGTATGACTTTGCTAATTTTGAACATGCACCAATTTGAAGTTACAAAAATTCAGCAGCATGATTAATACCATATATACTCACTTATCAGTTGAACACAACCACAAAGTTGACTCTGATTTACTGTTGCATAATTTGTTGGCAGATCAGGATCTCTTTGTTTGTTCTATTGATTACTATTGTTGAACTGCATAGACCCAGATCTGTCAGTACATTATGTAATGGCAGATCAGGATCTCTTTGTTTGTTCTATTGATTACTATTGTTGAACTGCATAGACCCAGATCTGTCAGTACATTTTGTAATGGCAGATCAGGATCCATACTGTTTGCAGTTTTACCCAACTTAAAAGTGAGTATATATAGTTGTTGTAAACAACAATAATTTTAGATAGTTCTTGGGGACAAAAATTGGAACTGGTGTTTTGTATGTATAATAATGCTGATTTCTGGAAGTTCTATTTGATTTAATCAGATTGTAGTAGAGGAATTTTTTATTGTTTTTTTTTCTTCAAACCTTTCTAAAAAGCTATTAATCAGTTTTTCAGCCTGCATTGCTTAAAGGGATATCAATATAGCCTATCCAGTACTGTAGTGATATTTGCTGGTCTGTAGTCATAATTGGATATTACACATCTAAGGTTTTTTGCTTTTGTTGTTATTTTAAGTCCATCCTTTAATACATGGGAATGGGGGTCCCAAACTATACTAGCATATATGGTCTAACTAAACCTTTGAAAGATATTGTTTTAATGTACTTAATTTACCCTTGATGATCTTATCTTCCCCTTTGTATGCTAATCAATATTTTATTATTTTCATGTAGTGGCAAGACCTAAACACACATAACCACTTCATTCACTGCAAAATGACACAATTGTAATGTCACATCACCTGTTCCAATTTTACCTACACAAACCTCATGTTTTAGTGTTAAAATATTTGTTCGGGTAATTTTATGTTAGACAAAACTTTCAGCAAATGATATTGCTGGATTCTAGACTTAATTCAACATCTGGATGTTAAAATCTTTGCTGGTGAAATCCAAACAAGGCATAATTTTAACTGGCCAAGTATAGCATCATACCCAGTCACCATGTGACATACACTGACCAATGAAAATACAGAAAATTGTCAAAGGTGTGATAAATAATTTTGAAAAATCCTTGTGATTGATTTGCTCTACACAACAATGCATTAAGTGTATTCAGTTATATTTAAACAGACTGTTTTAAATCATTTTTTAAAAATTGTGTTATTTAATTTCCTTAATTAACCTTGAGGATTTGTATTCAATATTTTTTATTTATCAGAGATGTCACTGGAAAGTTTCCTGAGTACCCAGATGATGATGACGGTGGGTCAGCTGCCGTTTTCAAACAGAAAGATCCAGCCGAATTAGAGGCAGAACTGGCTGGCAAGGTTAATATACTTTTTATTTTCATCCCTGACATACTTTAGACTGAGAGTTCTTGCAATAGAAACTGTACTATTGATCGAATCTATTCTGTCAATTTTTGTAAAGCATTTTTCAGTTTTCAGTATGTTTATCAATTCAAAACACTGGTATAAATGTATGTTTGGAAATATATATCTTATTTTAATTGATTAGAGACACTTTAGTTGTCTTTCTTTTAAACTTTTCTTGTTAAATATGTAATTTGCTGTATGCTAGTAAGCTGTCAAATGTCTTTGAAAATTTGTGCCATGTAAAGGATTTTGCAAGAATTATTGTGTTTCATAATTCAGTTTACACGAGCTTGGAAACACTTTACAATTAAAGTACAATATATTCTGGTAGACCACTTTTTCTGCCAAAAAAAACCCCAAAGTCTTTCAAGACAGATGGTCTATCATTGGAGGTAATTCTCTTTGTAACCCATTAGTTCATGAATTAAGTAGATGGGAGGTTTTACTATATATGTTAACTTTATGACGGGTTTGTAAATGAAGAAAGAGAAAAATAATTTTTGGAGTTTTGATGCCAAACCTCAGACACACCAGCCAAATACAGTAAACTCTCAGCAATTCTGAGCTTGACATTTGTCATGGTATATTCAGTGCTTGTCATGGTATATTCAGTGCTTGTCATGGTATATTCAGTGCTTGTCATGGTATATTCAGTGCTTGTCATGGTATATTCAGTGCTTGTCATGGTATATTCAGTGCTTGTCATGGTATATTCAGTGCTTGTCATGGTATATTCAGTGCTTGTCATGGTATATTCAGTGCTTGTCATGGTATATTCAGTGCTTGTCATGGTATATTCAGTGCTTGTCATGGTATATTCAGTGCTTGTCATGGTAAGTCAGTAGGATAAGTTAATTGTTTGGCTTAGTAAGTTCAGTGTTTGGCATGAATAGTTTAGTGTTTGCCATAAATAGTTAAGTGTTTGTCATAAAAAGTTCATTATTTGGGATGAATAGTTTAGTGTTTGCCATGAATAGTTCAGTGTTTGCCATAAAAAAGTTCATTATTTGGGATGAATAGTTTAGTGTTTGCCATGCAGTGTTTAGTTTGGTAGGTTGGTTTAATAAGTTAAGTGTTTGGTAGGGTAAGTTACATGGTTGGTATGGTAAGTTCAGTATGGCATTTTCATTATTTGGCTTGGTAAGTTCAGTGTTTAGCATGATAAGTACAATGTTTGACATACTAAGTTGACTATGGCATAAGTTCAGTGCATAACCACAAATACACGAAATGTTTAAAACTACAGTTTTATTTGTCAAAAAGACAATTTTATATGCAGACCACACTCAAGCCCCTCTGTAATTTATCCCAGAAAAATATTGATGGTACTTCCATATGCTCTCTGAGAGATTGCTTTAAAGTCAGCAATTCTCCTAGAAATTAAAGAAATTAAACAACATCCACCAATTTGTTCTGTTTTTGTATAGTTTCATCTAGTGGTGAAATTTCTTCTTTCAAAATGCTGGTGATAATTCATGCAAAATATCTTTAAAATGTTTTGGCTGGTTTCAATGTTTAATTTTTCTGGACAGATACCCATTTTTTTCAATATTATCTTTCATATGTATTTTATATGTAAAAATGATGCAAAAATGTTTACTATTTAGATATTCTGTATTGTGTAATATGTTTTAAATTGTAGCCATAAATATTCACCCTTACATGTTGGCACCTTTATGGTAATTTTTATTTTCTCTTCCATTTTAATATCATCAGCATCTTTCATATATTGTTTTCAGGCTAATGATTAAATTATTTTGCAGGAGGAGGGAAAAGGTAAGAAAGATAAGAAAGGAAAGAAAAAGGATAAGAAAGATAAGAAGGAAAAGAAGGGAAAGAAAGGAAAGAAGGGAAAGAAGGGAAAGAAAGGAAAAGGAGGAGATGATGAGGTTTACATTTAAATTCTTTTTTCTGTTTATTTTTTTTTTTTTTTTTTTTTTTTTTTTTGTGGTTTAACGCCATTTTTCAGCACAATATATAGGCTATACATGGAGGCCAGTATTAGTGGTGGAGGAAGAAACCGGAAAAACCCCGGAAAGAACCACCGACCCACGAGAAGCTACTGGCAAGCTTTCTCACTTAACTACATTAGCCGAATTTTAGACTCGAACCCACGCAGACAGAGGTGAGATGGCAGTGGTCCGTAACGGACAGCGCTTTAGACCACTCGGCCACTCGGGGCCCCTTTTTCTGTTTAAAAAACAACTTTAAAAATAACAGTATAATAGAGTTCTTATAAATCAAACAGTGTACATGAAACCTTCTGATTGATTTTTGTTTTACATTGCAGCAATTTATTGAATGTTTTGTACAGAGGAATATAGAATAAAGTGTCTTGCATAGAGACACATCTCAGTTACTTACCGAATATAGCCAGGTAGTCAGGGCAGGATTTAAACTTGCACCTTTCTCACACGAGTCTGATGTGTGACCATGAAGCCAACATAGCTTTGTGAATATTCTACTTTGAGATACATGAATTAAATCCAACATAGCACTGTGAATATTCTACTTTGAGATACATGAACTAAATCCAACATAGCACTGTGAATATTTTACTTTGAGATACATGAACTAAATCCAACATAGCACTGTGAATATTCTACTTTGAGATACATGAACTAAATCCAACATAGCACTGTGAATATTCTACTTTGAGATACATGAACTAAATCCAACATAGCACTGTGAATATTCTACTTTGAGATACATGAACTAAATCCAACATAGCACTGTGAATATTCTACTTTGAGATACATGAACTAATTCCAACTTGATTATCAGCAGACAACCCTATCATATCATCCCATTTAAGAAATTCAGTTAAACTTCTCTGAACTGGACACTGTTGGTAACAAGCATTTAGGATGCTTTATTGACGTGGTAATTACTATATTCTTTGCTATAAGGTACCTCAGTATAACATTGTACCTTTTATATGGTGGATATGGTCATAAATCCTCTTTCGTTATTGAACAATACTCATTAATGTAAAATATCTGGACTCCAGTTTTCTGGACACCATATTTTCCAACATTTGTTGTGGTTCTCAGTAGCATGTTAGGGCTGTTCCATTTAAACATACAGGGTACCCAGGGACAATTGATTATTTGAAAGGTTAAAAAGTAAGCTTAAAAAAGAATGAAAACACTTAAAATCATTGAACATAACATATAAGCATAATTTGGCTGTTTTTTAAAAAAAATCTTTACATGACATATACTCTGGTATTTACTTTCAATCATTTATATCTACCTAATCAGATTTTACTACAGTATATTCTTTTAGTTGACAGTTACAAAACTTTTATGTGACTGTTGATACAGTAGTTTTATTTTTACTGATAACAATTGTTTTGGTGTATTTATAGGAAGAAGAAGAAGGCTGGAAATTGGCTCCATCCAGTTTTGTCCCAGCTGTTAATGAGGCAACAGATACATTTAAAGGTACAGACTCATTCATTTTATGCTTAAGAAAAATTTGATCTGGGAAAAACAAAAACTATGAATTTATAAACTGATAATAACGAATGTGAAAACATATTAACTTAGTTATTATTTTCCATTGTTTCCTTCATCTTGGTAATCCTTGCATATAATTTAGTATTCCTTTGCACATCATTTGGTAATTCTTTGCAAATCATTTAGTAATCATTTAGACATCATTGGTAATCATTAGCAAATCATTAGGTAATCCTTCACAAATCATTTACTAATCCTTGGTACATCAATTACCGTATTTTCCGGCCTATAGGTCGATGCGAAGTATAAGTCGAATTGACCAATTTTGTAAATTTTCCATCCTTCGTCCATATATAAGTCGATTCGGAGTATAAGACGAGGCCAGGTCAATAGCTTGGCTTTGTATTTTATACTACCGGTAGTAACTTCCGGTTGCATGAATATTGATGGTATCGTCATATGATATTCCATATTACCGGCAATATCCATTGCAACAAGAGCTATGATCATTCCTTCCAGTTGAAAGTTTAAACCTACGGTAATTTATTTGAGAAACTTTGTCAAATACAATTACGGTACTTTATTCAGAGAACCATGCATTGGTACATACACGTGTCTAATTTATATATACATGTATAATCTATTGCATGAAAAGAGTATCAACACCGTGTACTCACCAGCGAATCTTGTAACATACATTGAATCCATAATACAAATATTTCCATCGAAAATATCCACACACGGATGTAAAATATTAAATAATTTTGTCACAGATCATTATTTGACTGAATTCAATGAAAAGAAATTAACAAAAATTACATAACGGGTGTACGTAACGAATGATGAAATAGTACTTGTTCGTATATTAAATAATGGAAGTTAAAGTGTATTCTTATAATAACTACATGTACGTCTCAGGATCTTTGTCTCTGAATTCAGTCATTGTAAATTTCAGCACTTTTTCCCACCCAAGCTGCTAGTCAAAGTCCTTTGAACTTGCCGCCCAGCTAGCCCAGCTTTTGCGTCATGTTCTTTTGATGTACTCTAATAAATACAGCAGGCAGAACTGGTTGTATTTTAACCTGTACTAAAGCAATGAAAACAATGCCCATGGCTAAATTCATTACATGTATTTAGATCTAGAGAAGGGAGTGGGCATCATTTATTGTTGTACTTAATCCCATTGATATTAAACACGAGTAGCGTAATTGATGCGGATTAATGATAAAGAACAATGGGGTACCAGCAATATGGTAACTAGTATCGGTAGCTAAAGCCAATATCAAGGTCAAAACAATTGCGGCAACTGGCTTTGATTGTTGTTGGAAACCAAATACAAATTTATCAACAACCGGTATAATCAAAGAGAGACACCGAAACGTCAGCTGGTTAAGAATGAATATAGGTGAAGTGTTGTCATTACAATTTGCTTTAAACTGAATTGTGAAACTAAAAATCATTGATCACTGATGATCTATTAGTACTGGTAGTCCATCTATATATCTGATTTTAGTGTAGTTTAAACCTACGGTAATTTATTTGAGAAACTTTGTCAAATACAATTAGAAACATAAGATTTGGGGGATTCAGTAGAATGCATGATCTACATTATTTTATAAATAATCATAGAACGCTCGAGTTACTATGGATTACATCCCTTTGTAGGATCAATTGGATCAATAAAAAAGTTATGCCGGTAATTGCTCACGTGTGTCCAACTGGAAAATCAAATATTAATGGATCAGTTATTTCATATCTTTTTTTTTTAGGAACAAGCAATATGCTTTGAATTAGTACAGTACACTATAGAGTATAGACCATAAGTGTGCTATGCGGCCCGGTGAAGTTTTTACCGGTAATTGTTTTCTTTTTTTTTATGTTTGAGAAATAAGAAAAAACATGCAGAATGCAAAATAAATAATGACAAAACTTACAAATATTAATGCAGTCATATTATTTTATGACAATTTATTGACATAGTAATTTAACATGAATTTGTATTTCTATGTGACCTGTTTTCGATTATGCCGATTATAGAGCAATATCAATAGCATACCGGATACTGTAATCCATATATAAGTCGATGCAATTTCAATGACAAAATCCATATATAAGTCGATTTGGAGTATAAGACGAAGACCGAATTTTCAAGTCAAAAAGTCTCGACTTATAGGCCGGAAAATACGGTATACATCTGTAGTAATCATTTGCACCTCATTTGGTAATCCTTTGCACATCATTTGGTAATCCTTTGCATATCATTTGGTAATCTTTTGCACATCATTTGGTAATCCTTTGCACATCATTGGGTAATCATTCAGTAGAAGTTTTGATTTTATATATATATATATATATATATATATATATATATATATATATATATATATATATATATATTGATAGATAGAAAATACAGTATATTAGGAATTACATGAACAATTCATGTGAATTTTAGTGGTTGTAAATATTTCACATTAGTATTATTGTATATACTAATGTACATATAAGTAAAATCTAACTGTACACAACATTAACCCAGACTGAGATCGCTTAATGATCAAGCCTATGTTGTTTGTTCTATTGATTACATCTAACAAATTACATAGACCAAGATGTAACAGAAGATATGGATCTGTGTATTTTGCAGTTGGGCTGAATCTTTACATTAGTATATAAGGTATTCCATACCAATAAGTCAGTCATTTTGAATCTATGCATTAGTATATAAGGTATTCCATTCCTATAAGTCAGTCATTTTGAATCTATGCATTAGTATATAAGGTATTCCATTCCTATAAGTCAATGAGGTTGAATCTATACATGAGTATATAAGGTATTCCATTCCTGTAAGTCAGTCATTTTGAATCTATACATGAGTATCTAAGGTATTCCATTCCTATAAGTCAGTCATTTTGAATCTACACATGAGTATATAAGGTATTCCATTCCTATAAGTCAGTCATTTTGAATCTACACATGAGTATATAAGGTATTCCATTCCTATAAGTCAGTCATTTTGAATCTACACATGAGTATATAAGGTATTCCATTCCAATAAGTCAGTTGGGTTGAATCTATACATGAGTATACATGTATAACTTATTCCATTCCAATAAGTCAATTGATTTGAATCTATACATGAGTATATAAGATATTCCATTCCAATAAGTCAATTGATTTGAATCTATACATGAGTATATAAGATATTCCATTCCAGTAAGTCAATTGATTTGAATCTATACATGAGTATATAAGATATTCCATTCCAATAAGTCAATTGATTTGAATCTATACACGAGTATATAAGGTATTCCAGCCCAATCATTCAGATTTCAGTGATTTGTAATTAGGTCATCAACAATGCAGATATTGGCCCCTATTGCCACAGACTTTATTCCTTTCTTAAACTTGATGAAGCATGTTTACTTGATATTTGGCTAAAATGTGCCCTACCTGTCTGGACAGAATATTGACATAGCAAAGACTATGGTTGTCCATGCACATGTTGGTACATGTATTCATCTATTTAGATTAAGTTCAACATTTATGTTTTTTTTCATCAAGTTCAATGTTAAAGTTATTTGTATTTTCTTGCTAAATAAAGACAGTAAAAAAATGAGTAAATTGGATGTACCTTTATGAAAAAAATATTTTCTATTGATAAAGTAACAAAATAAAGCAAATATTTGTTAAGTTGATATCATTATGAACTTCCTAATAAAATGTCTTTGTAGGTGTTTGGCAAACCAGAGATGAAAGTGAAAACTTCTCCCAGAAACATGATGCTGAGTTGATCAAAGAGGAAAAGAGAAAGGAAGTGGAGGCAGAAATTAGGCTGCAGGTGGATGAATTGATGAGAGCAGAGCTAAAGAACCTGAAGGCTGTAAGAATCACACACACACACACACACACACACATGACCTGAAAAACAAAGAATTTTCACATGCACATATTGTAAAATCAAAAGATTTTGTTCAGTGACAAATTGGTTTGCTTTTTGTTTCATGTTACTACAGTTTCTGTATTTTCCTGGGTTTTTTTCTTGTCATTCGTAAAAGACTTGAGTTGTCAACGTTAATTCTTTTTAGATACTTTTATAATAAGTATATAATTTTTGCTATAATACAAACTAAACAGAAAATAATTGAACTAGCAGGATAAAACCCCATGTCCAGCATTGCTTGAACTGTTCTAACGGACTTAATATAAAATAGATAGGATATTCAAATTTAGCTTTATGTGAAAAAATAACATTTCTTTGCTCTTATGTTTTCATACAGGCTGTAGACCGTGATAAGGGAAGGAAGAAAGGCAAAAAGTCAGGAAAGAAGAAGAAGAAAAAGAAGAAGAGCGGAAAGAAAGGAAAGAAAAAGAAGAAGGAAAAGGATTTGACTCCTGACAGGTATTATAATCAAAATAAATTATGCTTGACTCAAACTTCCATGACACTATTTACCTTATGTACTTGCTAAGAAGTAAAATACAACCACAAACTGCATAGACCCAGATCTGTAGTCACATAATGCACCATAAGATTTGAGTCTGTTCAGTTTGTTAGGAGTAATCAGTAGAACAAACAGCTCAGACTCAGAGTACCTGCACATCATGCCAGAACAGATCCAGGTCTCTCTTGTTTGTCATTGGGTTTGACCTATAAGCAAGTATATATGGCACTTTGTAACCGACATTCAGAATTGACACAGAATCAGCCACACTCACGAGATAACAAAAAATTACAATCTAGTTTCACAAATTCAATGCAAACCATGTTGGATTTACTGTTTTAAATGTGTATGTGTATGTGTGATCTGGATTTTTAATGTAGTTTAACAATTTTTAGTCAGATAGCTACGATTTTTGCAGACATGTAGCATATGTCCCTCCCAGTCACATTATCCTAACACCAGGCTGACCAGTCCTAACACTAACCTCCTAATGCTGAGTGCCAAGTGAGACAGCTGTTAGTACCATTTTTTAAAAGTCTTTTGGTATGACTCAACCCATGACCTCCTGCATCCAAGGCAGATGTCTAACCACTCATACCACTGGAGCGGTCCTTAACTGAATTAAAAGTAATATAACCATCAATATTTTTTCCCAATAACGTGAGCAGAGGTCACATTATGAAATGTTTGATAAATGTGACCACACTGTTCATGCTTAACAGTAATTAAAACGGGATTTTTTTTCTTAGGACCATGGAGTCCCTATATGAAGAGTTGGTAATGCAGGGTATAATTGTCCGCTGCCAGCCATTCCGACTGTCAGACTATGAAGGAGAATACAGTTACCTTGGCACTACACTCCGTCAGGCCAACATTGAACCCATGCCTTCATTGAGTGATGTCCGTAGATTGGTGACAGAATTTGGCATATTGCCATTAGGTAAATTATGTCCTGCTGCACAAAGATTTCTTATACACAGGATTTTCATTGTATGATGTTTGATTTTCACCAGATTATATTTATTCAAAACAAATGTTTAAATAGGATTGTCACGTTCATGTACATCATAAATCAAATCATGAACATTTATGTTGCACAATAAGTGAAATTTATATTTTTAAAAAAGATTATAAAATATATTTTGGTGACTTATTGTCATAGTATATCACTTTCTTTATGGATCTTAACAAGACAGGAAGAATGAGAATGAGAGCAGAGGAGAGAAGAGAAAGAGGGTGAAGAGGGACTTTATAAAAATTACATGCATTGAACACCCTTTTCTTTACCATACAAGTTTTCAAAGTTTGCCAATTCTGTAAACTTATATTCTTTCAGAGTATGATGTTTTTTAAACCATATAATGAAATTTGCCTAACATCAAAATGTGGTTGACTTTAAATTTTGTATGTGGAGAAAGTCAGACTCATATACAAGTGAAATTAGAAGAAATTTCACACAAAAATGTGATTATCGATACAATTTTTATATATAAATTTTGACATTTGCAGGCTCAGCAGCAGTACATGAGAAGGCCCCACTGACCAAGTCCATTCTTCTTGCTGGTCCAAGGGGTACTGGCAAAAAGATGCTGGTGCATGCCATATGTAATGAGACAGGGGCAAATCTCTTTGACCTGACCCCAGCCAACATTGCTGGAAAATATCCAGGAAAAGATGGACTCAAGATGTTGATGCATTTGATTTTCAAGGTACTAAATCACTAATATACATATAAAATAAACTAATTGAGATGGAGAAAAAAAAGAATAGTTTTGAGATGTTATTTTTCAAAAATAATTGCTCAGAGTTTATAGAAAACTTGTTTGTGAGCAAGATAAAAAATAATCATGTAAAATAATTATGTTGTGGTTTTTATTTTCTCTTTCTATATGGTCCTTACTGCAGCTGAAGTATTGGTTCTAACTTATGAAGCTATAATTTTTGCATTTATATTTACATCAGAGTATTTTACTTATTAGAGAATAATTTCACTGTATTGTTTGGTCAAGAATGTATTCAGCATTTAGATGCATTTATTATTAGTAAGTGCGTAATGTAATTTTCTTAAACAGGTTGGAAGAGCATTGCAGCCATCTTTGTTTTTTGTTGGAGATTGTGAGAGAATGTTCAAGAAGAAAATTCCAAAGGGTGATCCTGTAAGTAAGAACTTTTTTGTCTCACCTGTATAAGCTGGTAAATATAGATATCTGTGATTCTGAAGTTCTATTGGCTTTTGCAGGACAGTATAATTGTGTATATGATGTTTGATTTCAGTGAGTCCCCAATAAGTGTTTTTAGTCCAAAACATCCATGAACACGTCACAAATTTAATGAATAATATCAAACTATATCTGAAAACAATTTAAATAATTCTATGTATTGAACTTAAAAGTAGGAATGAATAATTTTGTTTTCCTATGCCTTATATAAAACCTAAGATAGAATAAAATGACCAGGATATGGATCCCATGTTAGCTTCCAGAACATTCTAAGTTGTAAAAAAGGCTAGACCTTGACTTCAAATATCAGTAAACAACTTTTTAAAAATGACATTAGCCAGGTATGCCAAATTTCTATCCACAATCATGGACAAAGGTAAAGCACACAATATAACTAAATATACATAACAATATTGTTTCTTATGTTCCTTTTGAACATGTCCTCATTCACCGCAGTAAATGGTTGGTCTCTACTGGTATATACACTAAGGTATGGACAAAACACTTAAGTCACTATACTTGGTAAATCTCCAAGCGCATGTTTACATTTTTTAAAAAAAAGACTTTCAATAATACTTTTTACAACATTATTTAAGATCACTTTGGCTAGACCTGCAAATATTAATCATAAACTTGATGACAGCATGAAGCTTTTACCAAATTTGAATGAAGAATCACTTCATAGAACTGGATGTAAAACTTCCTGCCAAATAATTGTGAACTTTTAATAAAGTTGAGAATTTCAGAATTTTATAACTCTGGGAAGCAAATCATGTACAGATTCTTAACATTTGCAGACTTGTTGTGGGAATAATGCCATTTTCTAACACACAGTAGGCTGTATATGGTGGCCAGTATAACTGGTGGAGGAAGAAATGTGGAAAAGTCTAGTAAAAATCACTGACCCATGGGAAGTTACTGGCATGCTTTCTAACATACCCACATTGGCCCAGCACATTGACCCATATGGACAGAGCTGAGATGGCACTGAACGGTAACAGCAAGTGCTTTAGACCAGTCATCCACCTGGAGTCCACATTTGTAGAGTTAAAGTTACGCACATATATACAGTAGAGCCTCGTTAATCCAGACACCATTTATCTGGAAACCTCACTATCTGGATATAATTCCACAGGAACGGAATTCCTAAACATTAATTTGCTCCGTTAATCAAGAAATCTGCATTCTAGATCCAGAAATCAAAAGTGGGGACCAAAGTGTAAAATTACATTAAAACTTTTCTCGATAATTTGGAAATAATCTGTCCAAAAAAAAGAAAATTCAAAAAATTGTATATTAAAATAGTCAGTAAAATAATACAAAAAAACGCTATAGTGAAGCCCTTGAGAATCTATGGCCACTATCAATAACTAAGTAGCATGACCATATTGTAACCAGCAATTTTATAAACAATGTCTGTTTTAGCTAGTTGCCGACAGGGGTGTTAATAATTAAATAAAAACACTAGGATCAAATCATCCACGTATTTTGATATAACATATGGTAAATAAATTAAAAGTGTCATTAAGCCTCTTTGTTGTTTACCAATTGTATGTAACAATCACAGTTTATTGATGGCTGTACAAATACTGTTGACAGATTTAAGCTGTGAACAGTATAGGGCTTCATTTCCAAATAAAATACAGTATATTACATTTAAAGCTAGCATATTTATGTACATATATATGGTGCGATGATGTTGTAAAATAAAAAAACTTGTTATTCCAGACCTATTTACTAAAACTATATATATATATAACTATATAAAAAAAACTCCATAAAAAAGATTTTTTTAAAAAAAATAACAATTTCTATAACAAACGTATATCAGTATATCAAGCTATTTGCTCAGAATATTCTTTTTCAGTTTCTTCCACAGCAGTATTTTAAAATCTTTAATTACTATCATTAATATAACAATTTCAGACTGATCCAAAGCGACTTAAGAAAGAATTACCCAAGGCTCTGAAAACAATAAAGTCAGATGATCGCCTGTTGTTGGTTGGTACAACAAGATGCCCATTTGAAGGAGATATGAAGCCATTGGTTGGGTGCTATAACAGAATCATCCTTATTCCGCGCCCAGACTATGCCTCAAGACATTGTACGTATAATGATTCAGTTATGCATTTGGTTATCAAATCTAGACATCATAATCACAGTTTAATCTTTGTACACCACTTCTCGATAACTTGCTCCCTGATTAACTCCCAAACCCACTTATAATGTAGGGTCAGGCATGGATCCCATTTGTAAACCAGAAAATACCCCAATAATTGATCCCAATTTGTTAAACTTGAAGAAAATTGCGATCAAAATTAGTAACAGAAACTTTGAATTAGTGTTTTTTTTATCATCGAAAATGGTAGATAAGACCTGTTCTAGTTCTATCTTTTAGTTCCTTTAAAGTGTAATCATCAAAAATGCAATGTGTCGTCTTGTAATTAAATGTAAAATGCGCTAATCTACTGTAACAGCTATATCCGCGAGCATTTCTAAACTGACTTGCAGAATATTTTTGTTGTATTGTTGCACTGAATTAAGAGCTGGCCTTCTTTGTATTATCAAGTTAATTATTTCTTTTGAATCAAATAAAGGAGGTGGAAGAAAAGAAGTGTTAGAAGGCATGAAAATCCTATAAACTTAAAATCTAGCAGCTCTGGTCATATATCGGGGGAACTCACTTAATTTGATCAATCAAACATTGTTATAAATGCTACTGAGTATGTAATATAAACTATCTTAAATAAACCGACTCTTTCATAACTGTGATCAAAGATAGCATGACAGCCAAGGGAAATGAATACTTCATAAAATAAACCGCCTGATTTCACAAATACGGACCATTGTGGGCAAGTGAGTTTCAGAGAATTCTTGAACTGTCACTTAGAGATATCCTCAAGGATGATAAAAAGTTTCATTATTACTTCCAATAAAATCCATACATAAATACTGTACTCATTGATCAATACAAAATTTTAGTTTTGACGTAGATGATTTTCTCACAAACTAAATGTCACATGGTGTTTTTTAAAAAGGAATCTTGTTATGTGGTGTATTAACAGTTAATCTTCTAGTTCCCTGCTATGTTGAGTCCTGATTTGGCAGAATACTATGAAACATTACTACTGAAACCAGACTCATCAAAAAAAAATACACTGATTTTTCGCATACACAGGATGGTTGTTGAAACCAGTTAAATCGAATAACAAACAGCTTCATTAGAAAAAGTGCATTTTTAAAAATTATTATCAATGGAAATGTAAAATGAAGATTCAGTCATTAAACAGCCCAGTTTCCTAACTCTACCACCCCCACCCCCCACCCCCATTTTTTTCTTGATGCTAAAGCAAAAAAAAATCTTCAATTTTTTAAGGTCCCTTGGTAAGTTGCACCTTGCATATAGTGCAGTGTGTGATTGTGGACCCCGTTGTACATGAGTTATTGAGGGACAGGTGTATATGCTCATGTTTATTCCAAATAGCTAAATACATGTGCAAGTCATTGCATAATGTCCAGATCTTCAGACAGACAGACTAGGATCTGTGGTCATCCTTTTTTTATTTTAAATATTATACATTTTTAGTT
This sequence comes from Unio pictorum, assembly GCA_030141615.1. Classification (NCBI taxonomy): domain Eukaryota; kingdom Metazoa; phylum Mollusca; class Bivalvia; order Unionida; family Unionidae; genus Unio; species Unio pictorum. The sequence continues at coordinate 15,347,293 of JARLTB010000059.1, forward strand.
ACATAAGGGGATATTTGACTCCCATACTATAAATCTATTCATAAGATCAAATAAAAATGGAGCACCTTATAGCACATCTTGAGATAAATTATGCATAATATTACTATTAAAAAAATGAAATCATATTCATGATCATACCCACTTTATAAATGGAACTGTCTTATACTGAAGTGCCTTACAGTGATGGTAAAAATAATGTAGCTGAGAAATATCATAGACTGTGCAAAACTTGAAAGATTCTCTCTCAAACAGCTTAAAATCACAACAGTTTGTTTACCCCCTCCCCACCCCAACACACAAGTACACTCATAATTTTTCATCATTTTCGGTATAAGACAGTCAGCAGTTAAGGACCCTGACTACTGCATTATAATGGGAGAGCTGTATATGCTATATTTACCAATATGAACATTAATATTGAAAATATAAAAACCTTCAGTGTGGATAAACTTACTACTCAACCAGCCAGGGCAAAAGAGCACAGATATACATAGATTTATTTAATACTTGTTGGTAATAGCATGAACTGAGTTTGAAAAGGAGATCATCAATCCATTTTGTCATGGCTATGACCTCACTTTGCATTATAAATTTCATGAGTGTTCAGCAACACAGGTTGAAATGAAAAATGGCAGACTACAAAACAGCAAATGACGATACAGAGCCTTTGTTACAGAGAGCTGATTCGAACTTTAATACCATAAATTGTTAGTAGAACGTGCATCCAAGTATAACACTCACTCATGTATTACCCGCAATTTTTCTACTGTGTTTAAAAAAATAGATTACCCACCGGATTTCGAAAAGAATATGACCAAAATATATGCTGGTTTCATAAATTACTAGGATATGATGAATCATTCTTTCTTTTTACTAATTAACCACAGCAGAGCAGTTTTAACCAAACTGTGTCAATTCATAATTAGTTTCCTGACCTTGAGCCGGAGCCCAGAGTGGCCGAGTGGTCTAAAGCGTTCTCCGTTACAGATCACTGCCATCTTGCCTCTGTCTGTATATGTTCGAGTCTTGGATTCGGTCAATGTCGGTATGTGAGAAAGCTTGCCAGTAGCTTCTCATGGGTCAGTGGTTCTTTCCAGGGTTTTCCAGGGTTCTTCCTCCACCATTAGTAATGGCCACCATGTATAGCCTATCTTGTCCTGAACAATGGCGTTAAACTCTACAATAACAACATCACCATGAGCCATGTCAATGTCACATTCTCTCTTCGTAAATTGCAGGACCAAAGTTGTGTCTATCAATTACCAGTAATTCAAAATGAATACAATAGTCACCTACCCATAAATAATCCCCAGATGGCATGAACTACACACCTTCCAATTTTACAATAAACAATAGTAACACTGGCGCCTATTCAAAATGGATTGCAGAAGTGTGACATTCTTCCATAAGTCGACTCATCTATTGTGGCTATGAATCCAGCTTCAGCAACAAATCAGACCTATGGATAGCAGCTTAAGATATTAGTAAACACAACAACATGGCCACTTTTTATAAATTAGTAAGTTATTATATTGAAGAGAGTGGTTTTATTATGCTGATATTGTCTTCTTGTTATTATATTGTCTTTAAACTTAATTTTTGTATAGCTAAAATGGATAACAGTACAATCAAAATTAGACTTGTTTACTACTTCAAACTTGGTGCATTGTTTGAAATAGTAGACAAATACAATTACAAATCAAACTGTATGAACTGCGGATATATATGCTCTGCATGGGGAATGCATTGTAGGGAAAGCTTTGGATAACCCACATGTTATATTTGCACTTTCAGAGTAATCTTTCTATTGGCCTGTAAAAATGTTAGTAATATTTTAGAATTAATCCATTCTAGTTTCCCATGTAAAGTAGTACCTAGTCAAGAGAGACCCTCCTTGGATGTATTAGAAACTTAAGAAATGACAACTTTCATTCATTAATTTACAGATTTAAGAAACAAAGTCGTATCATGCATGGTGCCTTATTTATTTATTTATTTTAATAAATTAAATTAAAAATGATTAATTAGGCTAAAAAACTGTACTCATAAGTAGCAAGTCAATTTTTTTCAAGTAGAATAATTGTTCACAATAACAGTACAAAAAAAGACATTCAGTTCTTTCATTTTGTATCAACAAAGCAAATTTATTTTTAAAAGACATTTTTCTGAGCAGTCTTCTCTTGACAGTTCCAGTGTCTTACCTGATGCACACATGAGCTCACATGATGGCTAACAATAATATCAACTCAAAATGTATCTAAGTCCCAACATAATTAATTTGGAATTACTTTTTAAAAAATTTAAAAACAAAATCCACGCCATATTCATAATCTTTAATTTCTTGAAACAAGGGCATACTTTCTTTAAAATGAGTGAATGTGACTGATATAATTTTTCATAATGTACCTTGCTTTTCATTTAGCTAAACTTTATTGAAAGTGAAAACATTAATAAAATTTTCTAAATGATTTTCTTTTGAATGAGAAATAGTCCAGCTAATTTTATATAATTTTTCATAATGTACCGTGCTTTTCATTTAGCTGAACATTAAAATAAAATACCATAGTTGATGGAAGTTGTATATCTATTCCAATAATTTTAAATCCCTGGAATATTTTGTAACATTTACATTACCATGTTTGGTTTGTTTTCTGAATGTAAAACATTGTTGACATTACCATCACTAAGCAGGATGACTGATGCCTAATATCTCTACATGCAGTAAGCATGTTTCCTGCAGCCTTCATTAAATGGCAGCTGGCTTGTCTCTATACATGTCAAACTGTAGTTGTTACTTTCAATGATTTAACACCTACATTGGCAACAATAAAGGTATGATGAAATTTAGAGGATTAACACCTGGCACTGCATGTAATGACTAGGTAATATATACCATGTAATAACAAGGTACTATATATACCATTTAATAACTAGGTAATATATACCATGTAATAACTAGGTAATATATACCATGTAATAACTAGGTAATATATACCATGTAATAACTAGGTAATATATACCATGTAATAACTAGGTACTATATATACCATGTAATAACTAGGTAATATATACCATGTAATAACTAGGTACTATATATACCATGTAATAACTAGGTAATATATACCATGTAATAACTAGGTAATATATGCCATGTAATAACTAGGTAATATATACCATGTAATAACTAGGTAATATATACCATGTAATAACTAGGTAATATATACCATGTAATAACTAGGTACTATATATACCATGTAATAACTAGGTAATATATACCATGTAATAACTAGGTACTATATATACCATGTAATAACTAGGTAATATATACCATGTAATAACTAGGTAATATATGCCATGTAATAACTAGGTACTATATATATCATGTAATAACTAGGTAATATATACCATGTAATAACTAGGTACTATATATACCATGTAATAACTAGGTACTATATATATCATGTAATAACTAGGTAATATATGCCATGTAATAACTAGGTACTATATATATCATGTAATAACTAGGTACTATATATACCATGTAATAACTAGGTAATATATACCATGTAATAACTAGGTACTATATATACATTAACATATGTGCACCGTGTTACAGTAAGCTGAGGAATATATACCATGCTGGATGTGTCCAAAATACTAATTCAGAATAAATATGTTGATTGAGTTATACCTGGAAAAGGGGTACAACAGTAGATTTAGATTTAATGCACTTTCTGTATTTATAGGCGCAATCTTGTGCTCATTATGATGCCACAATTAATTCATAAAAGTACAATGTTTATACTAAAACATCACCAGTCATACAACTCTAGCTATGAAGCAGTCAAAAACATCACCAATCATACAACTCTAGCTATGAAGCAGTCAAAAACATCACCAGTCATACAACTCTAGCTATGAAGCAGTCAAAAACATCACCAATCATACAACTCTAGCTATGAAGCAGTCAAAAACATCACCAGTCATACAACTCTAGCTATGAAGCAGTCAAAAACATCACCAGTCATACAACTCTAGCTATGAAGCAGTCAAAAACATTACCAATCATACAACTCTAGCTATGAAGCAGTCAAACTTGCTTTTAAGTCATTATTGTTTCCAAGATTGTTTTCACTTTCATGTGGGGATTGATGTTTCTGGTGTACAGAATCATCCCGTACAGTTTTTAATATAGAGACCATGATTGTCACATTGTTGTGAAAAAGGCACTGTTTGACTTTATAATTATGATAATGGGGACTTTTTCCTTTAGGGCTTGCTTTAAGATTTACTGAATTTAAATATTTGTCAAAGATGAATTTAGATTTGGTTATCTATGAAGGACAATGGTATGTGTTATTTTAATTGGATACTTTGATGCCTGGTGATTTAGACCTACAAAATGTCAATGGAATTGATGTAATTTCAGTTAACTGTACATTTACTTGAAAATGCTTGTTATCTTTGATTAAAACTGATCTTCAAGATAAATGATAGAAATAAATACATTTTAAAATATAAGGCATGAAATAATTGAAGCATAAAAACACATTCTAATTATCTTCTTTCTATTGAGGTTTTTTATAAAAATAATTTGATTTTGCTGATTATATTATGAACATGTCTGTCTTGCAGTTTGAGGCTTCAGTTATTAAATAGATATAATTTTTCAATAACTAAAACAAGGTTATCTTTATGGAAAATGTATGTTCAAACAAATAATTATGATTGTTATAGTCAACAGTAACCAAACATTTAATGGGTACAAAAAGTCACGTGACTCACAGTTCAATAAATTTACTCTTTATTTTCAAACAGCATATAAAATATAAAGCCATGGATAAATGTAAGACATTTGAATACAGCTTGAAATTCAAATCCACAAAAACTCATCTTACACACGAAAAAAAATCTGTGCTCTTTACACAGTAATAAGCTTTTATTTTGCAGTGTTATGGAGGCGAATAATTCTAAAACATAACGGTGTGATTTCCAATGCACTTGATGTTAGCTCCCTATCCAAAGTCACGGATGGATATACTCCTGGTCACATAGTTACAGCTGTTCAACAAGTACTTACAGACCGTCGTATACAACAACTGTCTAAACGTCCACTTCAGGCTGTGGAATTTATTGCACCACTCTCCAGAATTGAGCCAATTTATAAGGAGGAAGAAGAAGCATTTAAGGTAACTTCATAAATCTACATTACAGGAATTACAAATTTCAGCACACATGAAAACATGCAAAGGTTACAAGTTTGGGTCTGTTTTGAACATTTTCAAGTAGAAGAGGTACTAAAATGTAATTCTACAGATAAAACTCAACAATTCAATTTTTAAACACAGTAAAGATTTTTAAAATTTCAAGGTAATTTCAAGATCATTTTATACTTTTTTTTGTTGTTGCTCTTGCTTGCCTGGCAGGATATTTTCAAAATCACTAACTAGATTCATTATCAGTGTTAACACTCACTAGAAATAAAAGAGGCTTTAAAAAAGTAGCTTTCTGCATCAAATTCTGCAACATTATAAATTTCAATTAATCATTACTGGTTAACATTTACACCATTTTATGGCTTCTCTTTCTGTTTTTTTTTTCTTATTTATTTTAAAAGATTAATTTTTTAAAATCTACATGAAGATAACATACTTAAGATTAAAGAGTGTACGTATGATACTTTGTTATTGATTGTCATATGTAATCATATTTATTCTGTTATATATATTCAACTATATTTCTTTAATCTCATTTATTTAGTCATATTTATTTAACTGTATTTATTGAGTTGTATTTCATTCAACTGTATTTATTTTATTACATTTATTTAGTGATATTTTTTTAATTGTATTTATTTGCTTTTTTTAAATCTTCCATCGAATCTTTCAGGCCTGGTATGCCAAAACTCCACTGGGCAAAAAGCGAGCAAAAGCAGCCCAGGGTGATGAGGAGGGAGCAGATGGTGGAAAGGGAGGCAAGGGAAAGAAAGGAAAGAAGGGAGGAAAAAAGAAAGGAAAGAAAAAGAAAAAGTAGACAGAATAATTATTATTCTTGTTTTGTACTGTATTTTATATCAAAATATAGACTTTGACTGTGATATAACAATATTGCAAGTTACTTGCACTATGTGTTTAAAACTATTTGGCCATATATATAAAAAATATTTTCAATTTAGCTGATATTTGAAAGCGTCATTTACTGTTTACATACCTTCTACATCTGCCAAACTACTAATTACATGTTTGTAATGGTTTTTTGGTGGTCACTTGTCAGATTGTTTTGCTGAGTTTAACTAAATGCATTTACAAGGAAAAAACTTATGTTTTGGGAGTAGACGTTTGACCTGTAGGACAGCCTTGCCAGTCATCAAACATTTCTTAAAAACCAAATCTTTGAATAATGCATTGTTCAGAAATGTTTCGTAAAAGGATGTACACAAGAATGAAGCTATTAAAATATGATCTGATTAAATAATAATTGTTTTAAAAAATCCATTTTAGATTAAAATGCTTTTAAAAGGAAAGAGAGATTAATACATTGATTATAGAAATTATATTCATTATGAGATATACAATTGATAATGTTGAATTTTTGGATTGAACTTGGGCTTTATTACATCAGATTTATATATTAGTGTCACTGAGGTTTTGGTAAAGAAAATGAATTCATAGTTTTCTAATTCATAATTTTGTATTAATATAGAGACTCGTAGCTACAATATCAAAGTTGCATAGAAATTGAAGACAAAGAGAAAAATCATCATTGCATTGTTCTCTTTATTTTTGGATTCAATGAAATATCAGAAAAGTCTAATAAGCTACCATATAATTTTGTCAATTTTATAATAATAGCAATACTTTTGGTATTTCATATTAAAGATTTGGTTTTAGACTCATTTTGTGTACTCTTCCTATCAATAATTAAGAAAGCATTAGAAACTACATATATATTTGAGAATGAACATATTTTTCTATCTACCAAAGGACCGGAAAGCAACAAATCATTCTTTCTTCCCTTAGCTTTGCATATAGTGACTGTCAACATTTATTTCTGTCATTTTGTCTGTAATCTTTAGAGTACAGTATACTTTTTGCATGCAAATAAATACTGTTACAGGTGGATGTTTGTGTTTCTTAACTATCTCTCATTCTCTCACTTTCTCAAAATATTGAAGACAAGCAGGTTAGACCATATACTGCTTGTGTAAATCAAACTATGACTCCACTGAAAGAAACAGAAATTGGGATCTAGGTGACTGGAATGAAGGATATTAAAAGGGGAACTACTACATGATGACTATAATCGTTGTGTTTATAGAATTTGCCTCCCTTGGCTCCTCGATGAATAATATAGGCAAATTACAAGCACATGAATGTCAAATTCAATCAAAATTAGATCTTTAACCTCTGTGCCAGTTTCTTGTAAACCAACAACAAAGGCAGATTGAACCATATGGTTTTAATCAGACTGAGTGATATGGTTTCAATCAGACCAATGTTTTTTGTTGTAATAAGATTTCCCATGACTGGTATGGGGGAAATACCATATTGATATATGTTAGGTATCAATATTGATTAATAAAGCTTTTATAACAAGATTTTGGGGATGGGGGTGGGGCAATAATCTTAAAAAATGGCATGAAGTTTCCACTAGAGGTCTTGGATCCCTTCTCTGTTCCAGTCAGATTTTGACATACAGACATGGCCTTTCATGTGAGGCAAATAGTGGAGAAAAACTTGCTCGCCTGGTCTTGAATTAGCATACAGCGTAATAAAAAAAACGGTCAAAGAACATTACTGTTGAAAAATATATATTTATTAATTTTGTTGTATAATGTGTACACTATTTTCTGTCAGACAAATAAACGTTTGGCATTAAGTCTATTTAATCTGTTACGGACGTTTTCGATAACTGCTATCTTGCTGTAAGACGTTATGCAAGATGAATTTGTTAATATTTTAAAGCAAACTCAATATTTTATACACAAAACTGGTTGTTTTAATATAAAAATTATAATTCTTTAGTTGTATGTAAAAACACATGGTTTGGTACAAATTCCAAAATTTGATATTTTTATTTTAAAATATTTCCTGATTTTTTTTAAATGAAGAATTATTTTCGTTCAATAAAAATGGATCGTTTTATTTTTTAATCTAAAATTGTATTATTTAAATAAACTAAATAACCGATTACATAATAAAACTGCCTTGTACTTCGTGACCTCTTGAAAATTCCGCTTATCTGATATCCATCCTTAGAAGTCCATAATAATATTTTACAAAAGAGGGGACAGAAAGAAAGAAAGAAAGAAAGAAAGAAAGAAAGAAAGAAAGAAAGAAAGAAAGAAAGAAAGAAAGAAAGAAAGAAAGAAACGAAAAACGGAAGGAAGTAGAACAAGTTTTGACTAGATTGATGGGCTGGAAAGTTTGGCAGCACTTTTGATTTCAAAGTTTCCCAGCAGAATCAACTTTGCGTGTCATATTGACAGTATGAATAACCAGGGCAAACACAGCGGCTATATAATAGTGTTGTCCTTTAATAAATAATTAATACAAAATATATCAATAATATATGTAACAAGTTCTTCTGATTTAACAGTGACAGTGATCGATCGGGATACTCGCATTTCTGTCAAATGTGTCAGATCTCTTTGTGATTTTTTCCCCCAGCTCTATCACACCGCTATAGCAATGCAGTAAGTGTTTTCTGCATTAAGGAGTTGATGTTATCGTACTTTTCTTGTCACAGAATATGATGATTAATGGACTCAAAAAGACCTCGTCCCAAGAACGGGCCGAAACTAATTTATTTCTAACAAACTTTGTCTGTTAAAAGCGTCTCAGATGGGCTATATTTTCGCCCCATAGCGCCACGATAACTAAATAAAAATATTTATGCTGTCTCAATTGATCTTGATTGCACGATAATGTATTATACACATCAGTTTATTACTTTTCCTTAAACAGATACTGGGATACTAAACAAACTAACTTTTGCCTCAGAGAGAGAGAGAGAGAGAGAGAGAGAGAGAGAGAGAGAGAGAGAGAGAGAGAGAGAGAGAGAGAGAGAGTCCCTAACTGGATGAACAGAAGATAATCATAGACATGAAGGATACGATGAAAAGCGCGAAATACGCTCATTCACACGTTGTAAGCGGAAAATGAAAATTCAAAAAATAAATTAAAAACAACAAAATTATTTGTTACAAGTAATTGACTTCCGGAGACCAGACTGGCTGTAGTGTTTCCATAGGTTCAGCATTCAACAAAGGATAAGCTTTACGGATAGATGTGCAACGCTTTCCTTTCATGTAGATTTATTGTCCATTCATGTCAACATCAATCATTCCCATAAATATACGGAGACAATAGATGCCGATCAAGCAAACATATTCTGGGCAGCACTTTTCAAACGGAAATGTCGCATTATAAAATATTTCAAATCAGATGCGACCTGTTTCTTCCCTTCATGACGCTTGATAATTTATATTTGTATCCAATTCACTCCGAGTTCTCTGATATCGCTATCAGTTTCAAATAAGCCACTGCTGATTTTCTAACAACAGCACTTTTGTTGTTGTTATGATTATTACTACTACTACTGCTGCTGCTACTACTACATTACTCTTTCCTTACAATGCCGTTTATGGAAGTCGTGGAGTATATCGCCGTATATAGAGAGAACGTGTTATAAAGAAATACATAATACAATATAATTATATTACTACTCATTGAACTGGGATCCGTGGCCATTCTCTCCTTATAACAGAAACCGTGTTATAATGAAGGACTTTACTGTGAGATGGTGCAGCATTTTTTTTTTTTGACAGTCATTGAGATGGAAAAGATTGGGAAAGCTCTTTAAGTGCATTGGGATGAACTCTTTAAATTCTTTGGTGAATAATACTTTATATTTCGTGTGAGGGATTCGACAATAAAATCTACACACAAGATAAAACTTAAAATAAAATGTTGTAAGTGCTGACATACTGTAGGACAGTAATAAATATGTCGTCTGGCTAGATTTTAGGCCAAGAAATGTTGTATAGCGAGCAATCAGAGGTGTGGATCAGTGCCACGTAAATATGATTCTTGACTCGAGTGTTCCGAAACTTTTGGCTTCGGGCCACCCGTAAGGTTAGTAAGTGCAACTTCACTTTTATTTGCGTTGTGGTAACAATTACAATCTTCCTTGAATTCTAAATTTTAGTTGATTAGAGAGACAATGTTGATAATGGAAAGAAGTTTTTTTTTTTAAAAAAAATTATGTATATATATATATATATATATATATATATATATATATATATATATATATATATATATATATATATATATATATAAAAGTAAAACTGGATCCAAATATTTTACAATATAGATAACTCCATAGATACTGTAGTAGAGAAAGTGATGCTGTAAAATGCAAGAGATATTAGCATCAATCCAACGCCATCTATTTTATTTGGTGAGATTTTTTAAAGTGTCGTCGTAACCGAGTCAATGCGTCAACGCAAAAACGACAACTAAAGGTGTGCTTTCGAAAGATGGACGATGAATCTTTGCCAGACACGAAATTGTGCCAGCTGTTAAGTGCACCTTTAATTAAATGTCAATCAAGTTTGGAAACTCAGAGCTCAGTACATGATCATATCATATATTACTCGTTCCAGCGGCATACAAGCCACACGTACCGTCGTTCGACGCATGTGTATAGATGTATAATGCTGGATAACAAAAGCAGTCAATAAACACACCATCTGGTTTTGTTTTTTTACGACTCATTGTGAAACATTGCCAAATCTTGTGTATGAAGAGTTAAGACACACAAAAAAAGCAAAATCTCTAACATTCATTGAGGAAGATTTTTAAAAAATTCACTTGTATTAAAACTTCTTATCCTATGTTAAGATTTAAAACAATTTTTTTTAAAAAAAAGTTCGGGAGCAAGATTAATTAACAGCTAACTATGAATGTTTTTCTCATAACGAATGCACTTTTAATTATAACTGCACAATGCATGATATACCATTGTTAATTGTTATATTGTCGGGTTATGACCTAGATTTTGAAAAAAATAAAAACAGGATAATACAGCGCATAAAGAGGTGATGTTGCACAAAAGCGGCAAACAAACACGTTTTGCTCAGCAAACATTTATTATTTAATATTAGAAATGCTCGTGAACGAAGGAAAAGAAAGGAAAAACTACACTATTAGTTACATGGCAGTTAGGTTATAAGATTATATTATATTCATGTGAGATTGTATAGACCAGCTGGCTAAAAACTGAAAGTATGAAGAAAAGTTCACAGAGACAATGACACAGTTTTCAAATACGCATAAAACTATTTGAGGTAAGATGTTTAATAATAATAATAATAATAATAATAATAATAATAATAATAATAATAATAATAATAATAATAATAACAATGAGGACTTTCTATAGCGCCTAATCTTTAGAAGCTCTACGCGCTTAATAGCATCTATAATGATATGACTACCAAAAAAAAAAAAACACACCATGAAATTAGAGAGCATAAAAAATGCTGAAAATATTTAAGGTAGGAAACTTTATAAGCTCATTAATTTTGTTCTTGCAGTCGAAAAAGGTGAGTTTTAAAATCGCCCTTGAAAGGGATCACTGTATTTTTGTATCTAATTTCAATGGGCATTTCCGTTCAACGTTGTTGGACCCTGGTATGCAAAAGAACATTGTTCATATGACTTAGTTTTCATAGTGGGAACAATGAGAATACGATTGTCAGAAGAGGAGCGTAAGTATCTTGCTGGTGTGTACACATGGGTGAGACCAGATAGGTATATTTGACTGGAGTCCGTCATTGAAATGTAGCTGCACAGAGAACAAATTTTGTGTTTGATACTGGATCGAATGGATAGCCGGTATAGGGTACAGAGCAATGATGAGGTGTGTTCTGGTCGTAGTACTTTAAAGGTGATCCGAGCAGTTGTGTTTTGAACGTTTTGAAGTTTCTGGAGTAGATATTGAGGCGAACCAGACAGAATTGAGATACAATAGTCCAGTCGTGAAAGTACTAATGAACACAAGTGTTTCAGTGGCATCATCTGAAAAATATTTGCGAATGGAGCTGATGCGTCGCAGCTCAATATATGAAGCTTTGCATATGTTGCTGTTGTTGTTGTAGGGTTTAACGCCATTTTTCAGCACACGATAGGCTATACATGGTAGCCAGTATTAATGGTGGAGGAAGAACCTGGGAAAACTCCCGGAAAGAACCACCGATCCACGAGAAGCTACTGCAAAGCTTTCTCACATACCCACGTTGGCCGAATCTGAGACTCGAACCTACGCAGACAGAGGCGAGATGGCAGTGATCCGTAACGGAGAGCGCTTTAAACCACTCTGCCAATCGGGGCCCCCTGTGCATATGTTCATAACATATGAGTGCAATGTGAGAGTACTGTCTAGAGTAACATCTAGGTTTCGTACGGACTGTGAATATAATGTTGTCGTTGCTGATATTTATTGTTTGGGGTAAAGGATGTGAATGAAAAAGTCAGAAATACATATCTCTACTCCTTGGATGATAGCATCAACTTCAGTTGGGTGGCTAGACTTGTATATGTGGGTGTCATCAGCATACAATTGGTGAGACACTGTGTGATGATATATGACACTTGAGAGTGACTGACTGTATAGAATTAAGAGTACATGTCCAAGAACAGACCCCTGTGTAACATCACAACATGGATAAACTGCGCGTGCGTTTATTCCATTTGCAGATACAATCTGTGTCATGTTGACTAAGTAGGACTTGAACCACAGTAAGGCTGTATTCTGAATGTCAAATACATGCTAAAGCCGGTGAAGTAAAATATCATGGTCAATTGTGTCAAATGTTACAGATAAATCAAGGAGGGTGAGGACTGTACTCTTTATGCTACCCAAAGCACAGAGAATGTCATTACATACTATTAGAAGAGTAGTTTCATTACTGTGACAAGGGCGATATGCAGACTGTACATTGATAAAAGACTGTTTGAATTTAAATGAGATACAAGTTGGGTTAGTACAACTTTTTCTAAGATTTTTGTATATAAACGGGAGATTAGAAACTGGGCGGAAGTTCTTTAAATCGTTATGATAAAGTGTTGGTTTCTTCAGCAGAGGCTTTACGATGGCAGTTTTGAAAAATTATGGGAATTACCCGGATGAGAGAGATATTAATAACATCAGTTAGTGAAGGCAATATTGGGTCTAAACACTCAAGCAGCAGTGATGTTGGAATTGGATCAAGTTCACATGACTTTGGTGCATTCTTCATCACGATTTTTCGTACTATATCCATAGAGACAGGTTAAAATGACCCAAACGGTTTTCGCTGGAAATTTTGTATCGTAACTGTATGGTGACGAGTCTATTGAAATTGTGTTGTCAAGCGTATCCCTGATTGTCTGTACTTTGTCACGGAATAAATTTGCAAATAGGTCTGGAAGGTCTACTGGAGAGAAGGTAGTTGGAAGTGGTGTACATTTTGTTCCTTGACAATAGTTTGTTAGTTATATCGAAAAGTTCTTTGCAGCTGGAACTCTCCGTGATCTTAGTACTGTAGTGGGATAATTTGGCTAAATGGACTATGTTTGTGATGTTCTTCTTAGCGTCTTCATGGATTTGTTTATGAATAGTGAGTATGGTGAAAAGCCAAAGCCGAATACCGTACATGGTTTGCTTTGAAAACTTTAGCTATATCACTAACACAAATATTTACTCGTCGCTAAAGTATTCAGGCATTTTTGTTTTTTAAAAATGCCATTATGTGCAGAATGTCATGGAACATTTTAACACGTAACGGGGAGGGGGAGGGAGAACTATTACGTAAAGAAAGACATATTCATTATATTTTACATCTTTGGAGTATCCGAATGTATGACTGAAAAAAGTGTAAAAGGAATCCTGCTTAATCGTGCACGTAGAGTTTAAATTAGAAGATTTTAACTGTTTAGTAACTATTACATCTTCCTGACAATTGAAAGTGGAATCAGATGTGGAATTAGCACGATAATACATAGATAAAATGAAGAAAATCCGGAATACTGTTTTAATAAACATGGTCAGATAAAAATGATGTCGAGTACTAAATGTTAAGGTCAAACTGGTATAATATGCACCTCGATAATGCAAACCTCTTTGTGTCAGACATAAGTCAATACATGCAACTAATATGAAACAAAAATTAGGCATACAATTGATGAATAAGTTTGATGGAAGAAAAGAAACCTATTTTAAATACCAGATGCATACCATACTGGTTGAATATTAGAAGTATATGAAGAGATTCCATTACATTGGTATAATTATCACATTGAGTACCCGTTGGATCGATTACCCAGTTCACTCTTGCAGGAGATTTTTCGATGGGTCTTACTTAAAACAATGAGTTTTCGTGTGGGGAAACAAACCCCCTTACTTAGAGTAGCCAGTCCGGATTAAATATATTTACCACCTTTGATAACTGGCGCAAAATTTGTGGTCAGCCTACAATAATGACTTTTGTGTAGAAATCTTTTTTCTTGCTTGCTTTTTGCTTGTGTTATGCGTCATTGTATACCGGTTAAACTTTCTTTCAATTCAACCCTTTCGTGGTTATTTTTTTTTCTTCTTCTAATCAATTGATTGATATTCATGCAAGCAACTTCATTCTTATCTCTGATGGGTAGGTTTATCTTTGGAACATCAATTTAAACGGTATAAAACTTCCAGAGAATACTTTATGCTTCATAATTTCTTTAGGTGTTATAACCATACAGAGGATCGATCTACAACATGTACATTCATTTTCAACACTTTGCGACTTGTTTTTCATCCGTTCAGACTCATTTCAAAGTTATACACAATTTTGCTGTTATTATAGGCGATTATCAAATGGCTACTTTATACCGAATCAAACGTTTGTTTTTAAAATCTAACTTTGTTCTCCATAAATTCATAGTTTTAGCTAAGTAACTCACTGCAGAGTTACATTGTCAGAATCAATAGATTCTCAAGTCGTGCTGTCAGTTTGGAAAAATATACATGTATATGCTTTTCCTACTATCAAATACGTGACTTACGCCCGATGTGTGCGGCATGGAGCCCCAGTGCTAGACAAGACTATAAAATGCCACACTGTAAGCATTGTAGCGATATGATTGAATTTTTTTTTTAAATTAACGCTACGTTACAAATTCAGATCTCTCTCTCTCTCTCTCTCTCTCTCTCTCTCTCTCTCTCTCTCTCTCTCTCTCTCATACCTTTTTTGGGGGAGGAGGTAAACAAATATGAGATATCCAGAATGTTCTGGTTACTAGATTGGTACCGCGAAATGGTTTGTACTTTCGGTATACCGCGGTATTTCTGAGCATATCGCGATACGTTCCATGGTATACGGCGTTTATATTAGGGATCAACACTTTAATTTTTGAGACTGCGATCAGGGGGTGGGTGTGGGGTAAATTGCCTGTTCTCATTTAGCTGGGAAAATATCTTTTTCTGATTCGTAGCAGATGGAAAGAAAATCATAGCTCTTCCAAACCACCCCAAAATTAAAAAGTCCAGTACCTTATAGTACATTAATTTGTTATATGTATGTTAATCGCTGCATAAATTGTCATCTAAAAACTGTAACTAAGTCTGATTGCTAAAGCTTTACGCTATAGCTTACGGCCTGTTAAAGACATTGTGTTGATCTTAGCTTATTTATAAAAATGGGAATACAATTTACTTGCTAGATTATTGATATAATTGGCAGTGCCACTGTAAATGGGATGCTAACGTATTTATCAGATAGGGTCAGTAAACATAAAACGTTAACTAAATAAACATGACAATATTTGGTGGAATCATGTCGAATTAAGGCCAACCAAGGAGATAATTACTGAAAATAGTATGGTGCGACACCACCACCACCACCCATGTTAAACAATAAAAAAAAAATATACATAGGGTAGGCAAATATCAGTGTTGCAATGATCCAAATCAAAATGATCGTGGACACAGATCGAAATGGTTCATTCATTCAATTTTATCATCAACAATTAGTTTTTTTTTTCTTCTTTTTTTATGGTGCTCCAGTTGTGCTAATGCTCTTAGCGCGTGTTTAGTGTGCTTAATTGATAATCCGCCACTCCGGCACTGGTTGGACAGGATATTACATAATATTTCTTCAGTGTTTTTCCAGAAGTTTGATTTGTCCCCAATATCTTCCACAATATCCCATTTAGCTGCCATGTTGACATATTTGACACGTGTCAAAACAAGTACTTCAAGGTCCATAACTACAATTATATTTGTTATATTCGAAATTAATTTGTGATAAATAAACTCTTTTTGTAATTTTTGCTTTTGTTTTTGCAATTATCTTGTCATATAAAAAAATGTAAACATGTTCTTAATATAAAATTTGTAACATGATTACTCGGGATTTTCTGTAGATTCCTTACTGGCGTAAATTACTGAAATACCAGAATACTAGTACATGTATAGTGATAGAGTACTGTAGCACTGACGACCGAAATATAAAATACTGCTGTAATATCGCTTAACTGAAATGGATACAAAATGTAAAACGTAACAATATTATTTATCCAACAGCTTAAATTTGAAAACTATTTAAAACAGTCTGACAGATTTTTGGGACGATATTTGCGCGTACTCTGAACATTGTACACGAACAGTCATGATCTACAACGTCTAAATTTAAATCCACATATATGCATCAGTTAGCATTTTTTTTAAAAAAATCTGGATTTGGTAATCCACAAGATCTATAATTTTATTCACTGATTTATGGAACTGTTCTTCCACAACTGAATTTTCAGGACGTAATGTAACTAATTGTTTTGATATTTTATGTAACAATCTTACAATTTGTAAATTTAGTAGAATCGCGAAACAAGCTACAGCAACATACAGATAAAAATATATTTGAAGCTTACTTCTCATATTTAAAATTTAAAAAAAATATGACTTGAATTTACTATTTAGCTGCATATGAACTGAAATATTTGAAGTTTTTTAAAAACCTATAACCGTAGCGAAATGTTTAAATCCTGTTATAAAGTCTCTGTTTTGCAATCTAAAACTGTCCTCTGCACTCGAAAGACGCTCATTGATCTAAGCACTCATATGTTGCGTATTACAGCTGTAGCTTCGTTCTATTTTCACTCCTTCGATGAGTGACTTTCTCTGGGTAATTTTTGTGTGCAAAAGATTCTGTTTACCGCTTTTAACGCTAACCACAAGCCCTTAAAAGTTCTATTAAAAAGAAGAAAGAAACAAAAATAACACGTGAATATTTAAAACCTCAAATATAAAAAGTTTTGCATACAAGTAAGTGGATTAAATAATAAATAGATTACGTCCATGCACTTGTTTTTTTTAAAACTTTGCTCGAACCTTAGGCCACACAGAATTAGATTTTACTGCATGATAAATCTTGTAATAACCAGTAGTTTGTAACTGATGCAGCCTTCGGTCCTATGAAAAGATTCAAGAAAACACATAATGAATTTTGCAGGATATGTTTAAATATTGATTTCTGCAAGGTGAATGCGACAGCATACTCGTAGAACAAAAGGAGTCTATTAGCGAAACAATTCCCCACATGGGACCCCAGACTAGCGCCCCATGAAGTAGCGACAGATGCCGATTACCATCTATACTTGGAATAATGATCTTGCATCCCGCTAGACGGCGCGAACACGTGC
Source organism: Unio pictorum (assembly GCA_030141615.1). Classification (NCBI taxonomy): domain Eukaryota; kingdom Metazoa; phylum Mollusca; class Bivalvia; order Unionida; family Unionidae; genus Unio; species Unio pictorum. Next base: position 15,365,019 of record JARLTB010000059.1, read on the forward strand.
GCCGCTTTAGCTAGATGTTTATTGACTGAAGAAGAAAGTCAACCGACTTAAATTAACTACCAGATATAAAGGAAAACATACTTATTAGTGCTTCTACTTGTTGAGAGGTGTTTAAACCATACAAGTTGCCGATAAATTTGGAGATGTAGTTGGTGCTTTGAGGGTGAAAAATTCAAAGAGAAGAACACGGTATTTGGATGTTGTGAGGTAAGCAAAATTCGTCGTAAATTTGAGTAGGATTTAACGCTGTCTGGTAGACAGACTATAGTGGAGATGAGGCAGCTACTGTAACGCCGTCTCTGATCATGATGTAACCATGTTGGTCTTGAAACGTTGATAGCATTTTCGTGTTCTCTAAATCTCGGGCTTTATGTATGGCATGTTTTTAATTGTAGCGAGCGGATGAGTAAAAACAATGACTATATCAATAGTGCTGCAGGTTATATATATATATATATATATATATATATATATATATATATATATATATATATATATATATATATATTACTGATATGCGCATTTTTTTAAAAATTTGTTTGGGGGTATAATACCATGGGGAAATAAGATGGTTTACTTACTTTTTTTTTATTTCACAATAACGTCGTGGTTGTTCTTTAAATATTTTTTTTAAGTGTGTACAAGGACTGGTAGTTATTAAAAGTAGCACCAACACCCCCCCCACCACTCCTCACCCCAAATTCCTATATAAGACATCGGTAAATTAGGTTAAAGGAAATGCCATTCTGAAATTTAAGCCTTAAATTAAGGTGTTGGTAAGGAATATTGTTGAATAGAGTAACTCCTGATATTTGTTTTAGAGCATACCAAATGCCGTATTTTAGTTGATGTAGCGGGTCCGTACAAAATTGAAATCAGTTTAAACTGAATTGGTTTAACTTGTCGGACCAAAAACATTTTTTCTTGTAAGATGAAGAAAAGAAAAAAAAAACAAAAAAAACAAACAATTGCATATAATGATATCAGCGTGTGTGAAATTCATAATAAAAATGTAACCAGAGATAGTCACACACGCTCGTGCGTGCGTTTTTGCTAAAAGATTGACAATCCGTGTATCACATCCTTAAAATAAATTGATTATAGGAACCGTCAGTTATGTATTTGTTTGGGATTACTGATCCTTGGGTATTTTAAGTTCGTTTGTAGAGGCTAAAGCGGTCAAGTGCCTTCCTAATTCGACTTAATGCTATTTTACTGACCATTAAACAACATCGATTATACTCTTGTTTAAATGCCCCCATCAAAAGAAACTATTTATTATTTCATTTAACCAGATTGTAATTTGAGATTTGTGGCACTACTGAAAAAAAATCAATAAATATTTATTCATGGGTCTGTTTTGCCATCACAAAACAATACACAACAGAGAGGAAAGATTCGTGGTTTTCCATATTTCTTTTATTGATTTTCCCTCCATACAGCCTTTTCAAGAAAGGAACCCCATAACTTGATGCTTGCATTGGTAAATCTGCCTGTTGCAGCATACAGGCTGAATAGGAAATTTGACTTGTTGCAGGATGTAGATTGACGTTTGGGGATGAGTCAACGTCTCAGTTAAATACCATATTTCTCTAAAATGGGTGTAATGACAGCATGTTAGACTTGCATGCATTGGTAACAGGTTCAATACCTGCCCAAGCCCTCGCAGGTCTGCCATCTCATTGTTTTTGTGAAATGCATTCGATCTAAAATTTCTCAGCATGATATAGCATTAATCTGTTTAAAGCACCATTAATACAACAAAAAAAACCCCAAAATGGTATACCCTGTTTTCCTACTGTAAACATTGGGTCTTCCTTTAAACTTCATTTGCAAAGTAACAAGGGTTTCTTAATCAAGGATCAGAATATTCATATATTTTTGGTGAATATCATATTTTAAGCTTCACATTTTAAAATTTGGAAATCAGAGATTTCTGTTGGGATTTTTAGTTGCCATTGTTGGTATTACAAAAAGTATCAAATGGGAATCAGATTTGCATTAGCAAATTGTTTAAATTTTTAATTCTACATGATTTTAAAGTGTTTTACATTGGGATCTGTTTGTAGCCTGTAAGACCCATATAAATATAGCTGTATTGAATTTGTTTCAAAAGTATGGTTTGGAGAAACTTCAGATTTGGCAAGGTTTAGATTTTTCAAAATTACTTAAATTCTTTTAAACCTTATTTGTTTTTGAATTTTAGAATTTGTGTGTGTGAAGTCATTTTCATTCATATTGAGCAAGGGGTGTGTGTGTGTGCCTTTCTTTGATAAAGCTTTGAAATGATGTTGTAAATGTGTGGATAACATTTGTGAAAGGGGGTAATAGGCCTGAGATAAGTAAACATCATTGTTCCTCTTGAGTCCATTAATCCATTCCTATACTAATTTGCATTTTTTTATGCAACTAATAAACTGTTATGTGTCATGAATATTTCTGTTTGCTGAGGAGAGAGAGAGAGATGTTTATTGGTTTTGACAGATTGGAGTAGAACCTCCAAGGACTATGTGAAGCAAATTTCTCCCAAACACTGGTGACTCCTTCATGTCTAAGCTATATGTGGGAACCACTGAATCAGCTTTCAGTATCAGAAAATATATTCCAGAACTCTTTTTTTTTTTCTTCTAAAAGGGATACATTTTGACTGAAACAGAGAAGGAAATAATTGTCAGTTCAGTCCTGCAACTCAGTTAAAGGTAAGACTCTGATTTTCTCTACTCAGCTACACAAGTTAACCTCTAGTTAATGGAGTTAACTGTTTAAAGAAAAAATGGGATGGGGTAGGGGAGTGGTTCTGTTCAGCCATCAAATAGCTTTTCAGACTGGTTCCAAGATGTTTTCTCCTTATAATATCTCCTGTTCTGTATACCAGCCACCTCTTTAAAATAGCCAAACTGACAATACTCACTACTGTACGTGCTGAGAAGTCAAATGCAACTGTTACCTACACTGGCTAAAATCTACCATTACGTAAGATACCCCGAGTGATCTTAAGCGATTTCCATTACGAATCACTGCCATCTCACCTCTGTTTGCGTGGGTTCTAGTGTCAGATTCAGCCAATGTGGGTATGTGAGAAAGCTTGCCTAGTAGCTTCTTGTAGGTTGGTGATTCTTTCAAGGGGTTTTCCCCGGGTTCCTACGCCATTAATACTGGCCGCCATGTATAGCCTATCGTGTGCTGAAAAATGTCGTTAAACACTACAACAGCATCAACAACCAATACATAATGCACTGGCAGAGGGTCTGTGCTGCTTTTTATGCTGATTACTCCAAAGGAACTGCCAGACACAGATCTGCCAACACACAGTACAATGGCAGATCAGGCTTTATGTCTGTAGTTGCTCTCAATTTAAATATATTTTCAGCAAAATGTACTACTTTCTAAGAGCAGCGTATTTCTGTATACAGTAGTAATGTAACATTGAAAAAAATGTAAGAATCAAGGATTGATTTACATTGGTTGCTTTTATATCGTTTTAATAAGCATCGAGGATGATTTTGCTTTATCCACTGTTGCCACAAAATCTTGATCTTTTAGCATAAAACATTTGACACAAATGTGGTGGAGTGAAAGACATTTTAATATCTCCATTTTCCTATTTAATTCTTTTTATTTATTACTGGACTGTACCAGCATTGATGGCCTTGGTATACATAAATGGCAGTCAGATTTATATTACACTGAAAGGAATTGTAATTTTGGACAGATTTGACACTGATAGGTATTGTAACTTGGAATAACAGATTTGACCCATGTAGCTGACATGATATGGACATTGTATATGTCAATAAATAATACAGATAGACAACAACCCTACAGCTTTATTGCAAATAATTGTAGTTGGTAATACACCTCATTAGTTTAGCACCAGAGCATTTTATGGACCAATTAGATTCACATCCTACAAAATAAATATCACTCCTTGGATTTATTCAAGAACTAAATAGTTTGAGGTCAATTCCCTACTCTTGTTTGTAGACAGGGAAATTTTTTATTAATATGAGGGATTTAATAAAGGAGTAAAGGTATGAGGTATGGCTTGAAATTATTATTCCCAATTTTATCACATTTTTTGGTTGATTTTTAAGCACACTTGTGAACCCATCAACTAGTCTTGGTAGTACATGTATAGATACTAGATACTGCCAATTTTTTTAAAAATTTCCAGAAATAATTTTACTGATTTAAGGTTAATGGTAACTCAGTTGGCAGTAGATCTTTCTTGGGTACCACCTGACACTGAACTGGTTTATCAAACCCCTTGCAGCATTGTAAGACTAATTTTGTAATGCCTGGGCAACAAACATCATGCCATACAGTATTTTCCCGAGTTGTATGCCATTCTTCCTTTGGAAGGAGCCTACCTCCAAATATCTAGTCCATATACTATTTTATACTATTCTGTGTGTTTCATGCACCAGTTTTCTAGATTTCAGTTTGCTTACCTCACTCTGCCTGCGTAATATTGGCCTGTATGTTACAGTGGTACATGTAATAAAGTGTTTTCTCCAGGACCTCATTTTAATTAATGGATTGACTGGAATCCATTCCACAAAGTAAAATACTACCCTCTGGGTCCTCTTTGCTTAAGTTAATTTGTAAGTTAGGATTGTGTCCTGGCATCAAGTCCTTTCCATGTTGTAAACCATCCGTACATTTTGTATGCACACTACAAACAGTACATCATAGACAACCAGACCTGCAATATACACTGTATGCCCTCATGGCGGACATCTAGTAGAAAGCCCTAATTTTAATTTGGATGGTTTAATTCATGCATTGTCATTTCCATATTTCCTGACTCTACTGCTATCTGTAAAATATTATTATTATTATTATTATTATTATTATTATTATTATTATTATTATTATTATTATTATTCATGAGAAAAATGTTCATGAACAAGCAGAGAATATGTAAATGTAAAGCTGTTAATAGCATCAGGTTGCGCTTGTGTATTAAATTGGTACAAGTACTTTAAACTTAGAATTCACAACAGGAGTCTGTTTTATCAATAAAGTACTGCAAAATCTCTGAAAACATGAAATTACCTTATTGGTTCTATAAATGAACAGGTTTTTTTTCCTTTCATTTGACTTTCTTATTGCACAAATCTGTGCTTAAGTCTAGCTGAACACCTGGGAAATTTTGGTGCTTACTCTCATCAAACAAACTGTTTGATCCCAACCATAATCAAACATCAAGTTGAGAGGGATGCAGATAAGGAGATTGGGCTTATTTTCTGGTTCCCAACTATCAAGAGCAATCTTGAGATCTGCCCTGATTTAGTCCATCCCATCATTGATTGGCAATATCTTTAATTGGACAGAACTCTATACCAGTATAATCATCTGTCTGATGGCTCTTGACCTCTGACACCCAATTAAAGAAACAAGAAGAAAGATTACCCTTATGATTATGGAGGCTCAATAATTAAAACTGACCCTGGGTCAGGGTGTGCTGGCTGTTAGCAATAGACCAAATGAATCTGTATAAAGTGTATTAAGCCCTTGTCACACTTGTCTTTAGAAGAAAATCTTCTCTGTGACAACAATAATATAACATGTACAGACAGGTAACTTAAAGTTAAAAGTAAGTCATCTGTAAAAACATAAAAGTTAAAGCGGTAATTTTGTAAACTATTTTGATTTAAAATGACCTAATACTTTAGTCCCTGTTGGTTGAGGTTGATGGGGTAGGGGTACATTTCTACCGCATGTTGTACCACATTATACAACATGATGCAATTGCCCATACCGATCCTAAGCTGCTCTGCCCCCCCCCCCCATTAATCATTTATAATTAGATAATATTTAAAAGCTATCTTTACATAATAACTGTGTGTCATGTTCTGGGTTTAACATTTTTGTGTTAGGATTTAATTTTGCAATTTTATGATGAAAATGTTTTTTTTAAGTGAAGATTTAACTTGAGGTATATCTTCCAAATGTTGCTATGATTATTTCATTAAATGTAGATTTAAAGAAGGTAAAATAAATTACATAAATTAACATTTTCTTCAAACTGGATAATATTTTAATTTGTTTCTGAGTTTTAAATATTTTGATATTGTTTTATAATCAGCTTTTGCCAAGAAATATTTGGATAGTGTTGCAAGCTGTGTGTTAACTGGATGTATGTTCAGCAAAAAATTTGTGTTTGCAAATGAAAAAGAATCAGCTTGTCACTGTATGGCAAATTTAAGAATTGTGGTATGGTATGGAATCTGTTCCAATTCTGTGTTTGATATAGTTTTTGATTTCACAAGATCATTATTTATAGGAAGGAAAAAAAAACTAGTTTATAGTTTGGTAAGTCAAAAGTTAAGCTCTTAAAACAACAAAAGAAATAACATCTTGATGAAAAAACAAACATCCAGAACTGGAGTAGAAACAGGTGGTGATAAAGTAACAACAAAATGACAATTTCTCTAGGGTTCCCACACAGCAGGGAAATGGGTGAAAACTTCGGGTGGAGTGGAGGGGTGGGGAGTGGGAATACTTCTGCGCTTGGAAAAGCCATTGACTATTTTTCAGTTGTTTATCAAAGGTGTGTGTGTGGAAATTTTCAGCCACCGTTTGATGCTATAATGAACCTGGGTACATATAACAACACCAATAATGCAATATAAAAACGAAATTGAAGAAATTAAAAGATACGAATTGGACAAAGAAAAATAGAAAGCACTATTAGTTATGAGGTAAAGACATAATAATAAACACGACATGCTAAGGTGTATGGTTTATAGAAAGATGATTCTTATAGTGTTTTGAACAGTTTAATTTTGGTATGATGTATTGCAAAATAGAAAGTAATTAATATATATCAATATTTATTGTACAATACTGTATGTACAATTCCTGCACATGGTGGATAAATGTATTTCTTAATCTGTATAAACAAGGTACAGTGGAACTATATGGCTACTTGAAAACAGACCAGCAGTTCACCAGATTAAAGAAATGGGTTCTGTTCAGGGTATTGATGGAAGAGACATGGACATAGAACATGTCTTGGGAACTCTATTTATCTTGTGGCTGGCAAACAAAGAATGTTTAACTGAGATTGTAATGACCAAGAAAAAACTGCAGTGCCTGTTATTATCTGGTCAGTTTTCAAGCAAACCATTAAGAAAACAAGGGGGTCTTTGAGTACTCTTTGCTTATCTACAGGGAACTGTGGTCCCTAAAGCAGCATGGAGATAACTTCTGTCATCAGGTGCTGCCTTTTGTAGCCTGTTTACTGTTAGTTTACTTGGCTCCTCTACCTTGGCATAATCACTACCTCATTTCTTCCAAAGTCTACCATTACACTGGACGCCTATACTAAATAGTTGCTGAACTTCAAAATTAATCTGCTGAACTGCAAATAAGCAGCATATGTTTGAAATCAGCTATAAATGCACAAGTTTTGAAGGTGCTAAAATTATAAAAGTATTTAGTGTAAAGTTGTTTCCGTATTGTAGTGTAAAGTTGTTACAGAATTGCTGTATTCACAAATCATGTTGTATAAGGATTTGTATAGATGTATTGTCAGTTCTAGTACCAGATGTTACATGCATATTTGAAAGTAATTGTTCACTGAGAAATCTTCCTGAAATATGTAATGGAATGTGCACTAAGTTAGTCTTGACTACCTAACCATCTGATGTTTTAAAATAGCTTAAAGTCACAGCTTGATGACAAAGACTTTGTCTTTTTGTGCAAATTTTGCAGTGTTCACAAAATTCCCCATCAGTTTTAAAAAAAAATTAATTTCAAAACGGGGAATAAAATATGTTACATGTTTTGGCTTCTTCGTGTTATGTGTGAGAAATGTAGTGCAGCCAGTCTATCAAGGACACTGTGAACTTTAATTTGTGTCCTTTGTGAATAGTGTCCTTAAACAGAGGTTCATCGTTTCTGAAGAAAAGAGGTTCTGAGTAATATTGTTTTTATTTTAAAATATTTGCATGTGTTCTATATTTCGGCATGACATTAAAGGTATAAACTTCCGTCAACTCATTGTGCAAATTTGGAACATCTGCGGTTAGAGATATGAAATATATGCTGTACTTTGTGTAGATTGGAAGAAGTTCTTTTTGGTGACTGATTTTAAATAAACTTAGGTGAGTCTGTCCACAGATTAGTCATAGCTAAAGTAAGTCTGTCCACAGATTAGTCATAACTAAAGCGAGTCTGTCCACAGATTAGTCATAACTGAAGCGAGTCTGTCCACAGATTAGTCATAACTGAAGCGAGTCTGTCCACAGATTAGTCATAGCTAAAGTGAGTCTGTCCACAGATTAGTCATAGCTAAAGTGAGTCTGTCCACAGATTAGTCATAACTAAAGCAAGTCTATCCACAGCTGAATAATGATTAAAATTAAGTAATGGTTCTCATTGAACTGAGAAATGTAGGTATAGTTTTCCTATGGCAGGTCAAATTATGTTGTGATGTCCATTCAGTGTCCATCTGTTCTGCATTATGTATCTGTGCATTGATTTAATTTCTTCATCATTTTTCATTAGCAAACTTTGGATGGCTTATGTATAGGTTTAAGATTAAGAGAGAAGCCTGTTGATTTTGGGGTCAAAATGTCAAAAGTCAGGGACTGTGACTCGAAAAAGAAAAATGGTTTCCACACACTAGCATTAGTCTTTTATATTATATATCCTTACAAACTTTATGGATGGCTTACATTTGCTTGAGCTCAAACTGTCAAGGTTCAAGGTCACTAGCTGGACATTGAATGGTTTCTGTTCAAAGATGTCTACTCTTGACCGTGTATTTGTGTATTTACTCCAAAGTTCGTGGATGTCTTACACTTTGGTTTTTCTTTGGTGCATCAATTTACAGTAGTAGATTTGTATCTAGATAGGTACAGTAGTTGATTTTTCATAATTTGTCATTAGTGTGATAGTGAACAGGACAAAGAATAAAGAGTGGAGCATTCTTATCAGAGGCAAAGAGAGAGCTAACTGTTAAAGTATGTACATGTGGTGACAGCATCATTCTTTGTATCATAACCTCAGAAATTAGTTAACATTCTTTTCTTTTTTTTTAAGTGCACTTCATGCTATTCCAAATGGCATTTTAGTCTCATGGCATTTGTGATACTGATATCTTTAAAATTTTATCTTTAATTGAAAATATTTTTAATTTCAGGAAGGAAGGAAATCTTTAGATTGATTATTCAATCAAAACTATTCATGAACTCATAAAAAAAAGTTTTACAGAACAGCTACTATTTGTTAAAAATAATTGTCAGACTGGATTTCCACAGTTCAAGGGTTTGATATTTGCCTAGGCCACCTTGGTTCAGTTGTGTCCCCATGGGGAAGGCACTTAACTTCCTTGGGCAAAATAAAGTGCTAGCAGTTAGAAACCAAAACCATTGATAGCAAGAAACAGCTGAAAGGCAAAGCTGTGAAATTATTTCAGGGATTATTTTAATTTTTATTTTATATATAATAACACAGACAGAACTAGCAGGAACATTTTCTAAAATAGATGATCGGAATGGAATTAAATAGACCATGAAGTTGAGATACACGCTGTATAATGAATTCTTCTTGTTGACATACTTCTCTCGACATGCTGGCACATATGGTATAGAAATTAACATCTTCCCTCCCAGACCGTGGATGACATTTCATATGGGGAAAGTTTGGCAGCTATATTGGTCTGTGTCTCTGCATGTATATTGAGTTTTTGAACATCTGTTATTGTCTGTAATTCAGCAGGAGTTAGTAAATTGCAGTTTACCGTATGTCACTGTTGATAAGACCAGGGGTGTGGGTAACAAAGTGCTTGGCATTGTACTGAATATACTTGATTAAAGACAAGTAAACTGCAAACGGCACAGATCCAGATTTGCCGGCGCATTATGCCCGTGCAGATATGGGTCTGTGCAGTTTGTTACGAGTTTTCAGTAGAACAAACAATAAAGACCCTGATATACAGGCATAACCAGATCTGGATCTTAGTCGTTTGCTGTTTGCCTCTTCTTAAAAGTGAGTATATTCGGTAAGGGGTGGGTTTATCATGGATAACAAGGATTAAGAATTTTTGAGGAAAATGCAATACATATACAATGCTGTCAGTGTAACAGTGTAATAGGGTGAGGACCGGTATGTTAAGTGCTGCATGCAGTAAAATGAAGCCTGGTACCATTTGATTGTTGTAATACAATATAATTATCAAGACAGCTGAAGTCAAAGTCCTTACAAATAAAATATTAAGTGCTGAAATTTGTAGAAACATAATTCAAGAATGCTTGATGTTACATTATAATAAAAAGTACAAAAGATTACTTTGTACATTGATTAAAAATGTTACTTTTAATATTTATTTCCAAAACAAATTTTCAAGTAATAAAATGTTATTCTCTATGCAGTTTGAAGTTTGGTTGTGTCACAATTTAATGATACTGTAGTATCACTATGACAGTAATATTGTTGTGATGGTATTATATTGCAAATATCGTACCACAACACAAAGTACATGCATGCAAGACTTGTACTTAAAAAAATGTTCTTACATGTTTTTTTTATTATAAAAGAAAATACATTAACTACTCATCTTGGATCCTGATGTCTGAAAATCAGTTTTCAATGTAACTTATGTTAAAGAAAGAAAGAAAAAAAAATTACCCCCACCCCCTTCCACCAAATGTTTGCAGTGGGCTATGCAGAATATGTTATCTGCATACTTTTGGTATTTTAAAAAAAAATGCCATCATTGAGTATATCTGTATGTGCTATACATATACATGTAGTTCATAATCTGATATTTCCATAAATCTTTTTGTCACTGTGCATATCAGATGCTGGCCAAACACTTCCTTTTTGTCACTGTTGTTATCAGGTACTCCTGATTCAGATATCCAAGCCGCTGCATAATCATTTAATTGAAAATACTGTTTGAGAAGAAAAAAAAGCATAAAACAATGTACAACATACTTTAATAATTTTTTTTAAAATCAATTACCTCCTCCCTAAATGTGTATACTTAAATGTGGAATTGGATTTGGATATTAAAATTGAACATTTTGAGTCATATTGCTTCAATGTCAGCAAATGTGGCAATTTTATAGTGATGCCTAGCACAGGGGCGTCATGTCACCACCAGGTCACATTATCCTGACACCAGGTTTCAACCATTCCTAACACTAAATCCTTAATGCCATTGTTGAGACAGCTGCAAGTACCATTTTTGTTATTGGTATGGTTTGAACCCATGACCTCCTGCATCAGAGGTGCACACTCTTAGGTTTCATTGGTCCCAATCATGGGATGCATTGACTGTTGAATGAATCTGACATTGCATGTTAATATGTTACAGGAAGTCTGGATCTATGTTGTATTAGTTTGTAAATTTGTCACCAACATGTATTTAGCTCATTGATTATTGTATACTTTGAAAGCAAACATCACACAAATGTTGACTATGTTATACTTTAATGTATAGGTGTGATTATTTACCTGCAGTAAGTGCAGAATGTGCAGCCTGGAAAGAAAGGGGATGGATCAGTTTGGCTTTAGTTGTTGTGATACTGTGTTGAAAAGTAGATCAAGTCTATCAGAAAAAAGAAACAAAAGGGTTCACTTTGTCTTAGTTGAGTGAATTGCAAAGTGTTACGTTTATTTGATATGTCATTTATATTTATTTTTATTTTTGTTTGTTAGATTTAAATTTGGCATTTTAAGTTTTAAGATTCGTTCATTGAAGGGGAGGGGGGGGTGACCTGTACTTTTACAGAGTAAACACCAGGTGTTGACCTCATTTCTGACCTGGCTTCAGAGTTGTAAACAAGCTTTTAAAATGATTGGTTGGTTCCAAGGACAAAATCTTTCTATTTTAGTTGGGTCATAAAATGTGTACATGATTCTTTGAACGTAAATTTGTTCTGATAGTTTCTAGAAGATCACGTGACCCCTTGTTTACGTAAAAAACAGAGATATAAACCATGTTTTGGGAGCGAGCTATTCAGTAGAAGAAATTGGGCTTTTAGAATAGTAAGTTGTGTCTTTTGAGTTATTATAAATTACCTGGTACTGGTAATTGTGTCGATTCATTTGGATCAAGAGGAATTATTTTATTATTTATCTGGGAAAGAGTTGTGCTCATAGAGATTTTATTAACAAGAACTGATTTCATCAAGTGACATCATCTTCCATATTGGATACTTCGCTGCAATTCGAACCTAGAACTATTTGGACATTTTATTACCAGGACTTTTGCCATTTCTCTAGTGGATAGTATTTTGAATTATTTTGGATTAATTTTAGACTTGATTCTTAAAACCGTAAGTGTATTTTTTCTTTTCTGAAAAATATTTGTACTCAATAAATTGTTTATTAAGTTTTACAAGCTTGTTATTTTGACTCATTCTATGTTACTGTTTATTCGAGCCTAAGCACGTAACAAAAGAAACCCATAATTTTCAGTCTGAACAAGATTTAGGAGGCTTAAATCAAAATTGTCTCTAATCTGCATATTATCAACTACGTAAAACTGACTGAAATTAATCTCTGCATTCTTATAAATTAACTTTAAATGAATGTTATTGTTAATATTCCAAACACTTTTTGTGTTGAGTATCAAAGACCATTCACCAATTTCTTTTTATATGGGGGAGGGGGTGTTTAGTGTGACTGCTACAACCTACATTATTCTAAACCGTTCTAAAAGTAGATCATGCAGTTAAATTCAGAGTTGATGCACAGATGGAATGAAATCTGTAAGTTTGCTTTTTCTTTGCTTTTTACAGAGAAATTATATGTGGTCGGCAGGCAAACAAAATTTGGGTCTGTTGGAAAAAGAGAAAACGTTTTCTTTTATGCCATTGTATAAATGTCATGTTATGTGAGGGATGACCAAATTTTATCAGTATTTGTGTCGAAACTTCACTTTCAGGAGGTGACATTGTCACCAAACTGGAAACATCTTTTCACCAAATTAGGGAAAATTTCGCTCATAAACTTAACTTGTTTGGAATTCATTTTGCGACCATGAAATACAATCCAACACTATCAACTGCTACCAAAATTACCAACTGCACAGCTCCAAAATATTGGAAGAGAGATACAAGTTCTGGCACTTTCTGGAAATTTTGACCATGTTGGTTCAGTTGTTGACATCATGTGTCCTTGTTTGCATTGGTCACTTTAGACATTTACTTCTGTCCATTTTGTTTTCTGAATGGGTTGAGTCTCAAGTATCTTTGATTGATCAGATGCTAGTAAAACTTTACTTAATGGTTAGTTTGTGACACATTGAAAATAAGGCAGACCAAATAACTATTTGAGAAATTCAAGTACATGTATAACTATATAAGTTTGTGTGAATGCTTATTATAGGTGTTGTTAAAAGTATTGTGAAATATCAAAACAAGGTAAATTAATAGTGAAGGTGTGACTTTGAATTAAGTTTCTTAAATAATGGATAAGTACGATTTTAGGCACTGCTTTAAGGAAACTATCATTACTGATGTTATGAGATTAGATGTTTAATACTGATAGTCATATTTCATTACAGGAAAGTAAGCAAGACAAAATACTTTTTAAAAAAAAAATGCCTTTTCTGAAAAACAATGGAGGAAATGTCAAAAAGCTAATGTATTAGATTCAAATCTTGTCCTCTCTACCAATTCAGTTTTGTAAGATACATTGAACTTCATTGATTTTTTTATAAGGGACCCTTCAGTAAATTTGATATCAGCATATTGTGTCATCAGTATTCCCCTTTATCCTCATTTGCACTTCAGATCCCCAGATTTTTAGTTTGACCTGCAGTTTGATACCAGAGATCACTTTTTACTCAGTCTGACTCCCAGTTTTGATACCAGAGATTGCTTTTGACTCAGTCTGACCCCCAGTTTTGATACCAAGAAGATTTTTGACCGAGTCTTGCACCCTATCTGCCACTTATCTCAATTTACCAGTGATCATCCTGAATTTTTTTTATAAAAAAAAATATTGAATTTTCGGCCACAAATTTGTTTTTACAAATGCACAAATATTTTCAAAAAGTACCTTTTGATTCAAGATGACTGTACAAAGAGCAAAAGTGATGCAGAAATTCCAATACACTAGTTTTACTGTGAAAGTTTATCATTTTTACGTGTTTCATCTTTTATGCTGATATTTAGTATGTTACTTAAATTGCCACTCTACCCACCCCATTTTATGTTTTGAAAAATTTGGGGCAGATGCCCATGGTTCTATCACTATAGAAACTTTCCTTTCACAAAGTAAGGGGTCAGTTTCACCATATGCCATCATGAAATAGGCCTGACTCCAAGAACAATAAGGAAAATATGCAAGACACTCAGCTGGACATGGTCAGTTCAGTGTATCATTTTTCTCTCATGACAGTCTGCCATATTTATACAAGTTGAGGGGTGTGAGTGGGGGGTCTTTATTCCTATTATGTAAGCAGACACTTATATATATGAAAAGAGTGCTACAAAGGCAGATACAAGTGGACAGCCAAGGTAAATTATTTAGTAGGTGCTTAGAAATAGATACATACATTTAAGTAAAAACAAGGTGAAAACAATTAAATAGATAAAACAATTACAAAAATTGGGTCCTATTTGATTCTTTGCATAAATCACAACCTGAGTTTTGTTATGTTCTATTATGGTATTATAATTTCATAATATTTTGCATTAAGTGTCCAGTGGGGTGCCTCCATGACCACTGCCAAGTGTTACCACATGGGGTGAATCAGCTGAACAAAGCTGACCTCCAGGAATATGACTAAGTCATTAAATTTCATTCTTCCCTTGTTCCTAAATCATCAAGGTTGTCCATATTTAGTTTATTAATGGTACTGGGAATACATTTATTATTGACATAAGTACAGTAATGATACTTAGGTGAATCACAAATAACATTCCATACTACTACAGTATATTTCATCTATTGAATTATCATGTGTTTGGAATGTATCAGTAAGTTTGCATTAGCTAATGGCTAGTTAGTCCAAGATTGGCAAGATAGAGCCCTTAGTCATTCTGATTTTCAGTCAATAAGAAGCCTAATTGACTAAATGTAATATTGTTGTTCTGTCTTTTTTGTCCAACTTGGCAGTATTTGAATGAACACAATTTTTGGTTTCTGTTGTATAAAAGCACACACAGACATGGCTTTTTTGGCATAATTTTCAACACAATATACCATGTATATATATTGTGTTCTGGATGTTGAAGCAGTTTGTCGATAAGAGTTCATAGATGATAGTTTAACAAATTCAGAACATTTTCCGTTGGTTGATTGTAATAAGTTTCTGGAAATGATTGGTGTCCCAGAATTTTCCCATTTATGAATATTTTTGAAAGTAAATAAAAATTAGCTAGTTTGTAGTCAACAGAATGGACTTTATACCAATGAGAGAGATTTTCTAGAAAATAACCATCATGAGGAAAATGTATTTTATTGTGTGTGTGTTTGTAAGAGAGAGAGAGAGAGAGACGGGTGGGTGGGTGGGATTTAGTAAAGAACTAATTTAAGGAAATGTACTCATTTGCATTATGAATTTTACTTCAAATAAGAATCATCAGACCCTATCAAGTCCATGATGTAGGCTTGCTTATTGGGAATTTGCCACTATGCACGTTTTTGTTTTTTTATGGTTTAACGCCATTTTTAAGCACAATATAGGCTATACATGGTGGCCAGTATTAATGGTCGAGGAAGAACTCGGAAAGCCCCCAGAAAGAACCACCAACCCTCGAGAAGCTACTGGCACGCTTTCTCACATATCTACATTATCTACATTAGCTGAATCTTAGACTCGAACCCACACAGAGGTGAGATGGCAGTGATCCGTAATGGACAGCGCTTTAGACCACTTGCCCCCCCCCCCAAGCATGAGATATTAGTAAGGGTAAATGACAAGAATGAAGCAGTCAGAGGGCAAATAGAATTTTGAAATAAATCGTTGGTAGTGAAGAAACATAGGAAGTGATTTTTAAAATTTATACAAAATTTAGCCATTAAAAAAGTGTAAGTGAAATATTTTGCTATAATTATTATCTAAAATAAAGTTTTAATGAAGTAATAGAACCACAGAAATAGTTTCAGAGTTGTGATGGTGCTTATCTTTGGAGGCTCACTATATGATGGAAGATTCTTTGATTTGTGGGAATCGGCTAATTTTTGAAAATGCTCTTATTCTTAGAGAAACATGGTAAGAAATGCTTTGAAACAAGGACATGTTTTTGTATTATTATCCCAAATGGAAATGCTGAAATGTATGGTCTTTTCCAAAATTCACTCAAAGGCCTCCACACTCATTCCATATGAAAATCTTTTCTAATTCACTAAAAAGTTAGAAAATGTAAAGACTTGTTACATGAACTTAAGAAACAGATCAGAATTTGAAGAAACCCAAAGCAGTACTTACAGAGATTCTGGTACAAAGTAACTATATATACTAACCATATTTTAGTCAGGTTCTGGGAACATTTCCCACATGTTGTCCAACATTGTGTAACATGATGCAGAAACTATGCAACAGGCCAAAGCTGATAGACCTCCCATTGACCATAGGTAATTAGATAAGTTGTTCTCTTCCCAAACTATAACTGCTTTGAAGAGTTACAACATTTAGGTCTTTGAAGATGATGGAAAGCCAAAAGGTAGTCAGTACCCTGATGTGTAAAAAAAACCACAACATATCTCCAACAAAAAGAAAACAAAACACGGCAAAAACTATTTCAGTCCAAATCAAGAATGTCTCCTTCACAGATAATTTGAAAAAGTTGGAAGGTTAAAGCAGATACAGCCAAGGTTTTGTTACTATTTTATTTTTGGCTTTCTCTCATCTAACTTGTAATAATTGATGAATAAAACAGAACACCTTTTTTACACAATGAATATGTTTTATATTATGTCAAGACTGAAGGTTCATATGTCAGCATCAATCAGTTTCATTGAAAAAGAAAAAAAGTCCACTCTGCCAGAAAATAGAAAGGCTTGTTTTTTTGGGTTGCCTTGCAAGTAAACCTTCATTATGTACTGTACATATTATGCCCGCAGCTGAAATAAATGCAGGAAGTCAGACAAAATGTAGTTGACCTATATAGGGCTGAAATCTCATAATTTCTTTCTTATAACTGTTCTTTTCATAATTCTCATGACACAAATTTCATCAGTTATCATTTATGGTAAACATTACCTATTCCATATGTATTCAGATGCACTTATCCCTCATTAATCTAGAACACTTACAAAGATGCTTATGATAAGCTTTTTCGGTTTCCTTATTTTCGTTAAAAGTCGACAGCAGCAGAAATACAAAATGGTCATTGTGCAAAAAGTCTGTTTTGAAGAAAAAAACAGTCATCCTGAGCATCTTTGATTTAGTTTTAAGTTTTAAAAACATTTTTGTTTTCATAAATGTTTACTGGCAAAGAGTGTATGTGTGTGTACCCCAGCACCTAATGAAGATTCACACATTTTATTTATGTGTGAAGATTTTTTGATGTAAAGGGGATTAAATGAGAGATATGCTGAAACTAAATGCTTTGTCTCACGTCAGATTTTTAAGGCATAAAAACACTGAAATTAGAATACCAGTAACAAAAATATTACTAACTTAAATATAACTCTACTTGGATAGGTCTTTTTGCCTGCTGGTGAGTATTTAATGATCTAATTACTAAATCAATGGTCTCTAGTCATTTACACAACCTAAGAGGTGCCAATATCAAAATAATTTATTGGTGTAAGATTGGCCTAATGTTTTGTTCAAGGTCTTTCATATTATGGTTTGGTTAGTTTTTGTTGTTCAATGAGAATAAAGTGTCTTGCTTAAAAAATGTTGTAGTCAGACACTGATATTAAAGATCAAAGCAATTTGGTTCGAGAGTCAAACTCATTTTGTCTTGGGGTCCAGTATGCTAACCACATATTTTACAAACTAGACTTCTAAATCTAAATATATTGTCATTATCAACTTAGAGTGTTACTTGTTATATTACTAGGTTTTTGTTTGACAATTAGAACAAAGTGGCTTGCCTACGAACAAAAACATTGCCATGCCTGGGTATTGAACATGGTACTCCAGCATACAAATAAAGATTTGGCTACCAACACCATTCACATGCCAGTGACTAAACTTTTATCTTCATCAATGTAGCCAGATATTTTTTTCAATTCCAGCACATGTACCTTTAAAAAGCAGCCCATAGACTGTCCAATTTATACATTAAAATCTGAAGAGTAAATAAATACCATAACTTTAACAATATTATATCAGTGATAAAGTGATGATAGTGTCTCCGCCCTACAGGCTACAGTTATCAGCATAGATATGCTAGCCTAATTGAAATTTGAAATTAGAAGCGCGCTTCGTTCTTCTGGTTCCAGAATTAAAAAAAAAAATTAAGTATGTGAGATAACATCTATGGAGATACATCTAGAATAATGGATTCATTAAGATTTTTAGACATTATCATCACTAGCGCCAATATGAAATTGAATGCGGAGAATTTAATAGCAATTTGATGCAACCCAAATTACGGCGACACAAATCAGAAATCAGCCAAAAAAAACCACAACCCGCAAGCTAAAAAAATTTCACACAACCAAATTTAGAAAGGAACCCAAATGGGCGAAAAAAACGCACATATCTGGCAACTCTGATTTGTTGTTCTCATTAGCTACCATCTCTGATAGCCAGTGGTTGTTGTTCCACATTCAACCATTGGCACAGTTAGCTAGCTGAAACAGCATTCTCAGGTGTGCAGTTTATATAGCAAAAGGAATTAACCAAAGAGAGAGAGAGAGAGAGCTTGCTACATGACCAGTTAATTCAGTAAGGCAATTTCCATGATGTTAGAAGGCATTGAATCAAAATTTAAAGTGGCTTTAAATGTTGAAATTAGAGAAACCTTCATGTGCAATGTGTTTCTGTGTACAGAGATTATGATTATTCTCAAGTCTTAAGATTTAAATATAACAAAGAGTCTGATTGGATTAATGTCTTTCAGCTGCAGCCAGCAAGATAGTTGAACAAGTAGATGTTTGATCTAATTAAGCGAAGGGTTTGGTAAGGAATGTAGTTAATCAGCAACCCTTGCCTTGCAGTGATAAGGTGCATGCAAGTTTTAAAACCTTCTGTTACAACACTGTAACATTGTAGCCATCCACTTTTATAACACTGAAACATTTTTGTCTCATTGTTGCACTGACTCAGCAGGTCATTATTATTAATAATTACTGTTAGTAAATACTTTTAAGTTCTGTTAGCACAAGCTACATGTATCCTGTTGCTTCATGTTCTCAATGTTCTGTGAATGTACTTGGTTACTGCGAGAACACCTGCCCAAACACAGCAATACAATCCTACATACCTTGATCTTAGTCACTGAACTGTTTGGCACATTTATCAAGGTAAGAGTTACATTTTGATGACTAAAAGTTGGTATGGTAGTACAAGTTTGTTATGCAGTCTTCATATTGTTCTTAAAAGACCATTAGTTGAAAACCAGGATGAAAAATTCAATTTATTGAATCTAGTACCCATTGTGAGTATTAATTATGGCTCATTGAGAAAGTTGTCTTATGTTTGTTACAGAGAGGAACTATTGTATTTTAGACTATCAGACCTTCTTTGAATCCATAGGTATCCCGATATGTTCTTTGTGTTGCTCTTCAGAGTGCTTCTATATGAGTGCATATGGTTCGGATAAAATTGATAGAAAACCTGGACATTTTAATCAGTGTTTGAACTGACATTTATTCATCCCAATAAGCAGGGTCTTCCCATCCCAAAGATGAGATAGATAAACCAGTAAAACCTAGATAATTATCCAGTTATTTCTGAATGTCTTTCTTTACTGCACTTTGCCAGGATAAGGCAGGCATCCATCCGGTATGTCTTTTCTTCTTCAAATAGGTGCTGCTGCTGCTGATGATGAGGCTGAGCAACAGTAAGGCTGATGTATTATGTAAATGCCTTATTTTTGTGAGTTTTTCTTTTAATTAAAGGTGCATAATGTGCCAGCAGATTTGAGTCTACATTTTGTTAGGAGTAGTAGAAAAAACAACATAGACCCTGATCTGTCTGTGTATGATTCAGTTACATGTTAAATAAGAATAAAATATTGGTATTGTATTTTCCATGTTAGCCTGTGGTGATCACAGAAGGCATAGATTGGACCCTGGAATGCTGTAAAAATGTGCATTAGCTGAGAATGATCTTCATTAGTCTTCATAATGACAGTAATGCTTTGTCCCCACAACAATATTTCAGAAAAGAATTGAATGTACTGAGGTAGAAAATGTTTCAAGTTATTTTATTTTTCATTGATTTATAAGTTTAAACAACCATTAGTTATTATTACAGTTGCTTGAATAGATATCCACAACCCTCGAAAAGCCCAATCTTACAATTTGCGAGTGGAAATATGTCATTTGCGAGATTAAAAAATAACAAGTCGGCTATCATACAGCGTTAGTTAAAAAAAATTTGATTTTCTATCTATTTTTTTAAAATAATTTATTTACTGCCTTTAATTTGACTAGCGTTTTCATTTGAGATGTGAGTCATAATTGCCAAGATAATGTCTTGAATGCGTGCCATGCACAAGTGAGAGGCATGAATAGAGGCATATTCAGTGCATAATATGGCGTATTATCAACTGTGCATCTGCACAGAAGTAACTATGCAATATTTGATCAGTTTGGATTCAGAAGAGTTCATTGCATCAGCAGCAAGCACCCAGTCCCGCTCAGACATCACATGGCTTATCACATGCTGTGTGTTCGTTTCCACGTGCTTTGTTGTAAGTTCAATTTTTTCTATTTTGTGCTCACAGTGTCTTTTATTCGTGCCCCACTTCCTGTGTTTGGATTAGTAACTATTATTTACAGTGATATTTAACATAGATACATTTTTTTACATCTTAAAAATTGATACTTCCTGCCTCCAGGCAAATGTCACATGGGCAGACATAAACGCAAGTTTGCAGTGGCTGATTTATAGGTCAGGTAAAATGTTTTTATAAAAACTGCAATAATTTTAAACTAAGTAATAAAACCAAAGTATTTATTAGTATTAAAATAAAAGAAAGACAAATATGTACTGTCAGTTTTTTGTTTTGTTTACCTGAACCTATTATGTATTCGATGTTGTCATCGTCATCACCCCCTATTGTTGGCATTCTCTGGCTAGTGAGTTGTTGTAACAAATTGCAAATTACTCATGGCTACAATTTTTGAGGGTTGGATACATGTATTTGAATCTTTAATGATTCTTGGAGAAGGAAACCATTCAAGTATAAAGTGTCTGGTAATAATAATTACATCAGAAACTGATAGAAAATAATAATTGTTTCTTCTACTTTCTCCAAAATTCCTGGTGTACTGTATAATTTCAAAAAAGTAAAATGGTTTTAAAAGAACAATTGCTGGTAGAAACAGGATTTTGGAAGTCTTTTGGAATGCTTTTTTGTTCACAAATGAATGCAGGTAATTGACTTCAATACCTGTGAATAAATTTGTACTAATATAGTTACCAGCTATAAATGAAGCATTATTATTATTATTGTTATTATTTAAATTGTATATGCTGCTCAAAGGTTGAGTTTTGTGTTAAAAAGCATGTTGGAGGAGCAAACAAGGTTTACTTCAATCACTGTGAATAACTTTTTACTAATGAAGATACCAGCTATAAATAAGCATTATTATTAAAAAAAATTAAAATTTGTAAATGCCGCCCAAAGGTTAAGTTTCATATTACAAAGCTTTCAGTCTGCATTACATTTTGCCAAGGATTTAGAACCTACAAATTTCTATAATATTTTTAATTGGAATTTAGTCTATCAACCAATGAAATTCAATAGAAATTCATTTACAGATCCAAAACATAGAAAGATGGCTGTCTGCCAGATAAATGACATTTAAAGCAAATCCAAATCCACTTTTTTATTAACTTGAAATCAATGGAATATGTAGGTATTTTGAGCATCTATGAAGTCGGACACAGAATAACTCTTGTAATGCCAGGATTCACTGCCCACATCTGTACATATATTTGTTAATTTTTATATAACCAGTTTTAAAGTATCTTCAGTACTTCTTCATAAACTTCAGATTATTTGAAGAAAGTCTGAATTGGACTTGATTTTTGGTACTCATGTTTTCTTTTAGTGCCAGCTGTACTAGTGTAAGTTGATTCCAACCTGAATATATTCCAAATGTGTTCCTAGTGTATAATGATGTACTTAATTTACTCATCATTTAATTACTTTTACATGAAGTTTCGACGTTTAATGTTATCTTGTCTGGTTTGGTTGATTTGAAAATTACACTACCAGTGTGTCACACTGTGAAATAAGTTACACTGAAGTCCAGGTTAAGGAATAACCACCAATCAGAAACTAATACAACTTTATAATTCCCTGCATGGCAGACAGGAAGTATTGGCAAAACATATGAGAAACTTAAAAGTCATTAATTGGTATGTACAGGACTTAAAAAGAGATGTCGTTAGGGCATACGATTGTGTGTATGAATTGTGCAAAATTTGTACAAATTCATGCACATGGATAACAGCGATGTGTGAGACTTCCTGCAAAGGGGCTGCGTATGAAAGTGTGCTCTGTGACGTATACAATGTTGATTTAACTGTTCTTGTTGCAACATTTGTTTTAGTTAAGCAACTGTTTACACATCTGGATTCATCAAACATAACTAAATTTGATTGGCACGTTGTGCCCTGGAATAAGCATTATGGCTTAGCTTGAACCTTCCATCAAGGAAGTTTTACAAATGCATGTTGAAAATTTGGACTAGCTAGAAAAATCCAAAATATCTGATTCCCAGCATGGGTCATCTTCAGATTACAGTTTTGTTCAGCAATTACTGGCTGATGTTAGTGACGATGACAATAATTTTTTGAAAAATTATGATGTTGGATTTTTAGAGCTGGGAATATATTAACAGAGATACCAGTGAGTGAGATTTTAAGCCCCAAGATGGTGTTAAATATGAGTCAGATGTTGGATGCACAAAAATAGATGGCCTGACTGCCAAATCTCCCTTTCAGCGTTATTTGAAAATTAAATGTCGAAAGGGCAGAATACTGAGCCAGATTAAAATAGAGACAATTTAAAAGTATAATGCAATTTTCTTTTTTTTAATCAATCAGTTTAGCCTTATGGAACATGTGCTATAAAACCATATATCCCTATCAGGGTTTAGATAAACTGAAATAAAAAAAGATAGAAAAATGAAAGTAGACTGACATTCATGGACTAAAATCCCTAATACAGCATTATGGAACAGTTAAGAAATCTGGTATAGTAGTCAGTAAACTACTAATTCAAAAAAGTAAGTTTATGTTAGTTTAAAGTACTATTTTGGAGTAGATGGTACATAATAGCCATACAGATCCGTTTCCCAACTTATTCAAACTGACAAAGCTTGCTACCGTCGGTAGCTATCATTATTTTTTAAGGCTCCTGTGATAATGTTAGAAAATCTGTCCATAATGTTTATATCAAATTGTCAGATCTTGCTGAGTCATTGGAATGTCTCTTAGATATTTGAATGTAATTATTATTATTTTAGTTTTCATAATCATCTGTATTTCTTTTTCATATATTTCAGTTCTACAGATGTAAAATTTAATCTTATGCTTCCTCATTTGAAACAAACTTATTGTTACTTCATTAAATGTTAAAAAATTAATACATTTTTAAAAACATTTTGTTTAATGTAATTATAATTTTTAATGTGTCGATGGCTGTGTTCTCTTGACTCTAAAATGTATACTTCATGTGAGAATTAAGCAGACCGTGGTTGATGCAAAACAGACTGCTTTAGTCGGTATGGCAAACTTTTGGAGTGCATCACATGTCATGATTTTTGAAGATTTGTTACCATAAATTTATCTGAGGTATTAGTAACTAGCCAACTAGGATGGATGCCAGTTGAATTTGATTTTTGGTACAGGAGTACTTGTTTTGTTTGAGGGAGAGGTTCATTATCAAATTTAGATTTACTTGCTGATGCAATGTCAGCAATTTGACCGTACTAGTGTTACTGTGAGAACATCTTCAGAATAAATTAATAAAAATAATTTAAATAAATTCTAAATAATCATAAATAAATGAAAAGGGAATTTTCTACATATTTAAAGACTTGTCTTAGTTTATATACAAGTAAAATTCCATCTTTGAATGGACTGATTTGTATTACATAAATGCAAAGCAAATCTACAGAAGACTAATTTCCAAGCTTAATGTAAGCTGCATTTAAATAAAATTATGATACTTTAGCTTAAATTAAGCTGCATGTAAGTAGTGGTACTAATACTCGACATGAATGTATATACTTAATGGAAGCCTTTTCCTAATGAAAATGGTTTCCCATGTGTTTAGCATATAATTTTATGTTCAAGGCTTGATTAGATGGGATAGTGTAGGTAATCAAGTTAAGTCCCCATCTCCATGAGAGTGATGGTCTGCTTATTACATTAGTTGCATTTCTTTTAAGGTCAGAGCAACACAAGAGGTTTCCCAAAATATGGCATCTTTTAATTTGAAGAAGGGTATGGAATGTCAATTTACAGTATGAATTTCATATCTACATGTACTTGAGTAGGAAGCTTTAATCTACCATATCTACTGTGTTGGAGCCTAAATATCTGTGTATATTACAGAGTTTATGAGGTACAGTTTTTAGGTTCAGCACACTTTTATAATGCAGGTAGAGAATGAATACTTCTAACTCAAACTCAAACAATTTAAGCTTGCTGTCTTTGTTTTGTTTTTCTTATTTTGTTTCCTTTGTCAAAGAGAATTCTTAATGCAAAATCTAAAATATGTGAAATGCAATATTTCTTCTGTCCAATCTGCAGATTTTGCAGTTTTCTAATACTGGTACTTATTAATATACATTGTTGCAGTAACATGTGTTGCAGTAGTAGTAGTAGTGTGTGCGTGTGTTATTTGATTTTATTAAAACATAGCTTTAACAATTTTTCAGTTGCATTGCTACAATATCTGTAGTGTGGCAGATTATATATAGTAAAGCTGTCTGGCACTTATGTATCATCATGTCCCATCCAGCCACCAGTCCTAATACTATCCCCTTAATTCCCAGTGCCAAGCGAGGCAGCTGCTTGTACCATTTTTATAAGTCTTTGGTATGAGTTGGCCGGGGTTCGAACACGTGACCTCTCGTATTTGAGGTGGACACTAACCAATTAGGCTACCAGAGCGGTCAGTAGTAGCAGTAATATTGGTGCCGCTACCATCTTTGTCTTAACATGTTCTAAAAGTTTGTAATGAAGTTGTCTCATTAACTTAACAATGCTATCCAAATTGTCACTGAATTTGTATGAACCAATTCAGAATTTCCAGTCTTTAGCATGTATTCAGACAAAAATCAGAAATTGTACTATTCTGATTATTCACAAGAAAAGAATTTTTTTAATCTTGTTTTTACCCATCAAAATGAAAATAAATATTAAACCTGCAAAGTGCAAAGTTGATTAGTTAGATTCTTTGCATATACTGTTGGCATTTTGTCTACAGTATTAAAGACCCTTTGAAGTGGCATTGGTGACAAAGAATTCTCTGAAACTTTGTTTCAACTGTAGCACAGCACATGGTGTACATGGAATTTGACTACTGCAGAATCTCACAGTAATAAGCAGGGGGTGTTCTGTAATCAACTGGCTTATAGCTTTTGGCAGATAGGTTAAAATACATCATCTTCTGTGTGAACTGCATTTAACCATATTGCTTACTCCAAATGCTATTGGTACAGGAGTTAGCATCCTGTACTTGTAATATCCAGCAGATTGTAAAGACATCAGACCTTTCCAAAATTTGCTCTAAGCCCCACCCGATAACATTTAAATATATTTTAAAAATCCTGATCTTTACAAAATCAAGTTTTACAGATCTCTTCAACTGATATCTTTCAAATTTAAGCCAATACAGAATTGTAACAATTTTGAGTTATTTGAACTCAAAGTATATTTGCACATTCTGATTCTCTTTGTTGAGAAACATCAGTTCCCACATATTGACCAATGTTGTGCAACATTATATAACTAATCAAATCATTTTTAGTGGCTTCTAAGCAATTATGTAAGACCTGCTAAGTGATGGGCAATATTACACATCAGTACATGACTAATTAAACCAGATGTCAGTTGATAGCCTGCCAAATGGTGTTTGTATAATTATGTAAGGATCTGCTAAGTGAAGTAATTGGCATGTCAGAAAGATTTATGGTCATGAAAAATACTGGCTGAAATGAGCTGGGCATGAAATTAAATTCACCCATATTTATAATGCAGACCCTTTCCATTCCATGACACTTATCTGATAGCCAGGTATGTTGATGTATTCTCTTATTCAGCCAGAGTGAAAACTTGGATATTAAAGTCAGGACTTTTTATGAAATCATCAAATTCAGGACTTTTTATGAAATCATCAAATTCAGGACTTTTTATGAAATCATCAAATTCAGGACTTTTTATGAAATCATAGTTTTAAGCAACGTTCCCTCTAAGCTGCATGCATGCGCGTAGCTGCTCAGGCATCCCCATGCAGCTGAATTGTCAATTTTTGCTAAATTTTGCTCTTCCCTGTAATGCTTGCGGAGTGCAGCGAGCACTGCACGCACACCTACCATTCGCTTAGAGGGAACGTTGGTTTTCAGGGCCTTGATTTTGAAGTGCATTATATGTATATTATAAGTATTTGAGATGTTATTGAAGGGTTTCACTTTAAAGGTCGGTTATGGAGGCTTCTGTAAAAGGTATATTTTTTTTATCTTCCATACCTGTATCACAGCAGTTATAAAAAAGTCTATTTAAAAGCATGAGCTTTGCCAAAGTTTGTTATAACCTGCTACACAAATGTATTTGGAAGCAACATGCAACTAAAACCAAGAGCTCATTAGTGTTGAGGTTATAGTGTTGGGATTTCTTTGAAAATTAATGTGATTGCACAGAGGCATGAAAATATTAAATGATTGATTGCCAGCCTATTTACAATTCTACCAGTGAATACCACCAACCCATTTTCCAGCATAATAAAACTTACCCACAGCCATGATTAGCCAAGATGTTGAATGAAATATGATATTACAACTGACCAGATGAAAATAATGGCAGATTGGAATCTGTTGTGCATTTTCTAATTGATGTGAAGTTTTTCATGTGCAAATATTAATGGAAAATAAATGGACAAACTCTGTATTACAACACCACACATTGCATCTCTACATCTCTACCATTACTTCAACACCCATTGCAGTTCTACCATTACTTCAACACACATTGCAGTTCTACCATTACTTCAACACACATTGCAGTTCTACCATTACTTCAACACACATTGCAGTTCTACCATTACTTCAACACACATTGCAGTTCTACCATTACTTCAACACACATTGCAGTTCTACCATTACAACACCACACATTGCAGTTCTATCATTACAACACCACACATTGCAGTTCTATCATTACAACACCACACATTGCAGTTCTATCATTACAACACCACACATTGCAGTTCTATCATTACAACACCACACATTGCAGCCCTACCATTACAGACCCAGATCTGTCATCACTTAACTCTCTGGCAGATCTTGTCTTTGTAATCATTACAACAAACACCCAGATCTGCTGGTACATAAAGTAATAGATCATGGTCAATATGCTTTGCAGTTGGACTTGTAATCAAGTATATACAGCATCTTGCTACTTAATACTTCATAGGAATGGATCACATTTCTCATGTTTATGCACATTCATCCAAGCAAGTTTAAAAATAATACTTAAATTTAACAAAGGTGGCATACTCCATTACTAATTTATGTAAATCAGCATATGCAACCACTCAGGATGAAGTAAAATGATCTATGTTTCTGGGGAGATTTTTGTGTTCTATTTAGATGAGACAGGCATATTTAAACATGGGATAAAGATTCAAGCAAGTGTTCCACATGCACAAGTTTTCATTGCAAGCTACCTCAAGTTCTGGAGTTTGGAGTTCCATGTCTAAGTGATGAAGAGTGATAGTGAGTGTCAAACAAAAGGGGGGATTGCAAATTGAAGCTGGCAGATTTATCATTCCCCATGAAGGATTAAGCAATAAGACCATTCAGAGACCAACATCTGCTCTTTGTAAGTTGTAGTTCACAGATTTCCTGTATGATATTTATTTCTCTTAAAATGCTGGTTGTAGTGTCTAATGAAAATTTGCTTGGGAAGGAATGAGAGGTTACATATGGATGTTTTACAACAGAACAGTCAAAATGTTTTGGTAAAGCTTGTTTTATAAAAGACACAATTTTCTGCTATTGAGTTATTTGTGTGTATAGTGTATAACTGATTGGGTTATTTTCTCAAGGCTTTATTGTTGTTCTTTACTTTTGTGAATAATAAGTCTTTTGGGTAGCAAATTACACAAAATTATATCCATCACAATAAATAGTACTGCATATCTCAGGTAAACAATGTGGTGCCATGCTATGTTATTCCTAATGAAATGTCCATGTACTACTTAACAACCTGAAATTGTATTCCCATGAATATTTTTATTTTATTTTCGAGTGGTCATAAAATATATCTCACAAATGACAGCACTTCAAAAAATGTAAGATTTGAGGCATTAAAGTCTGGCAATGCAAGTATTGCCCACTCAGCCTCAGTACATGTATAAAGTTGTTCTGTTGCACACTATAATATGTTACATGTTATGTTATTATCCTCATCAATTATTTCCAATTGATGTGTCAGAAATTACTGGTTACCTCCTTTGATAGACTTACAGAACAAGTTGTTTTTAAATAATTCTTGTGAAATAGAAAATCTATTCATAAACCATTGCATTTCATTTTACAGTAATAAACTCTTTGGCCTTTTCCTTCATTCTATGACAATTTGCCAATAAAAGAGAAATCTTATGGACATTATGTCAATAGTTATTTCCCTTTATGTAGTATAAAATCTTGATAGATCTCAGGGAATCATCTTTCACGTTACATCAACCATATTTTTTGGACATTTTACAGTGTGACATCTGAATAAAGATATGCTAAAGCAAATGAAAATTCGAGCAAGAAATTAGCATAGAGAGCACTTTTTTACAAAGAAGTATAACTATTGTTAGTCGTCATGCATTAAGCAACTGACAAATTTA
Organism: Unio pictorum; assembly: GCA_030141615.1. Taxonomy (NCBI): domain Eukaryota; kingdom Metazoa; phylum Mollusca; class Bivalvia; order Unionida; family Unionidae; genus Unio; species Unio pictorum. The sequence continues at coordinate 15,394,199 of JARLTB010000059.1, forward strand.
TTTTTACTGTATTATGTCATTGAGGGACTTTAAAATACAGCAAGTAGTTAAAACTTTTTTGTACCCTGCCTTGATAAAAAGATGGTAGCCCAGTGTAAATTTAGCAGTGAAGATAAAACGCTTTAATTATGTATTAAACATCCCCTTTCTTCATGTATACAAGTCAGAAGTAAGTATTTTCCTTTGAGAAATTTTTGTACTGATTTGAAATTAATTTAATTCTTTACCCCTGTTAGCCCAGATTCATGATTCCTGTGACCAATTAGCTCTGGGCACCAGATTTGTTGAACCTTCAATGATTGTGTGTTTTTTTTAATAGACATTTTGTTGCCCTTAGCTGCAGTAGTAGAAAACAAATTGTCTATTTTCATTCATTGTTACAGTACTAATAATTTGTTAAGTACTTTGGGAAACTGCTGTACAATTAAATTGATCCATTGTGATAATGAGTAAAATTGTTCCTGCTAACTCCAGCTAGGTCATTTTAACTTGATATTCACACACATCATTCATCATCAGCTGCACTGCTGCTGTCTGCCTTTTGACTTCTGTCAGACCAGATAAATTTACTGGGCAAATTCCCAGCATGATTACAGGCATATTGAATTAATACTGACAAAGAACCTTGCAAATGAAGATGCTGCTGCTTAAAATTATCCATTTAGCATGCAATATCCCATAGTTTATGCATTAGTTCATATTTTGTAGTTTTCACTGATTGTTTCATGGTCCATCATAATTTCATTTTAATGTTGCTCCCTCAAATCTCCTATGCCACCATCACCACCACTTAATGGTTTTAAGCAGTTTTAGCCTTCATTTGAATGTTCCAACGTCGAATTCAATAAATATTCAAACATATGAAAATTGGTATTCGTTTCTACTCTAGTGAGCATGAATAAGCAATAAATAATCTCTGGAAGTATGTAAATTACTGTTTGGTAGGTAGGTAGGCTAATTTGTAATGTTATATAGATGGTTCATTTAGATTTTTAGTCCATTTTGGCAATTGATAAGAAATTGTAGCTTATGAAACCATAAGACAGATGTGTGTGTATGTGTGTGTGTGAATATATATATATATATATATATATATATATATAATAAATCAATGATGATTTAAATGCCGTATTTACTCACAAGTTGAAGCGAAGTAAAAACTGTACAGACCGAGATCTGCCATCACATAATGTGCTGGCATATCTCTGCAGTTTATTAGAAGTAACCAGTAGAACAAACATCATAGACCCTGATCTACAGACACAATGCGATACAGCAGATAAGGATCTTCATTCTTTACAGTTTGACTAGACTTAAAAGTAGGTATATAAGGTAATTAATATATGCCTTGAATCCATTGTTTTGGTTGAGCTTTGTACATTTAATTGTTGGGTTTTTTTTTTTGCTTTTTCTTTAGTAACAAATTTAAAAAATATGCAGTCTGTAACAGAGGTGTAATGATTAATTGATACACATTATCATAATAATATTTTCGTTTATTGTATGATGCTCCAAATGTTGATTGAATGATTGTTATACCTACATTTCTTACCTTAGTCAACTCTTCAGTTCAGACTTGAAAATTATACAATTTATGGGTGTAAAAAACTACTGTTAATGTTAATTAAGTTTGTCAAATAATTATAATTATCATTTAGTGGTTCTAGTCAATCAATTCAATTTGATCCTGTAGTTTCCATCCAATCAGCGTGGTCGCAGTTGATAGGAGACTGTGGGTGCTGCTCGAAAATTGCCCATGCAGATGAAGTCAATTATTTCTTTTCGCCATTTTCGGTTCCACGTGGTATTTTCTCTGGCATATGCCGAGGTGATGTCATAATTCGCCAGGTCTTTTTCCACTTGTTGGATCCAGGTTTTCTTAGGTGCATTTCTTGAGTCCTTCCAGGTTTCCGGACTGGTGCGCCACAGGGCTCTATATGGTAGACGCCTCTCTTCCATTTGGCAGACATGGCCAAACCAGCGAAGCCTAGCATGTGTAATCAGTGATTACACCATCGGTTGGTGAGAGCATCGGGCCCGGATTTCCACGTTTGTGATTCTGTCCAGAAGGTTTACTCCCAGTATTCATCTGAGGCAGCGCATTTGAAATACCTCCAGCTTCTTGAGGTCCGTGTCTAGGAGGACCCATGTCTCTGCTCCATATAGGAGTATTGGGAGGATGAGAGTGCGGTATAGACGCACTTTGGTCACCACTGAGAGGGCCTTTTTTCTCCATATGCATTAAGCTAGTGACCCGAACGCAGACGTGCCAATCCCAGGCGATGCGAGATGTCGGTGGAGGCCGCTATTGATCTGCTTCGGATTGTGGACCCCAGGTATTTAAATTCCTCCACTTGCTGAAGATAGACTCCGTTAAGGCATACGGTCACTGGGGTGTTGTCCGATGTCATGACAATTGTTTTGGCGGTGTTGATCTTTAACCCAAATCTAGCGGCTTCATCATTGATTTCTTGCAGAATTTCTGTTGCTTCGACTTCGTCCTCAGTGAGAAATGCACTATCATCCACGAACATTAGATCTGTGTCATGTTCATCGAACCATGCCCCAAAAGTGATCCCTCTACGTCCCAGGAATACTTTGTGCATGACACAATCGATAACAATGTTAAAGAGGCTAGGTGAGAGCACGCATCCCTGACGGACGCCCGTTTTCACCGAGAAATCCTTCGTGTTTGCCCCTTGGATTCGAACTTGACAGGTTGACCCGTCATAGGTGTTGGTAAGTAGCCGAATGTATTTTGGCGGGTATCCTTCCGCTTCCAGGGCTTTCCACAAGGCCAGGCGATGGACACTGTCGAACGCTGCGGAGAAATCAATGAACACCATGATTGTGCGTTTTCCACACTGAATTCTTTCCTCGAGGATTTGATGGAGCGTGAAGATCTGGTCGCAGCAGCTTCTTCCAGGTCAAAATCCGGCCTGTTCCTCTCGTGCCACTTCCTCCCGTCGTTTGAGTACCCTTCTATGTATGATCTTCATAAATACTTTGCCAAGTATGGAGAGCAGGCTGATGCCCCGATAGTTCTTACAGTCCGTTTTGTCGCCTTTCTTGAAGATTGTTACGATGATGGATTTCTTCCATGCTGTTGGTACCACTTCCGATCGCCATATCAATCTCAGCAACGATGATCTCTCCGCCATATTTCAAGGATTCTGGTGTCACTTCATCAATGCCCAGCACCTTGTTGTTCTTCAGGTCTAAGACTGTATTTCCTTCATAGACGGCTCAGACTCATCGACTAGCGCAGATAACTTGTCCATGGCGTCTTCATGCAGGTTCTTGCCTGGGTTTTATGACCAGTCAGCAGCTGGTGAACCCTCCTCCTTTTTCCGGGTTTGGGACCGGCTGAGTTGTCCTCTAGTCATGTATATACCATCTAGTCATGATTCATCATGTTATTTACATGACAAAGTGATTTTATCTGTTCACCTGTTCTTAAATTCTGGTTACAAATAAATAAAATCAGTTTTGATAATAAGTTTGTTTATTAACCCATTTTTTTAAAGAGATTTTAAAAATATCTGCATTGGAAGTGAGAGCGTAGTTACAATTGTATTTTGTATTTAAATGCACAAAACTATTTTTAAATAATGATTGTTTTTGTTGTATTTCTGAAAATATTGAATACATTTTTTGTTAATTGTATGCTTATGTTTGAACTATATAGATCATTTTGGGGTCATCATGCTACAAGCAATAAAGAAAATGTTTGTTGCTAAGTTTTGTCTTTTTATTACTTCGATTTTTTTTTCTTCTTAAATTAAATATGGAATTTTGGAAATTGGTTTTTGTGAAAAGTTTCAAAATAGAGCATTTACTTGTTATTGGTGTAATGTTGAAAAAGTACCACGCTTTACTTTAAATTCTGGAATAACCCTACTATTATTGCTCCTGTGCTTAAATAGATTTTGATATAAATTAGTTAATTGTTTTAGTTTAATTATTTTGAAATAAAAAAGTTATGGAAGGTTTTAAAAATATTTGAACCTTATATAGAAGTGAGACTGTAATAAAATATTTCTTTGTCTTTATTAGGCTTAATGACTATAAATAACCTCAAGTGAGTCCTGCCATTTCATTATAGAAAAAAAACTGATCTGACTTCATAACATCTGTAAAATGTTATGACATAAATAATTTAAGATAAAATGAATGACACTAAGAAGTGAACAAAAAGTAAAGGCAGATGCAAATAAATCTACTGTCAATGTACCAGTTGTGGCTTATTTCTATGTGCCATTGATAATTGCTTCATTTCCAGATATTATGATAAATGATTGTTTTAAATGGATCAGATATATTTTAAATTTACTGGTTTATCAATGATACTGCTAATACCATTACGAAATAGTCCAACTCAAGATACATGTTAACACAGAGTAAAGAACGTAATGCATTACGTTCAGTTAATAGGCCACTTTGTATAACTAGTTTATTTATTTATTGTAACTTCAATATTTGTTTTCCTAAACAATGAAATTATTAATTGTAGATAAAAGAAAGTATGTTTTATTTTTATTTGATTTGTATGATATAAATGTAATGGGTGCAAGTACATAACGAAAGCTTTATTTTAAATTTTAAATATATATTGAAGCCATACTAATAATTCAAATAATTAATAAATGTGCCTAATTTTGCAAGAACAAAAAGTTATTTTTGTCCTTTTAAAAAAAATTCTTCTTGAAATTAGGTTGTTCATTCTTCCTTATAGATCACCAGAAATGTGCTGCAACTTTGATGTGATTTTTACCATAAAAAAATTTCAACTTCATGAATATATCCTTGTGTATAGTTCAAGCCATTCTTTAACACAATCAAGGTAGGAAGGTTTCTGAAATATTGTCAAAAATACCTTGCAGTAAAATCTGTTGCTGGAGCATATATATATATATATATATATATATATATATATATATATATATATATATATATATATATATATATATTGAACTTGAGATATTGCCAATGGTGTATAGATGTGCCAAGAGAAAAACAGAATAAATTGAAGCATTGCAGTCTTATGAGAGTGTAAGGGTGACATACTGATACCAAATTACATGCATGTGATATCCCAGACTCTCATGCCAAATTTTACAAATATAAACATAACACAAACACACACTGTGTTAATTTTTCCGATACTTGATTGACATGTCAGGTTATTTTGGTAGGCAATGTCCATGTGTCAGGGATATATCTTTTGACACATTTTCTGTTTATAGTCAATGTTCTGCACTTTAAACATAGTTCTCCCATGGTCTTGCCTTAAGATGTGGATCACAGCTATAAACAATACAGAGATTTCAACCCAGTAACTAAATATTGGGCATGAACAAGTAAATTTAGATATGAAATCAACTTTGGCAGTTGGGTGATTGATAATACACACTGTACATGTGCTTCTCAGCTTTGTGTTTATGTTAAATATACATTTTTAGAAGTAAACTTTTAATTGGCACCATATGGCCAATATCATCGTGCCAAGATGCCATTAACATACATACATACATACACGCATACACATACATACATACATACATACATACATACATACATACATACATACATACATACATACATACATACATACATACATGCCAAGTTAAACTGTAAACAACAAAGATCATGATCTGCTATATCATAATGCACTTACAGTTAGGGTCTATGTTGTAACACCTTATAAGCTGCACAGATCTTGATTTGCATGACAGTCTGGGTCTGTGATGTTTTACAAGTGAGTATACACGGTACATACATACATACTCATAAGGAATGCACTATAGATCAAACAGAAGGAAAATCTAGTTTGGTGTTTGGACATAAAATATATGAGGTTTTTTGTGTTATAAATTGTGCAGATTTTTTAGGTTATTACAAGTAGTATGTAAGTCTAAAATAGCATTAAGGAACTTGACACTTGTAGGGGTCTAATTAATTAGACTAGGTCAGGTTGCAGGGAACTGTTGTAATTGACTGCACTGTTTTAATGCTTGCCTTGCTCAATAGTGTTTGAACAAGGTAAGAGGAAAAAATATTTATCTAGTGTAGTCTTGCTAAAGAACACCCTGCATTGAGATGTAGGAGCCCAATAGTATTTGTCTGTCTGTTTGTCTGTTTCTGTCCATTCGATCTTGTAACCTTCATAACTCTGCAAGTTACTGTTAGGTGTAATGCTGACTATGTTTATGCCTTTTAAAGGTATTGTCATTTCAGTTCCAATTTTATTTTAGTTCTGCTTTCCAAAATGCCATGTGGGCTATGGTTCAGTTATCTATCTCATAATCTAAGTAGTTTTACTCAAAAATGTTTCTTAATGTTAGACTTGTCAGCTCTTGTCACATAATTGCATGAAATGCTGTTTGAGTATGTTGGATAATGTCTGATTGGGGTGATGCAATGCTTGATGTACTGTTTATAGTATAAAGCAATAAAAGGGGGCAGAGGCCATGTTTTATGCACAAAATTTAATGCTATGAACACGGGCCTAGTATCAAAAAAATAATAAAAAAATAAACAAGTGAGATCAAAAAGGTCCATATTTTTTTATGTCTGTATTAAAACAAAGCAGAAGAATATTATCCAGTTGACCAGATAATCAATGGCAGTTCATTGCAGAAAAAGTTTATGCACCCCAACCCCATAGGACATTTTTGACACCATGTGATGCTCACATTCCAAACACATGCTCTTTTTCTTGATGTTTTTCAAAGCAGTGTATACTAAACAGGCTGATGCAATTAAAAATATTTGTCATCCCAGTTATTTTTGAGATATTCTACTTGTCTCGAACCCACATGTTTACTGCTATGGCAGGCTAGCTCTACTTCCTTGCTGACAATTGGTATTTCAATACCTACATACTGCCAAATAACTATGGAAGGTGTACATGCCTGACATCAATTTCAGGAACAACATAATCCCAAAACACCTAGTTCACAAATAAATGCATATCTTGAATTAGCAAACAATAATAGCTGAAAAAGTCACACTTAGTCTTAAGTTAAAAAATTCGCCTGAGGCTAGTTTACAAAAGTAGCCCCAGCCACCTAAAGTTTATGATCACTTCAAAACTCATTGATGATTGATAAATGATTATAGATCAAATTCCAATTGCATTTTATGGATAAAAAAATATTTTCACTTTCTGCGAGATTTTCACTTAAAATCGTCATCACATAACTTCACATACTCCCCAAAACGCCATTTTCTTCCTTCCAAAAGAAAATTAAAACACCCTAAGTCTCTCATTACAATGGTTATAGTTGAGACTGTCCGTTATTCCTGGTTCGAACAATCAGATATGTCTATCAGTGATAACAATTTTACGGCTAGTAATTAACTACACATGCCCTCAAATAAATGTAGTTTAACGATTTGTTAATTCGTTTTGCCTTGACCTAATACATTAACGTATTACACAGCGAGGCGTTGAATCATATACACTGTCGCTAAATTATCTATGACATCAAAATTCAGTTAATTCACATGTAATCATGTAAATCCCATACTAACGTAATACATTAAATTCTTAGAACACAATCATTATTCAAACAATATGATAAGTTCAAGAATTAACGTAACACTCCCAATGCATAACTCAACAGTTTTTTTTTTCGACATAAATTAACACTACGTCATTCTTAACTAAGAATTAAGGTAAGAATTCCAATTCATAATTCAAAAGCACATTATAATACAAATTAGGGCCAAACCGAGTAGATAATTTTCACCGAGTACCTAATCCGAGTATTTGGATGTACTATTTGCCGGATCCGGGCACAAACCGAGTAGTAGGTGCAACTCCGGAGAGTACCGTTTGTTTCATTATTGTATGCGAGTATTCAGGTACTGTATACCATATATATCGCCTATGAGATGAAATTTTTTATTATTAATTAAAATTATTATGTAATAAAAAACTAAAAATTTGATATTTATTGAATTATTTTACTTGTAACCATTTGTGCACGTATTATTTGCCGAGGCGAATACTTCCGAATAGTACCGAAAAACCTGATATTCGGTCGAAGCGAATGTCCGAGGTGATTTCCGGTTAGGCCCTAATACAAATGTATCAAATGAATTCATGCAAGAACTTCCGATTCATAATACAAAACACATTATTATACAAATGTATCAAATTAAATCAATTATACAAATGTATCAAACGAAATCATGCAGACCTGTAAATGAAGCAAACATATGCAGTATACATGGAATTGCGACAATACCTTTGTGTGTTTTGGTGTGTCACTCAACTGTTGTTTTTGGCGGTTTTTCCCGTGGACTACGGTTTAACGGATGTACTTCTCTAAAATACCATCTGGAGCCTTTACAAAAAAATTCTAACACTGTCCTCTCTTGCAGAGGAATTTTCAAGACTAAATTCTAATTTAGCTATTATGTTCCAAAGATTTTCAGGTGAAAACACCCCCTTTATTTAACCGTGACCAATCAGAATCAAATGCATTTTCTCCCACTTTCCTATAAAAGTCGCTTAAGTCATAGTCAATATGACATGCTCTGGTTTAAAGTAACAGAATCTCTGTATTTCCTTAATTCTGACACTTTTCATGATTAAATGAAACTGTAAAAGGTCGCCAGCAGTCAGCCCCGGCTTCTGTGTAAACAACGTTAAATTAGTACAACTGTTGCCTAGACTCTACAGGCACCTCTCTCTTGCATGACGTGTCTCATAAATCTAACTAATGGCTATCTGGCCACAACTAATGGTTTATTAATAGATCGACAGAAAATTTGGCATTTCACATGGTTATCGCACATATCTCACCACCGTTATGACACAGTGGTCAGAGACAGCTACCACTGACTGCATTATTCACAGAGCCACATTAACCCTTAAAGTGCTAGTCGCCACTATAGTCGTGCTGTTGGTTTTGGTCCCGTTGTGCATGTCGCGACTATAGTCGCTTTTGAGGTGAGCAACAATGATCACATTCTATAACTTCATCTTGCCACAAAGTCCTGTAAAACTATATTTGATTGGTTTAAATAGTCCCGGAACAAGCATTCTGCAGTACTTTACTATATTATTAACGATGTAATTTTACAAATGCTCACTTTTAAACACATGGTACTTGTGCAAAGCTAAAATGGCCGATGCTGAATACGAAGGTGATTTCTTGCAACAAATATTCACTTCTGATAGTGATGCTAATAGTAATTTTGAATAATTTGAGAAAAATGACATTATTGGAGCAAGCGAGGTATTGATGGAAATACACATGAATGATTTTGAGCCAGTAATTTACGTGGAGCTGGAGTCGGATGTACATGCTTGCTTGCCGTGAAAAGATGGCGCGAATGTCAACCTCCATTCACTGGTAATTCAAAATTAAATGTTGAGATGGTGAATAATGAACCTACGGACTATTGAAGACTTTTTCTTAGATGACGAATTATTGCATCTGATAGTAGATCAAAATAATCATAATGCAGATCAAAGAGAGTTCATGAGGCAGACTTGAAGGAAAAAAGTCGCATGAAGAAATGGCAGCCTGTCACACCTGAGCATCTAACGTTTTCGCATTGATTAAAACAATGGGTTTGGTACATACGTCTGTTCTCGATTCCTAATGGGCTATTTATTGATGATGTGATATCAGCCACATACTTTAGCAAAAAAATAAGTATGGGATAGATTTCAAGCTATCCAAACAAATTACACCTATCATACGATGAGAACAATTAAGGTGACTCTTCACACAAAATCAGCCCAATGATTGAACAAAAATAAAGCCTTTGCTGAGGTTTAATCACCAGATATGGACCTCAGTTTGATGATAGTATAATAAATAACAGGTGATAGTTTTTCATAAACATTAATTGCTGACTGGAGGGTTTAAACTTACCTCTGACATTCATGGAGTGGATCTTTGCAAAACTGTCACCCTTCCTTTACCTGTGATTTTCACAATTTATATATAACATTGTGACAGACATAACATGTGCATGGTTGGACTACTAAAGAATATAACATTTCTTAGATATATTTGAACTTTTCCATCAAAAACAAACAAAATTACTGATGAAATACAATTGTAACTTGTCATTTTACCTGTATTTACACCTGTACCTGCAAATATGTTAAACCTACACATGTGTCTTGATGCTAATCTTAAAGTATGGACACGCACCATCATTTTTCATATAGGGTTTGTCTATCAATTGTGTATATTTAAAATACATGCAATTGAAAGACTGTGCAGTTTTCTTCTTTTCTCCCCTGAAAAAAATTCAGCACTGAGGGACCTTGTACTGCAAAACAATGCAGCACTTTAAGGGTTAAACAACACTATATACAGAACAGCAATATATTGTGAATAACTTATATAATGAGCTGTGGTAGGGACATTTTAAACAATGTTGACTAAAAGGAAATGAAGATATGAGACAAAGTTTCACCTTGTTTCCTTTCAACTCTTATTGTTACACATTACCGGTAGTATAATTTTAGTCACCGAGTCCATAGTACTGTTTTTTATAGCTGGAATCTATTATAATGAGGTGCATTTAAAGCGGAGATCTGTACTATTTATATTATGTATGAAATACCTCAACATAGACAGCAGTTAAGTGGGGGAGTACTTTGTTTTGTTGGCATCAATTAACATGATGGAATCATTTCTTCTATCAGAGACCTAATTTTCCATATAATATATTGGAATGTGCTTTAGTGGAGTCTTTTTGTACATTTTTTATGCCAATTAGCAGTTTTTCTATCCAATTACTAGTTTGGATTGCTATGTATATTCAATTTATATAAAGTGCTTGACTGTCCAGGATTACTCTTGAGAGTAGAGTTTTGGCCTAACTGACTATTGCTATGTTTTGCTGTCCTGGGTTTTTTTCATGGTTATAATTAGTAAACAAGATATTTATTAAAATTTAAGTTCAGTGCCTAAGCTATTCAGAATGACCCACATCCTGTGTATTTTTTATCAAGCGAAATAAGTTTGCATAGGTCATCATTCCTGTTTTAAGTTAAGTCTATGGAATCATCATCTACTGTTGTTTTCAGATATAATTTGAGGGGATTATATTAACCATTTAATCACTAAGTAACTTTGCAGGCATAGAAAATAAAGGTTAAAAGTCAACTTGTACGACTAATTGAATAAAATGTGCATATATATTATAACTTAAAATGCAGGTGCGAACAGGTAACACAACAGGTAAAATGCACAAGCAATTATTTATTCAAAGCATTCACATGCTTTTCTGGAGCCATCTAACACTTCGGTTGGTCCAACTTTACCAGAGAACTTAAAAAATCCCTTTGGTTCGGCGAGAACAAAAACGCTTGGAGTTCACACTTCCTCTGGTTCAAAACCTTCAAAGTCCTCTTCATCATCATCACGGTCACCCACAAACAAGCACATTCAAATGCATCTCCAGATGTTTTCTCTAATTTTCAATCAACTGTGTTAGGTCACAACAGCTAAGTATTTTGACAATTCATAATCTGACACTTCATTCTCATCTTGTGTCGAAGTCCGCCATTTTGAGTAGAAATTCACCGATCGGAAAACACGCTTAGAATGTGCCTGCTTGACTCAAGATTTCTAGTTTAACTCACCAATGAATCCAAGTATAATATCTACATTATAAGAAGGAAGTTCTTAGCAGTGGCGTAGCGAGGGGGTGGGGGCATTCGCCTCGGGCACCGGTGACTAGGGGGCGCCAGATCAGCAAATCAACATAACTGCGCAACAGGGGCAGCTGGGGCCACAAATTTAGGTGTTTTGCCCTGGGTGCCGCAAATTTGGGTGGTTTGCCTTGGGCGCCAAATATCCTCGCTATGCCACTGATTTTTAGAGGTATCCCAAAATTTATCTAGTCTGGTACTATGACTTTAAAAAGCACACTGTCCCAGATCGGTAAAGTGGTTCATAGGGTTTACAGACTTGCTTCCCCTAGACTGGAAAACCAGTCCACAGTGATGTGTGTGTGATTGGCATTTTTAACGTAGCTTTAACAATTTTTCAGTCATATTGCTACGTTGTCTGCAATATGGCAGTTTATTGTGATGTCTAGCACTGGGGCATCATGCTGCAGACACGTAGCATGATGTCCCAGCCAGTCACATTATCCTGACACCAGGCCAACCAGTCCTAACACTGACCTTTAAATGCTGAACGCCAAGCGAGGCAGCTGTTAGTACCATTTTGATCAGTCTTTGGTATGACTCGACCTCCCCCTTCCAAGGCAGAAAGGGTTAATTACTTAAATTAAATTATTCATTGGAATTACAAAGTGCTCATTCACTTTTTGACTTAGATGCTACTTTGGTATTATAGGGGACTTGCTCAAGGACATTCTGGATTACATTCAAGAACATAGGTACATCAGCACATTGAATATTGATAGAATTCATTCAGAACATTCTCTACTTTTGGAGTTGTGATTGAACATTTAGGATTATTTGGGATTTATGATACTGTTACTGCTTTGAATTCTACTAAACTTGCTGGTTTTCCTTCTTTCTTTTTCATAGTTTAAAGACCATGGAGTCGTCACATAAAGACTTATTGATTTTAGGCTCAAAAGTCAAGGTCATTGTGACTCAAAGAAAAATGGATTTTGCAAGATAACTTATGTTTAAGATAAAGTTCCTTGACCATACCTTGTGAATCACTTGTAAATAGGGTGGGAGAAATCCCAAGATATTTCGGGGTCTGAGGTCAGAAGTCATGATCTTGGTAATGCTCTTAAAATAAAATAATGGTTTCTTCATGGTAACTTACATAAAGCCACATATGCTATACCTTAATAAAAGGGCATGGTCAATAAGACCAGTTGGTCAGTGATCCATGCTGTAGTAGTGCCTGTGTGTAGAGGACTGTTTAACATGGAGTAGGTATATAATGGATCATTCACAGTACTCTGTATCTAATGATTTTTTAAAATATTACCCTTGTCTTTCTTTAGAATTAAATGATCCAATTTTAAGAAGATGTAAATTATGTATTAAAGTCAAATGGCCCAGAAGATCTGTGATATCTGAATGATACCCATAATTCCCCTGGATATGATTGAGATGCACATTTCTATGTTGAGTTGATATCATGTGACCTAAATCTGATTTATTTTCCTATTTGCTTGTGAAAGAAGCTTGTGTTTAATAGAAGGGATCTCATAACATGTTAATATCATGTACGAATAATAAACAATGACTATCATTCAAAGATAAGCCAACTATATTTGTGTTGCCTACAGATCTGTATACTTTTCAGTGCATATCATATCATTAGCATCAAATTCTTTTCCCAGTCTAAACTTGTGAATGTCTCCATGGAAACACAACATGAATGGGTAGGTTTATCTTGGAATTTTTGAACTACTTGGTAGATTTATTTCTTCTTTTAGAAGTAGATTGGTAAAAACTATATCAGGCATTGAAAACCATTGACACACATGCTAACGGTGGCATGCCAGACTTATCTTCTCTGAAAGGCACATGATGTGAGATCTTGTTTTGAATTGTATGTACTAAAAAATGACAGTTAAATTAAATTCATAAATGTGACTTGACAGAGAGCACTTTGCAATTGGCACAGCAGTTCTTAAAGGTTCTGATGTGTGAAATATTAAATCCATACAGGTTGAAACTTAAAGAGGCAGGGCTGGCCAGGGTCATGATTGGGAAATGTGAGCTAGGAACATCATCGCTGTGTTGGACAAAATAAATTGTACTAATTAATAGAAATCTTAGTTTTATCAGCTGAACACTTAATGAAAAAAATTAAATTGAACAAACAAAATAAAAAAAAACACTGCTTTACATCATAGACTTTGTATTGATATTGCAAGAAAACCCCAAGATGGATGCCATTTCATTACAATATTGTTGCTATAATATCATAATTACCAGTATATATACTTGCAATGACTCATTCTCTACAAAGCAGTCCAAAGACATGTTCTTGTATGGCCAAGTGCAAAGACCAAGGTTAAATTTCATTGCCACATTTTCCTGTAGATTGTTGCTATTTTTATATCAGATTATTTTTATTTTTACATCAGAGAAACATATATCCATTGAAATGTACTAGTGCTGAGAACACAGCTGATTTTGGTAAATTGAATGAAATGGATTATGTGGACAGGATGGGAAGGGGTATCTTGTATCTAACCGACACAGTCAGCCTATTGTTTTCATTGCCACATTGAATCCAATCACTGTTGTTAAGTACAGTTTAGCCTTTCTAAGCATACCTTACCTGCATAAAGGACAGTTTTTATGGTCCTGTGAGTGACCTTTATCAACATTGGATTCACAGTACATGTATATCAGTGGTGTGTGCTAGACTTGTAAACTTAATGGTGCAGGTTAGAGTAACCATTAGATTAGCCAATGTCAGATACCATGGGATGTACTTCTGCAAGATCTTGTCTTTTTAGCAATGTACAGTCTGCATATCGCCCTTGCCACAGTACAGAAACTACTCATCTGAAATTATTTAATGACATTCTCTCTGCTTTGGATAGTGGAAAGATTACAGTCCTCACTCTCCTGGATTGATCACAATAGACCATGATATATTACCGTCTCCAGCATGTATTTGGCATTCAGAATATAGCCTTACAGTGGTTCAATCCTACTTAGTGAACAGGACACAAATTATATCTGCAAATGGAATACTTTCCAGCCCATTTGACGTATGTTGTGGTGTTCCACAGGGATTTGTTCTTGGACCTGTTATCTTCATTCTATACATTCAGCCACTCTCAAGTGTCAGATCATCACCCATTGTCACACCAATTGTATGCTGATGATACCCAAATATACAAGTCTAGCCACCCAACTGAAGTTCATGCTACCATTCATGGAGTAGAGAGGTACATTTCTGATGTGAAATCATGGATGACATGTAATAAGCTGCAGATGAATGATGATAAAACTGATCACACTCTAATCACAACACAAAGACTTTCTCATTCACATCCTTTACCTCAGACAATAAATATCAGCAACACCAACATTAAATTCTCACAGTACGAAACCTAGGCGTTACTCTAGACAGTACTCTCACATTGCACCAACATGTCATGAACATATGCAAGGCTGCATATCTTGAACTGAGACGCATCAGTTCCATTCGTAAATATCTTTCAGTTGATGCCACTAAAACACTTGTGTGTTCATTAGTACTTTCAAGACTGGACTATTGTAACTCAATTCTGTCTGGTTCATCACAATATTTACTCCAGAAACTTCAAAAAGTTAAAAACACAGCTGCACGGATCATCTTTAGAGTACCTCGATCAGAGCACACCTCACCACTGCTCTGTACCCTACACTGGCTATCAATTCGATACAGGATCAAACACAAAATTTATTTTCTGTGCTATGTTTCAATGACAGACTCCAGTCCAACATACTTATCCAGCCTCACCCATGTGTATACACCAGCTAGATCCTTACGCTCTTCTTCTGACAATCGTATACTCATTGTTCCCACAGTGAAAACAAAGTCATATGGACAACATTCTTATGCATACCAGGGCCCAGCGACGTGGAGTGAATTGTCCATTGAACTTAGACACAAAGACACAGTGGTCCCTTTTAAGAGTGCTCTTAAAACTCACCTGTTTCGACTGCAGGGACAAACTTAGCGACCTAATCATGTTTTGTATCTTATATGTTTTCAGCATGTTTTTATGTATTTCAATTTCATTGTTTTTGTCATTTGTTTTTCTGTAGCGTAGTCATATCATTATTGAAGGTGTAAAGCGCTTAGAACTTCTAAAGATTAGGCGCTAGACAAAGTCCTCATTATTATTATTATTATTATTATTATTATTATTATTATTATTATTAATTGCATTGATAATCAGTAACCTACTTGTGTTGCTGTGCCATCAAAAATAAAATTAAATCCAGTGTATATACTGTAGAAGCGACATCTGCAAATCTATAAATATTTTCCTTATACAATATTTTATGTATTATGTTTCTTTTTGACATGTCCATGTTTAATAATAATCCCTGCTTGATGATAAGTCCCAGTTTAATAATAATCCCATGCTTGATGATAAGCTAAGTGGTTAGCATGCCTTACTCAGGATTCAAAGGGACTAGGTTCAAATCCTGCTATTAGCTTAGCCAAGATTGACCATGATGGTATGCATGTGGCCAAAACACTTTAGTTTCCTGGACTTGTGACAGTAGGGGTGCAGATGCAGTTCCTACCATTAGATCATCATCAGTCTGTAAACACATGGTGTGTCCTTGAGCAAGGCACTTTACTTCTATTTCTGCAGCACTAAATAACCTACTTGTGTTGCAGGTGCTACATTGAACCTCCCAAAACAAATCCTTTATATAACTGCAGCTTACCTTTCCCATACTAGCTCTGATCTGCTCAAGTGAGTCAGGTTCCATTCACTCCATGCATTCATCTTGTTTGAAATTGCCAGGATAATTACACACAGCAATCTAGGTAGTGAGAACCAATCTGTTTAAATTAGATTGGATCTTCCCACTTAATTACAGTCTAAAAGGAGTAAATAAATAGAGTAAGGTAGGAGAGTTGCAATTATTATGTACTAGATCCCTACTGTATGGGCTTATGTACTGGTTGACCATGTAGGTTCTGTGTTTCACTAATTATCAATCTACAGTTTAATGGTATGTCTATTCAGGTTTTATGCATCACTAATATATTAGTTCTGTGCATGTAACACTAATGCATCAGTCTACATTTTAATGGGTTGTGTATGCAGATGTAATAAATGTATAAGTTTTATATATCACTATTGTGTTCGTTTTATTTATCACAAATGTATCAGTCTGTAGTTTGCTGATACAGGGATTCTTCACTATAAGGTTGTTAAAGGAAGCCATACAAATGTACATGTACTGTTATACATAATCACCATATTTATGTACTGGGCACATTGTATACAGTTAAAGGTGTCAATGGGTGTCTGGGTACTTGGGTACCCATCTGTTCTTCATTACCTGGGTAATAAAATTACCTATTGTGTACCTGTTCAGCTCATGTTTAAAAATTCAAACAACACCCCATATGTGATGGCATATTTTTGCCCACACTGATCTGCTATTGCAAATTCATTGACACTAGATTTATGTCACAGTGTGACCCCACTATAGCACACCCTGTTATAAATTCAGATATAACACGGTTGTAGTGTGGCTCCCGAAAATTCATATAAATGTATTTTTCTCCTACATGAAAAACATTTTCTTTCTTAGAAGTATGACAAAATCATAAAAAGTTAAATAACATTTTGGAGAAGAGATCATTTATGAATAATACAAGATATCATGGCTCTTATAATGTTTATATGTATTGTTGCATACATGAAAAATTGTTGTTTTTTTTTTTCTTTCAAAGTATGAAAAATATTGTGTAAAAAGGTTTTTCAGGGATCACGCAGGGCTTCACCAATGTTGCATATTGCTTTTTCCCCTTTTTGGTGGTAAAATATACCATCTGGTGATTTTTGATTTATTGCTGGCATTGTTGGTTGTTCAAACTTGTATATACAACCACCAGTGGTCTGGAGTGGAGAAATTCAGAGGTCCCACGAAAGGAAGCCACAAATTTTTATATAAAATGCACTGAAATTGATATATTATTACATAAACAATTTCTCAACCCATATTGACAAACCAGCTTAACTGTGAATTGTTAATTTTATATCATAATCTGTTTAACTTTATGTTAACATCTAGCATGAGTACTGTATGTTGTGAGACATCTTGTTTTGTTGACATTTCTGTTAACGGAGATTTTCATAGACTGACATATTTATGTGGATGGTAAGTTTTCACTCAGAATTAAATCCTTCAGAACACTTATATTTTCAGTTTCTCTATAGTTTGTTTATCCTTTTTTAAATTTCTGACACATGCATGGAAGCAGCATCATTCTGCTACCACAAATGTTAAAAAAAACAAAAAAAACAAAAAGAACAACAACAAAGAAAGCTCTGAATTGTTGGTCTGTATCGTAAGTGGTGAGGAACAAGTAACTTGATTCAACCAAAACGACAGCCAAATTCTTTTCTAAAAATATGCCTAGATAAAATAGTTTGCTGTCAATGAAAACAGATTACCTTTGAAGCATACTAAGCAAATGGAAAAAACCCAGTCTCATTCGTGCAATGCAATTATTTGATGTTGCTGCCACAATAAGAAATGGGCATTTGATTGGTTCTTCAGAGCTGTCCTTTAGCAATGACTTCAATAATGCATGCAACCTTCATCAAAGAAAACTGACCAGTCAACAATAAAAACAAAGAACCTTTCTTTAAAGGAAGTCACTACCAAACTTGAATAAAAACAATGGAGTGTGATGGAATTGTTTCATGTTCCAACATGACTGGAACACATCTACTTTGCCGGAAAGTTTATGCTTATGAACACTACCAATGGAAGTTTGAATGCAAACTAATATTTACCAACTTGGGATGTACAGAAAAATATAAATGTACTTCATCATTTGTTACGTGATTGTGCTATCTTGTTTGACTGATTTCAGACCTATGTGACAAAATTATTCAATATTTTAAATGTGTGTGCATAGTTTCGTTGGAATTACTTATATTGTGGATTCAGTGTATGTGATGAGATTCGTGGTTGAGTACATGGTGTTGACACTATTCATTCATGCTATATACACTAGACATGTATATATAAACATTATACACATAAAATATGAATACACCTTCTCAGTTTTCACTACAGGTGTATTTCTCATTTATTATGCATTGATTTAAGATGGTTACTGAGCCAATCAAGCACGTTTTTGTCCCCATCATTTCTTACCTACCTACCTACCCCTACCCTTGCAGATTGGCAGTGTATATGCATCATTTTCTTCAGTTAACTGACCTGGTTGCTTATGACATGGTTAAGTCTATTACACTGTTGGTTTCTATGGCATCCAACTACCATGTTATAGCAGCGTCACATTGTATTTTACAACATTGATAAAATTGCTTCAACAGCAGATTTTGGTGTGTTTTGATCTGCCATGACATATAAAATAACAGACACATGTTAGAACAGGAGATTTTGGTCTGTACTGACCTGCCATTACATATACAACAGCAGATACACCTGCTACAGGAGCAGATTTTTGGTCTGTACTGATCTACCGCTTCACCTTTTCATGTCACAAGATCTTCATCTGTACTGATTCAAGTCCGGTAGACATAATGCACTAATTGGTCCAAGATATAGCAACAGGTGATAACAGCAGAAAACTTATTCAAGACCAAATCTGTATTTCGATAATTGTGCAATCAGACTGAATGATAAGCATTTCCTCCACGATAACCAGAGTTTGAAAGAAAAGCAATTTAACTTCATGAAATATTTGTCTGAAAACTTTGGCATTAAAAAAAGAACACATTGTATAGTGTAGGGTCCATTATAACAGGATATATTAACAGTAAAGTAAACTTAGTGTACTATGCTGCCATTTATCTTGATTATAACACATCCACACATATAAATTTGACTGTAAGTATGTGTGTGTGTGTTTTTTGGATATTTAATTTAACTTTACCATTTTACAGTCATATCGCTATGATTTGTGCAGTGTGGCAGTTTTTAGTGATGTCAAGC
The DNA here is from genome assembly GCA_030141615.1 of Unio pictorum. Lineage (NCBI taxonomy): Eukaryota > Metazoa > Mollusca > Bivalvia > Unionida > Unionidae > Unio > Unio pictorum. The sequence goes on from JARLTB010000059.1 coordinate 15,413,847, forward strand.
ACTTCGGCATCATGCCACGGACATGATGGCATCATGTCCCACCAAGTCACATTATCCTGGCACATAACCCACAAGTTTTAACACTAGCTTCTTAATGTTGAGCAAGTGAGGCAGCTGTTAGTACCATTTAAAAAAGTCTTTGGTATGATTCAGTCAAGGTTTGAACCCATGACCTCGTGCATCCGAGGTGGACACTGACCACTTTGGCTACAGGATCAGTTGTGTAACCAAATGCAAAAGAGTGCATCTGTCTAAATTGGAGGGTTTCCCCACAGGATTATCTGGTTTTCCTTTCAAAATCAGATAAACAATTTGTTCTAATTGTAACAGTAAGCATAAACTGAAATAAAGATGACCCCATACCCCCCTCCATGAATGATTTTAATGCTGACAATGATAAATAGCATTGATACTGGGTTATCATCAGCAGTTGACCCACATGATATAAAAAGTTATCTCTGCTTTTTTTTTTCCTGAAATATTTCTAGTACCATAGTTGATATATATGTATATGTGAAAGGAGTCCAGTGCTTATGTATAAATTCTTGCATACCATCTATACTCACTTACCATCTATACTCACTTTAAAGTCCAACTGCAAACATCGACCCTGATCTGCTGTAGTATTTTCAGAAAAAGATTTTTGGTTTTTGTTCAACTGATTACTCCAATAAACTGCATAAACCTAGATCTACAGATGCATTAAGTAACAGCAGATTTGAGTCTGTGCAGTTTTGTTGTTAAACTCTACTTCTAAATGAGTGTTTATGGTACCTACTAGTTCTTCTGGCTGCTTTTTGGAGACTTGTTAATGTCTGCCAGTTCAGGTCATACACTGCTGAGTGCAGAACCATTGATACTCTGCCAGAAATACAGAGTTGAGGAATTTTGGGATGTTCTATTATTTTAACAAAGATAGTCAAGGATTGGTTTTGTATATATTCACTTACAAGTTGAATCCAACTACACACTGCACAGACCCAGAGTTGTCATTGCATAATGCACATGCGGATCTGGGTCGGTACAGATTGTTAGTAGTAATCAGCAGAATAAGCAAGATAGCTTCTGCCAGGTGCTGCTAGAACAGGGTCTCTATTATATGCAGTTGGAGTATACAGGCAAGTATGTGCTATTAGTTCAGGGATTTAGGTGATGTTAAATATTACCTACCTTATTTGTTAATATTAATATAGCATAACTTGCCCTTTTATGTCCAACTTTTATTTTTTTATATTTCTTATGAAAATTCCTCTGGTGTTTTTAGTTAAATAGAAAAAATTTTTTTGGTGCGTAAACTTTTTTGTATATTTCAGAATATTGAAAATTGTATAAATTTTTCTGAAAATACTGGTCTGGCTAAGTGTCTCACCATCTGTCTGTATTTCTGTCTATCTGCCTGTCCATCAATTTTTCTGACTGATGTATTTTTTTTTGCTTAACCAGTTTTTTAAAACACATACATACATGCATGCATGCATGCATGCATGCATGCATGCATGCATGCATACATACATACATACATACATACATACATACATACATACATACATACATACATACATACATACATACATACATACATACATCAGCAGGTATCAAACTCTCATATGCTGAGAATTGAGCATCTTTGCCTCCCTGTCTATCTATCTGGCTCTCATTGTGCTTTCATGCTGGACTTTCTGTGTTGGTTAATGAGCTTATATGTTAATACATGTCATACTTACAAAGTCTGAGAATTGATAAAATATTAGGTGAGATTTAAGTACATGCTGTGAAATGTGAATTTTTACCCAAGGTCATCCATTGTGCATCGATGTGAAATGCAAACAAATTGTAATTTTTTAGTTTTACCATGTTAATTACCCGGTAACCATAGTAAGTTGCATATTGTGGGGATGTGACTTAAATGTTACTTAATTATGATGCTTTCTAGATGTGGTTCTTTGGTCCAAAATACCACAAAATAAATCTTAGACCAATGTCAGATCGTGAGATATTTATCTCAAGAGGTGAGAATGTGTGATGCTTCAAAGTTCCATAATATTTTTCCATACACTGAGAAAGCACAGTCATTTACTTGTTGTGTGTGTGTGGGTTTTTTTTTTTTGCAAAGACAGATCTGGGAAGAAATGGAATTGGCAGTATATATACATTTGTTGTGCTATGTTTGTACATAGGTGAAAGAAATAGACTGTTCTTCTCTTTCGCTAGGTAATTATTAATATGCATTTGCACAGCTGCTAAGACATTGAGTCATGTGAAAAAAATGCATACCAGTCCCAAAGAATGATGTTTCCAGTCCTATATTCCATCATATCATATATAGGCTGGCAGATATGGGTCTATGTAGTTTGTTAAAAGAAGGAATCAGAAATACAAACAACAATGACCCTGATCTGCAGGTGCATTATGGAATGGCAGATCAGGATTTTTGTTGTTAGCAGTTTGACTTGTCTTATAAGTGAATATATATGGTATATCTTTAGAATAGCTATGACGGTAATTTTCTATAAGATTTGCATACTTGTTTGGCATTAGTGTCTTCATGTACAACTTAATTTTTCTCTTTGGCAAATAAAAAAGAAGAAACAAACAAATAAATGTTTATATTGCATCATTAATATCTGTACCCAATATTTGAATAATGCAATTTTTGATTATGTCCATGGGAAATGATACATTTTCACTACATAAACTTTTTGAGCATTTTGTGTTACACTAAGATGATTTGTGTTATCATAAAAAGTTTTACGTTTTATTGTTTAAATATCTCTTAATAGTAGTGTTTTTTGGCATAATTTTGTCTTTTGAGTTAGGTAGTGTTGTTCCGATTATCGATTATAATCGATCATCAGTTGGTTGAGCAAATCAATAAGATAATCGATTGTGAAACTCCATAATCGATTGTGTGTAAAGGGAGACTACTTTTTAAGCATATGCAAAGCACATAGGCTAGTAAAACTCCCAGCCACTAAAGTTGACCTGAAATTTTTTAATCACTTCACAACTACAAATAAAAAACCTCACGATTTATAACTAGGAACATATTTGTCATGATTACATAGTCAAGTTCTTAAATTGTTGAGTTAATAAATTTAAACAGATTTTGTTGATTTGTTTCAGTTAAATTGCAACATATTTTGTAGTATTTATAAACATTGACAAACAAGAAAAGCATGTCCATCTATACTTTAAATTATAGACATCACATATGAACGAAATAATGTAGCAGTATTTCAGTTACATATGACTGATCATCCATAAAATGTTGCTTTCATTTAACCAAGTTGTAGAACGAAAGTAACACACAATGTAATATTATTGTCAGGTTAAAGTATACATGTCATTAAAAGAGATTACTCTTGTACATTTATAAACATATTGAACTCTTGATCAAAGATATAACTGTGTAACAAAATTTAAAATTTGCTCTTAGTAACCGATTATAATCGATGATCAGTTGGTTAAGGGGAACTGATTATCGATTATAACTTTCTGACCGATTCCCATCACTAGAGTTAGGTAAAGCTGGAGAAGCTTCAGAAAAACAGAAGCCATAGATGGGTTACCAAGTACCCGTGCACATGTTAAAACATTGGATTGAACCCAGGACAGCAAATGTACAAAGCATACATGTCACCACTGAATTGTACCTGGACTGGGATAGTTTGTAAATCTTTTCTTGATGAAAATTGAAATTGTCATATAAATGTTTTGGATCATCATAAGGCATGTTGATAAAGTAAACAATTTCACAAGGAAAACTCCTAATTTTATCCAGACTATCCAAAGCTTAGCTAAATTTGCTATTGTTTTTATATGCTATAAGATGCAAAATCATGGTTAGAGAACTTGTGATTTGCTGAAAGATGCAAAACACTACTTCTGCCATAAATGTTGGTACTTTGTTGTTCATAGCCATATTCTCTTCCTTATCAAGAGCTTGCCTACCACTATGCACTATGCAGTGGAGATTTACATGTTAATTGGCAATGCAATGGCACAACAGACTAGATTTATATTGTTTACAGCCAGCATTCTCTTGTAGAAAGGTATATTTTTAATCCAGCAATGACTTAAATATGCAGATTAGCTTTTTGTCTTTTGGTATATGCTGTATTCTGGGACAGCTTGGCATTTTTAATAGAGGAATTCATGGATTATTAGCTGCAGACAGACCTTTGAGTTGTTTGTTATCATAATTGTTCATCAGGTATTTATTGTTTGAATTTGTCATTATTGTTCAATACAATTAGCAAGGATTCTCTTTTTTTTAAAACCACTTCGCAGTTTTTATGATTATTATATAGTGGTCACTTGGTACAGACCAGTAATTTACAGTTAAATTAGACTTGAAAGGAAGACTATCTTTGTACATTTTGCTGCTTTCATAACAGTTGGACCCACAAATGGAGTTTTGTTTTTAGCCATAAAAAAATCAAACAACTTTTCAGTTATGCAATACTTTTTGCAAACAAAGTTGCAAAAATATGTCTTCTTGAAAGGTTGAAGAAAAAAGGATAAGTCAAACATTCCTTATGCTAACAGTGATTGGTTAAACAGCTTTTAGTCGAGTTAAACATTATTTGTGCTCACAGCTTTTCACGCAGATTCATAAAAATAAGAATATCATTTTGCAGGCTATGCTGGATGATGTTAAAACATAGTTGATTTTGCACTTGGAGTAAGAAAAAATTTATACAATTTTGGGTCAAAAGGTCAAAGGTCAAGGAAACTGACTAAAACAGTTAAATGTTTTTTTCTTCGCCAATGCATTAGTTCCACCACAAATAGCATGAACAGATTTAATAGAAAGATTGTACTTGAATAATTTAATTTACCCATGAACTGTGCCTGATATTTGTTAGCTGACCATGCTTTTTTCATGCGTTATTTTCTTTAATGAAGATTTTGCAATGCAAAATAACTAACAGATTTAAACAATCAAATTATATATTATGGGAAAGATTACTATACCAGATTTAACTGCAACAAACCAGAAATATTCACTTGAAATACTATGGGGAAGAGATGCAGCCTTAAGTGTTGTCATTTTGAAACAAGTATTTTAGCCAAGGGTTGTGTTTGTCAAAACGAGGAAATTCTTTTGTTACAATGAGACTTTTGAACTATATTATGTAAACATATTAAGTATTTCCGTTACACTGAGAGGCTGTCTCTTGAGACACTTGAAATAGTGTTAGTTGTTCTAGCGAGAAAACATTTGTTATGTGTGTGTTTAAATTAAAAGCACCGATTTCAGCAGGTCTAATGATTTCACTGCTGGGATGAATCAAGGCCATCACTGGGAAAGTTGTGCATTCTAAGCTGAATGCATTGCAGGCATAAACAAAATATTGGGGGAAAGGTATAAGGCATATAATTTCTGAGCATGGTTGGAACCTAATTCTTCATGGCCAGTTTCCTGTCTGAGTTACTGAGCTTCCTCTTTCCAACACCAATCAATGGATCTGCAAATAAGTTGCATGTTACAGGCAAGTTCGCTTTTTTAATTGTGACCAATCAAAATCCATGTTACAGGTAAGAAGTTCACTTTATTATTTTGACCAATCAAAATCCATGTTACTGGTAGATTTATTTCATTCATTTTGACCAATCAAAATCCATGTTGCTGGCAATTTCAACTTATTTATTTTAACCAGTTATGATGCATGTTACAAGAATTTAGACATTAGTGGATAACACTAGAGGTGTATGGTATTACCCATATACCAGTTTACCATGGCATTTTATTTGTGTTTTAGTTATATCTTTCAATTTAATTTCAGTCGAATCATGATAATTGCGGATATGATCGCTTGTATCCAAATGTGAAAATTATCAGCCTCTCATTTACAGCCATATCTGTGAGCATTTCCGTGAGAATCTTCATAATTGCCAACAGTGTCATCATCTCCAACTTCCTGAAGTATTTGTTTCATTGTTACACTTGGTTAAAAGGAGACTTGTATTTGACATTAATTTACATCTTATGTATCCAATCAGATAAAGAGGGTGGAATAAAAGAAGTGAAAATAGTCATGCTGTGTAAGAGCTAGCAACGCTGGTCATAAATCGGTTCAACTCATTTATTGATCAAACACGTATATATTAATATGTACAATTAGACTAGCTTAATTAGCTCAATCATTAAAAAAACTTGTTTAAAAAATCAAATTTTGACATTGATAGTCTGTGTGTATTATCCCAGGTTGTATTATAAACAAAGCTATTATACATACTTATATAATAAAGAGGGTGTTGTTTAGGAAACTATATTACCATGAAAAATTGCAGCTGGAGCAAATTTTTGTTCTATGATTTGGTAAATATATAGTGAATGTTTATGGATGTACAAAATGGATGCAAGGCTAAAGAAATGTCAAACGTTATGCAATACTATTCAGCAGATTATATTATATTATAATGTTGCCTGACCAACCGTCCATCTGCTACAATTCATTTCTGCACATCCAACATTTACAGTTCTCAGACTTTGTTGATATCTTGCACTTAGAGTTATGAAGAATTTCGGGATGAAAAACTCAAAGGTTAATGTCATTGTACATGTAACTGAGACAAGAAAAATGGTTTCTGCACAATAACATAAGTTCGCCACTGCAGTTAGCAAACTTTTATGGATAGTAAAGGAGGAAATCTATGAATTTTGTAATCAAAAGTCAAAGTTCAAGGCCACTGAAAGAAGGAAGAATAATGCATTATGCACAATAGCTGAAGTTCTCCACCATCTTTAGTTACTAATCTTTATGGATAACTTGCACTTGGAGCAGGGAGGAATCAGGTTGATTTTAAGATCAAAAGGTCAGAACTCAAGGTCACAGTGACTGAAATAATACAATTGATATCTGCTTGATAGCATGAGTATTTCATCACATACTTAGACCATACTTTGTGGATGGCTGAGCTAAGGAAGGAGAATTTTGATTTTGGTGTCAAAAGTTGAAAGGTCAAGGTCAATGTGACTGAAAGAAGGAAAACGGTTTCCATGCAAATATAATAATCCTACATCGAAGGTATGGACCAAACTTTGTACATAGCCTCTCCGGAGATCAGTGGGTAGAGTTGATCAAAAGGTCAAAATTACTATGACACAATAACAGAAGTGGCTTCGGCATATAATATTTCAATTGTCCAGACACAGAAACAGTAAACACAAGGTTCATTTATGTGCCATTCATAGTGCTTTTGTTAAAATACAGTGATACAGGTTTTGATGGGAGCTACAATGGTTCAGTGGTTAAAGCACTGAGCACATGACCTGTTGATTTAAATTCCCAAAATTAGATCACCTACCTTGAGTCCTTGGAAAAGATTTGTTTTAGTTTTCTCAGCACAACATGACCTTCAAAATGTTGCATAAAACATCCTAATCCAGTTGAGACTATTTGTTGTTGATATTACATCTGAGGGAAAATCTGACAGTGGTCCTGCTTTTCCATTCTGTTGGCATCATCAAAAGGATGGAAGTTTCTTTGTTTGTTTAGTTTGATTTATAACATTTATAACATAAACTTCTGTCATCATCTCTCTTTAAATTGTACATGGGAAACAAATTTGGATTGTCTCTCAGTGAATGATGTTGCCAATGGAATAAATGAAATCAGCATAGAATTAGTGATGGGGCAGTTTTCAAATGGCTTTAGTTTATCACCTTGTGTAAGTTAAAACAAAATTATAGATTAAAATGGGTATAATCAATAGTTTTCTCTCATCACTAACAAATATTGAACAAGTACCTATCATTGCAGCAGTATTTTGCATCTCCAAGAAATAAAATAGATTTTCTTGGTACATGTACATGTATTCAACCTAATTCCCAATCCTTAGATTTGTTCTAGATGAGATTTTCTTTGAAGACATAATGAAATAATCATGTATTCCAAGTGGAACTGAGACAACAAAATTGGTAATACATTTTCAAATCATTTAAGTTGTACAAAACAAGAATTTCAATATACATGAAAGGCTACCACCTACCTTCCAAAGATGGAAAGGCCGTTCAGTTTATATGTGTATCAATATGTATCATGTTGCAGGCTGCATATTGTGAATCGTATTGATATGAGGTACAGGTGTATTGTTTCATCCCTACTGTATAGCCAATGTTGTGCTGACATACCAATGAATCATATGTATATAACAATAATAATAATAATAATAATAATAATAATAACCACTTTAATAATAATAATAACAATAACACTAATAATAATAATAACACTATAAATAATAATAATAATAATAATAATAATAATAATAATACTGTATATTATTAATGGCAAATGGGTGATAATAATCTCTCCTCATGATTCCTATGCCTTCATGAATTTTAAGGAGATTCTGGAATCCAACTAATTTTAATTCAGTGAAAATATCCAGGAAACATTTTTGAAATTACTTTTTGTCATAAATTTAGAATTTGATATTAAACAGCTAAATGAAATATTTACTAAGACAAAATTATGTATTTTCCACGACAATTTTGCAGTGAATGGTTTTTGAACTGATCATCATATTACGTTGATAGGCAAAGTTGAGTCTGAGATTTTTGAGGCAATGCCGCCAATTTGTTGAGTCTGGTAACTAAGAGATTTTGGAGGCATGGTTGAGTCTGGTAACTAAGAGATTTTGGAGGCATGGTTGAGTCTGGTAGCTAAGAGATTTTGGAGGCATGGTGGAGTATGGTAACTAAGAGATTTTTGAGGCATGGTTGAGTCTGGTAAATAAGAGATTTTAGAGGCATGGTTAAGTCTGGTAACGAAGAGATTTTAGAGGCATGGTGGAATATGGTAACTAAGAGATTTTAGAGGCATGGTGGAGTCTGGTAACGAAGAGATTTTAGAGGCATGGTGGAATATGGTAACTAAGAGATTTTAGAGGCATGGTCGAGTCTGGTAACTAAGAGATTTTTGAGGCATGGTTGAGCATGGTAAATATTTACAAGAGATTTTTTAGGCATGGTTGAGTCGGGTAATTCAGAGATTTATGCACACATGCGTTATCATTTGTGTGATTGTGCAGTCATCAATTTGCTTTTCTGCATTGAAAGTTTCTTTGCGTACTTTTATATATAACATCTGCAGTGGCAAGAGTGATATTCCTTTCATCCTGACAATTGCTGCCAACATGCTGGAGAAGTGTCTTGTAAGAGATTAGTATAATAGCATTGGAGGACTAGAGATTATTATATGCTCATTGTTTTCTCCATTAACTTTACATTGTCAGAATCGTTTAGTATTGTACGATATTAAACTCGCTCACACTTCATATTGCACTCATAGAGGAATTACTTTTTATTGTAAACAAACAATCCATGCAGATGCCAGCACTTTTGATTTGTATACAAATCATGTACACTCATGAAGTAGGTGCTTTACATTTTGGTTGATTAAATTTGTTTCTGAATGAACTAAAGCAGATGTTTCATGGACTGCCACATACCAACTGCTTTGCTACATTCAGGGTTAACTTTTTTGATACAATGTTTTGGATACTGTATATAGGCCGGTGATCTGATGCCAGATTTCATAAAGTTGCTGGGTACCTACAAATAACATGCAAGTGACAAGGCATAAACTGTTTTCCTTACCTGGTAATAAGAATGGCAAAAAATATACCAGTAGTTATACATCCTGAATTTCTGCAAAATGTACTTTCTTAGTTCTGCAATCTGAATTACATGAGCCATGTCATGGGTTCTCAAGCTTGATTACACATTTCAAGTTGTGTGCACATTAATAATGTTGTTGTGTAATGATGAATCTGCATTTGTGTGTTTAGTTTGGAATACAGCATACATTTATTTACGTTGTTTCATGAAGTTTATTTTTGTTTATATTATTAAGCTTCAGGTAGAATAAGAAAATGAGCATATAATAAAAAGGTTACTGCATTTGTATGGGAAAATATAAATTCGTTTTGTCTGATGGATATACTGCATTCCGAAGATTGTGCAGTATCTGAAAAACTCGTTCATATTTTCCCATACAAATGTAGTATCCTATAAATATAACAGTTTTAATCGGCATACTTAGGTCATGTTCAATTGCATGGTCCAGATACAGGGCTCGTCAGGAAGAGAAGACATGGTCCAGATACAGGGCTTGTCAGGAAGAGAAGACATGGTCCAGATACAGGGCTCGTCAGGAAGAGAAGACGTGGTCCAGATACAGGGCTCGTCAGGAAGAGAAGACAGCAGAAGAAAAAAGGAAGAGAAATTATGAATTTGCTGGAATGTTTGAAAGCAAAGCAGATAAGATTATAATCAGAGATACATACACTTTACAGATAAACTTATGGATAAAGCAGAGAATACTCACAGTTGTTTCATAAATATTTGATCGCATCAAATGCCTTGAGATGCCCAGCTGAAGGGAAAAAAGAAGCTTGTTATAAAGCATGAAACAGACATTGAGGCTAAAACAGCAGAAATATGTGTAATGGTATCTGATGTGTCAAACTAAATAATTTTTTGATGTTTGGAAATATTTTTTATTTTATTTATGGATTTTTTTGTTATCAGTTTATCCTTGAATATATATATTTAGAAAATTTAACTTCAACTGCATTATTGTGTCTTTAATCAAAGTATAAGACTTTAAAAAATGACTCCAGTAATTTGGCATTTTCTTCTTAAAATCTCCTGGAAAATGAAAATCATTTTGGTACAGGAACCATGCTTCCATTGGTCCAGAGAATGAACTTACCATTGTAAATAAATAAATGACTACAACAAATTAATAATAAGCATGCATAAATGCACAGTGCATACGATATGCATTTACAAAACAAATTGGAGTGCATGTATTTCAATATTTACAGTGTTAACTGCATTTCAAGATAATGGTTATAACATTTTATTTTCAGTGCATTTAGATTTATTTCTCATCTAATTGTTTGGATAGTTAATTCATCTAAATAGCACTAGCAAATTATTATTTTTAAATTTGTTTTTAGAAATGGATTCCACACCAAATGATATATTTCTTGAACTTTTTGAACCTTTTAAGCAATTTGACAAAAAGGAAGCAGACTCACTTGTAAGGCGGTAGCTCTATGACAATTAGTCATTATCAGATGTTGTTATACAATTACTTGAAGTATTGTAATGTGTCATCATTTCCTCACTTCAGTATCTAGACTTCGGGATTGCAATCTGCCACTTTTTTTTGTATCTTGTACAGGAGAAAAGGGTCACCAGAATATGATTGTGATGAGCAAGTTTGCATTTTATTGTAGGTGATTAAAAATATGATTGTGATGAGCAAGTTTGCATTTTATTGTAGGTGATGCAAATTTATACAGAATGTTCTAGGATAATATACATGTACCATGAACTTTGGGGAATCCTCAAGGGCTGAAACTAGGACCCATCTCAGCGGAAATTTGCATTATCCATTACACCAAATTATTCCTTTTCATGCACAAATTTAAAGATTTTGCATCCGAAACTTTTATTCCAATGCTTAAATTTTTGTCTCTACATTTACTGGCATTAGACCCAACTGTTGGGTGCAGAGAAACTTAAAAAAAGGGTTCAGAATTTGTATGAGACATTTTGGTTGTTTAAGTTTTTGAGGTTGCATGCATAGCTGTCTAATTAGATCAAGTACATTAATTGATCATCAGTCCAGTTCTTTCAATAGATTGTTTTTGAGTAATAGATTACAATTCTGGTTATTTTAATAGATTGAGTTTAATAATCTAAATAAGAAGTCTCAAATACATGGCCCACATGCCACATGCATCTCACCAACCTGTATCCTGTGTCCCACAAAATGATTGGCCTCACAAGGTGTCACGGGAGATAAGATAGGTGGTGTGGCCCTCAGACCATCAAATATGCTCTCATGCAGCCCTCAGGGTGGTTTGAGTTTGAGACCTCTGATCTAAATCATCGAAAACTTTCATGACCTGGATTAGTGAATTTTAATTAAATTTAATTTAATTAAACCATTAATTAAATTTAATTTACTGATACCAAAACCATTCTAAGTTGCACACAACCATCTTAAGTTTGCATGAGATAAGTAGCAAGATTTAAATTTTAAAAAAAAGAAGGTTCAGTTGGTTTATAGTTTTCCGTTTATTATGAAAACAGTATAGGAAAGACAAAGGCGGAGACATCATCTTTCTTTTGTAGGACCATACAGAAAATGTTTCGCAAAACAAAAGTTTCACTTGCATTTACCTAAACTGAATCCAACAGGTGCACTTGGATAATTTATTACATGTATATATGTATTAGACATTTGGCAAATTTTAACATAAATTGCTGCCATGAACAAGTTAGTATTCTAGGTGTAATGTACATATTAGGTAATCACTAGTTTAGAAGTGAATGGAATACCCTTTTTAAATTCGCCAAGAGCATACGCAACAGTAGTTACTAAATTTACTCTTGTAAGTTGAACTGCAAACAACATAATCTGCTGGCAGAAATTTGCTGACAGAGCAGGTTCTATGCTGTTAGTTCAACTGATTACTCCTATTTAAAAAAAAAAACTACAGACCTACATCTTCCAATGGATTATGTGATGGCAAATCTGTGTCTATGCAGATTGCATTATACTAAACTTACAAGCAAGTGCAAATGTTATTCATATAAAGAAGATAATAATATATAGATTTGTTTTTGTTCTCTTTTTATGGAATGCAACCAAGAATTATGTACTATAGTAAATATCTACTGTGCAAATAATTTTTTTGCAGTGACTATCAGGTGTGGACAACTGACTGATACAGATGTAAATGCTTCAGTAAATGAGTCATATTGGTGGTGGTAAATAGCTTACATAAAAAACATCCATGACAGTAAAACTAGTATTGATTAGTTAATGGATTTTTTATTTAACTAGTTGCATGCAGAAGGGAAGGCTTTGCACAAAAATTTGGTGAGCCATGGAAGTGATATGGACTATTTGAGCAGTTGATGATTTAACTTGGAAGTGATATGGAATATTTGAGTGATTGATGTTTTAATTATCAGGATTGTTCTTTGATAATTCCCTCACAGCTTTGTCATGTAGGCGTGTCATTACATTACACAAGTACAGCAGTTGCAGGTGAATCATAGTCACTGGTCTTGTTATCTTTTATCATGGGTATTACCGACTGATGATGGAAGGAAACAGAAATTAAAATCTATGTTTGACATGGAATGTTTTATTGATTTCCCATTTGTTCGCCAGTAAATTTTCAAAGATGCGATTTGTTACTGAATTTAGACACCAGTTTTTGGAGGCTGCTGGATCATCTTTTTATAATATTTTTTTTATTGTACATACTGGTATTTAAGTGCTGTATTTATTTGCTTAAGTAAAACTACGTCCGTTTTGGACTGTCTCTCTTTGGATCTTAAAGAAGGATTTACAATAACAGCAGAATGCTGTACCCCACAAAAAGGATATAAATGGGATAGCTGTAGATTGGTAAGGCACTTGAATTGCCACAGCACTAAATAATCTACATGTTTGGCTATGTCCTTAAATACCAAAAGCAACATTAAAAAAATACCAAACATGTACATTATGTATTCATCAAATACACAAGTCTTTAATGATGTGCAATGGAGCCAGAGAATAATGTAAAGTATGTGATCACTTATAAGTTGAATCCAGCTGCAGAGATCCAGATCTGCCATTGCATGATGTTCTGGCAGATCTGGGTCTATGGAGTTCATTAATCAGTAGAACAAACATCATAGACCCTGATCTGCCAGCACATTTTGCAAGAGCAGATGAGATTTGCAGTTGGACTTGATTTCATAGGAGCATATACGGTACTTGTTTGTTTGCTTTATGGCACAATCACATAAATATGTGTAATTTAGGATAATGTAATGTAATTCATATGTGTAATTTAGGATAATGTAATGTAATTCATATGTGTAATTTAGGATAATGTAATGTAATTCATATGTGTAATTTAGGATCACAATAAAGACTTTCCCATTACCATCCATTTCCTCAAACAATAAATATCAGCAACACCAACATTAAATTCAGTCAGTAAGAAACCTAGGTGTTACTCTGGACAGTAACAGTCACATTGCACCAACATGAACATATGCAAGACTGCATATCTTGAGCTGAGACTATCAGTTCCATTCGCAAATATCTTTTAGTTAATGCCTCTAAAACACTTGTGCATTCATTAGTACTTTCAAGACTGGACTATTGTAACTCAATTCTGTCTGGTTCATCTCAATATCTACTCCAGAAACTTCAAATATATAATACTATAAGACCCTTTTTACATCATGAAATGTTTCATATTGTCAGTCATTATGGAACCATTTTCAAAAAACTAGAGTAATATAATTTAGTCAGGTAGGCTGCACTTATAGAGGGTCTAGAACTGAATATGATAAAATCTGGCACCTCCCACCACCTCCACCAATTAGTTTGAAAATTAGGGGCTAGATTTCTAAATACATAGAAGATTTAGGAACAAAATGAAGATAAGTAATGCAAATGTAATGCAAGATTTTGGTGAATTACTATAAAAAATATTACCAGATTTTTTTAAAAAATGCATCAATACACATTTTAGAATAAACCCTGCATGAGTATTGAGGCATGGCTGTTATGTAAGATAGTCCCACTGTTAAGATTCACCTGCATATGACAGTTATGAAATATAATCCATCTATTAAGGTACACCTGCATACAAGTTATGCCAGATAATCCCACTGTTAAAGGTGCACCTGCATTTAAGAGTTATGCAAGATAATCCCACAGTTAAGGTTCACCTGCATATAATATATTTATGTCAGACCATAACCAAGCTATGGCATACCTGCATATGATATTTATGTAAGACCATCACCCAGTTATGGCACACCTGCATATGATATTTATGTAAGACCATCACACATGATACACCTGCATATGATATTTATGTTGGACCATACAGTTAGGACACAGCTGCATATGATATTTATGTCAGACCATCACATATGACACACCTGTATATGATATTTATGTAAGACCATCACACAGTTATGTCACACCTGCATATGATATTTATATAAGACCATCACACAGGATACACCTGCATATAATATTATGTAAGACCATACAGTTAGGACACAGCTGCATATGATATTTATGTCAGACCATAACCCAGCTATGGCACACCTGCATATGATATTTATATTAGACCATCACACAGTTAGGGTACACCTGCATATGATATATATGTTAGACCATCACACAGTAAAGGTACACCTGCATATGATATATATGTTTGACCATCACACAGTAAGGGTACACCTGCATATGAAACCGCTCTGGTGGCCTAGTGGTTAGAGCGTTTGCCGTGGAAGTGGGAGGTCGTGGGTTCGATCCCTGACCGAGTCATACCAAAGACTTACAAAAATGGTACTAACAGCTGCCTCGCTTGATGCTCAGCATTAAGAGGTTATTGTTTGGATTGGTCGGCCTGGTGTCAGGATAATGTGACTGGGTGGGGACATCATGCTACATGTCTGCGGCATGATGCCTCAGTGCTAGACATCACTATAAACTGCCTCACAGCAGATATCGTAGCGATATGACTGAAACATTGTTAAAGCTACATTAAAAATCCTATTCAAACAAACAAACAAATCTGCATATGATATTTATGTAAGACCATAACCCAGCTGTGGCACACCTGCATATGATATTTATGTCAGACCAACAAACAGTAAGGGTACACCTGCATATGAAATTTATGTTAGACCATTACACAGTTAGGGTACACTTGCATACTGAAGCATGGTAGTTATGTCAGATAATCAAGTTAATCACACTGTTAGAGTACACCTGTTCCAGATTGTTGTGCAAGGTATCAGACAGACAGGTGGAGACAGTTGTGAACACAATTAGGAAAACATCATCAGTTAAGATAGATAAATGAAAGAGTAGTCTACTATGTTAAAATTGGAAGATATCAGAAATACCAGAAATTCACCTGTTCAATCTCTGTTACTAAATATAATGCAATCTTGCTCAAATTATATCAAGCAATTAAAAAATTGAGATGAACCTGTCTTTTTAGAGACTATTACCAAAAACTACTTGCCTGTACTGTTATCATAAATATCCATTTTAACTGTTACCATGGATATTTGCCAAGGAAAATGTTACCATGGTTACCAATTTCAGTTGTAAGTTATCTTAAATACTCATGCTTTAGAAGAAGCTCCAACAAACATAGCTTACATTACAGTCAAACCAATCCTGGGAAGACTAATGTAGATACTAAACATAGAAACTTCAAATATTAGTATCAGGTTGTGTGGATCATATCTTTATTTCCTGATTACTGGGAATTTAACTTTTTTATGGGTGTCAGTTTTTATGATGTTGGAAAGATACATAGTGTTGTGTTTTCATCTTAAGTATGTTGCCGTGTCATACCAAGGGAAAGTTAGTCACTGTTTCGCACAGGAAGATGCTTTGGTGATAATCTTCTGGTTTGCAGAACCCACAGAATCTCCAAATGCTGGTACTGTGCAAAGAAAAGAAATGTACAGTACTGTCATCCAGTTCTTAAGTGCTTTCTAAGATTAATATTTTAGGGTGTTATTGTTTTGCTGGGTATTAACGGCATTGACCCTATGACTAGCTTCAAATTTATTTGGCAGAAAAATCTGGTAAAACTGCACAGGGGGACATAAAGATGTCAGCTAGGTTTTTCTGAGATTCAACAGATGAACATTTAAAGATTTTATGATGGTCTTGGGCTGAATTCAAGAGAAAACAACCAGATGGATGAGGACATATTGCCTAGCATGCTATCCTGTAACAAAGATGTAACATTTACTTTGTTTTATTGGAATATATTTGTCAGATTAGCTCTGTCCAGGAAAAGTTGGGTAGAAACTTTTTTTTTTGTGCTGGTATCTTAACTTGATTGTAATAGTTTTGCAACATGCTTTTTTAAGGAAGTTATTGAAAAATGCTGATGATTGATGCTTGCGTGTTGGAGTTTAGACAACTGTTCATTAGAAAAAGTGAAATCAATGTTTTAAATGATTATTCACAAACATATACACTTATCTTTTTATAGGTGTATATTGCCTGAATATATTGACTGTGAAAATCATCACTACAACATTGGGTACTAATACTTATGTATAGAAATCAGATTTATGTTTAAAGAGTATTGTAAGATAAAGGCAGCATTGGTGCTGTAATAAGATGAAGTATTTTGCATGTAATTTAATTCTGTCATGTTTTTATTTTAATTAGGTCATGCTTACAATTTGATTAAGTTATACTGTTCATTTAATTAGCTAATGCTTGTAATTTAATTACGTAATGTTTATAATTTTATTAAGCCATGATATAATTTAATTAGGTCATACTTATAATTTAATAAGGATTTATGAACAAAATAACCATTAGAAGAATGAATTTTACATCTTAGACTTTATTTTTGCTACAAAATACACTGGGTATTAACGGCACTGACCCTATGGCTAGCTTCAAATTTATTTGGCAGAAAAATACAAAAGGATTTATGAACAAAATAGCCATCAGAAGAATGAATTTTACATCTTAGACTTTCTTTATTTTTGCTACAAAATACTGAAAGTTCCATGTGTGCTTATTTTCAATACAAGATTATTTTCATGTTTCCATGCATGTACTTCTTAGCAGACTTTGTCAGATTCTGATACCATCATTATAATTCATCATTTGAACATCCCCATATCATATGTAGAATTAAAATTCATAATTTTCTTTGTTCCATTATGTCAGAAGGATTGCTTTGGTATATGATAATATTTGTAGGTCAGAAGGATTGCTTTGGTATATGATAATAATTTTCCGTCAGTAGGATTGCTTTGGTACATGATAATTGTGGGTCAGAAGGATTGCTTTGGTACATGATACAGTGGTGCCTTGACTTACGAGTGTCCCAACTAATGAGTTTTTTGAGATACGAGTCGTCTCTCGGCCGATTTTTTGCTTCGAGTTGCAAGCTAAATTCGGGTTACGAGCCAGCTTCAGATACCCCACCGCTAGTTGGCGCAGCAAACATCACAGTAAATGCATCAACATCCGCCAAGCATCCCGTGTCTCACTCGTTTACTTTAAGCGGTCAGCTCGCAGTGGAAGCATTAGTGTTGTGCTCGCATTTGTGCTTGCGGTTATTTTGCAAAGAAGCAGATGATATGCATTGAAGTAAAGAAAGATATTATTGAAAAACATGACCAAGGTGTGCGTGTAGTCGACTTGACGAAGCAGTACGAGCGTAGCACTTCCACGATCTGCACCATACTGAAGCTGAAGGAGTCAATACAGGATATCACGCTAGCCATGGGCGTTAAATAATTAATAAACAGCGGACGTCTCTCCGTTAAAATATGGAGAAGCTGCTGATGGTGGGTTGACGGAGAAGCAGCTCGCCAGAGATACCGTGATGAAGGCTATAATCTGCTAGAAGGCACGAGCTATTTACGCTGATTTGCTGCAGGTTCTCTACCTTCCAACCAACATCACCCCTATCCTGCAGCCCATGGACCAGCAGTTTATTTCTAATTTCAAGAAGCTCTTTACCAAGCACCTGTTCCGACGCGGATTTGAGGTGACGGAGAGCACAAACCGCAACCTGAGAGAGTTCTGGAAAGACCTCTATAACAACAGGATATGCTTCAGAATTATCGATATTGCGGTGATTTTTGGATGTCCGGAACGGATTAATTCCATTTCAATTCATTTCTATGGGGAAATTGGATTTGACATACAAGTAATTTGAGTTACGAGGTCCGTCACGGAACGAATTAAACTCGTTAAGTCAAGGCCCCACTGTAATTGTGGGTCACAAGGATTGCTTTGGTACATGATAATAATTGTGGGACACAAGGATTGCTTTGGTATATGATAATAATTGTGGGTCAGAAGGATTGCTTTGGTATATGATAATAATTGTGGGTCAGAAGGATTGCTTTGGTACATGATAATTGTGGGACACAATGATTGCTTTGGTACATGATAATAATTGTGGGTCACAAGGATTGCTTTGGTGTATATGATAATAATTGTGGTTCAGAAGGATTGCTTTGGTATATGATAATAATTGTGGGTCAGAAGGATTGCTTTGGTACATGATAATAATTGTGGGTCAGAAGGATTGCTTTGGTATATGATAATAATTGTGGGTCAGAAGGATTGCTTTGGTACATGATAATAATTGTGGGTCAGAAGGATTGCTTTGGTACATGATAATAATTGTGGGTCAGAAGGATTGCTTTGGTATATGATAATAATTGTGGGTCAGAAGGATTGCTTTGGTACATGATAATTGTGGGTCAGAAGGATTGTTTTGGTACATGATAATAATTGTGGGTCAGTAAGATTGCTTTGGTATATGATAATAATTTTGGGTCAGAAGGATTGCTTTGGTACATGTTAATAATTGTGGGTCCAAATTGAATAATTCAGCTTTCTCCTGAAAACTAATCTCATTCAGCTGGCTTGCTGGTTTTACTTTTTTTTCTTTGTAATGATATACAATGGATGGCACAGACTTGGATTTTTATAAATATAGTATATGCAAACCATAGTATTATTGGGGGTTGTGCTGTTGGTGCTCTGCTTGTTAATTAGAGTTGGGCTGGCTTTAATTATCTGAAAGCTGGAAGAATTCTGCCTGAGTCTCACATATCCTCTATTTAATTAGATTCTCTTTCATTTTTGTTTAATTAAACAAAATCACCAATTGTGCCATGTGTATATTGATTTGTCAATTTTAATTCTTTCTTTTAAATTGAAACCTGAAGCAAAGCAGGAAAAATCCTCATGTACATGTACAGTTACTGAGGGTTGTGATGTATATTTTAGCAAGGTAGTACTTGAGATTTTGTGACTTTTTCCACTTATTGAGTTAGAATCAGTAGAGCAAGAAGAACTTGACCCAGTAGAGTTTGTGCATGGATGTGTGGGTCCAAAAACCTCACCTTGACTGAGCACTGCTATCTCACCTCTTTCTGCATGGGTTTGAGTCTCAGGCTTGCCCTTTGTATGTATATGAGAAAGCTTGCTAGTAGGTTCCCATAGGTCGGTGGTTTTTTTTCTGGGTTTTTCATGGGTTCTTCCACCAGTTATACTGGCTGCCATGTGTAGCTTAACATGCCCTGAGAAATGGTGTTAAAACTAAAAACTAGCAAATTGGATCCCCAATAATATTTTGAGATATAAATGTTAATTATATGAATTATTATACATTAATCATTGATTTCACCAATAATTTGTGCTGATACCATATTATTTGATTTTTTTCAGATTGAATGATGATGGCAGACCAAGAAGAGACAGGGGTAACCTCTTTTGCAATAGTTAATGGTGGATCGGAAGTGCTTACAGTTCAGAAAGAAGTCCCAAGCTCTAAATGTTTGATTGATATTTCTAATGGAATAGAGAATGGTGATCAAGAGAATGTAGTAGTTCCAATGAATGGAGGATGTAATGGAAAGGATGAAGATATACTGAATGAGGAGATGGGTGATGAAAAAGAGATTAATTTTCCTCCACCTCCACCTACTCCAGCCAATGGTGAGGAGGAGCTGGAGGTTGAAATAGTGAATAGTGATGAACAGGCAGTACATGATCTTGGGGACATTCCTGTTGATGAACCTTGTGATATTCCTCACACTGATGAAGTGATTAGCAAAGAACTAGTAAACGTTGAAAGTGTTCAAAATGGTCAAGAGGAGCATGTTATGGAAATTATGTGTGAACAGCCTGATAAGGTTTTTCCTGAGGAGAACTTAGTTTCTTTTGAAGAAGAGAGAGAAATGGTTCCCACTGCATCAACACCAGTGCCTACTATTCAAGATTATGACTTGCCTGCAGAGAATAAACAAGATGAAATAAAGGAAGTGGTTTCCTCAGAGGTAGATGAACAGGAGAAAGTCACTGGTGATTCAGAGGAACTAACAGTTGAGGTACATGATGAGCCTGAACCAGAGCAGGCACCAGCTGAGGTTGAAGCAGAGGAGGAGAAGCAGATTATTGACTCAGATGATATTTATCCACTAGAGAGCACAAATAAAGCATTACAGGAGCTAAGCGAGAACAACACTGTAGCTGATGAGATAATTGAGCAAAGGGAGGACACCATCGAACCAGTGCCTGATATTGTAGCAATGAGTGAAATAGCATCAGAAGAACTAGCTGAAGAGAATAAGCAAATTGAAGAAGTATCTCCTGAAGTTGAGGATGTACCACCTCCTCCACCACCTCCTTTGGTTATAGATGCAACACCTCCACCACCACCACCATTGGATGAAAATGTTAAAATGAAAAGGGCTTCACCAAAAAGTGGAACTCCATCTCCAAAGAATGAGCTGCCAGAGGATATAACTACCTCTCAGTGTGAGTCTAATGAAGAAGATGCTGTCAAAGCTTTTTCAGTAGCTGAACCAGAACCTGCAGTTAAAATTGAACAAGAAGAACTTGATCCAGTTATGCCAGTTGTTCTGAATGCTGAACCACCAAAGGAGCAGACTCATATTAAATCACCTGAACATGTTAAAGAACCTGAGCCAGTTCATGTACCTATACATGTACCATCAGTTCAGGAACAGACTAGAGAAGAGGAAGCTCAAGAGACACCAAAAGAATCTGAAACTTCTTCTGAAGTTGCAAGCACTCCAGACGCAGTTGAAGAAACTATAGATACAAAGGAAGTAGAGGAGGTTGGAAGCCCAAAGGTATCTCCAAAAATAAACAAGAAAAACTTTAAGAGCAAGATCAAATTTGGACCTGATTTGGTTGATGGATCGATTAAGCAACTTCAGTTTTTGCACAGTATCAACCAACAAGAAAGTCTACAAGTGAATGGACCAGTGTTAAAGAGAGCAATCTACAGATATGAGCAGCTTTGGCTGCCATTGGCTGCAGAGCACAAGAAGGAAACTCTGGCAGCTCCTTTAGATGTTGAATGGGTCTGGCATTGCCATCTTTTGTCCCCTGTGCCCTATGAACTGGATTGTAATGATTTGGTTGGCATGTTGGTAGACCATAAAGTAATGAGTGAGAAGGAGAGAACAAAGTCACTAGAGAAAGCAAGGAAATACTGGGCAAACAAATATCCTGATGAACCATTTGATGTCAGCCTCACAGGAGAGGTGGAAGAGTTTATTGAAATTGAGGTTGAAGAACCTGAACCAACAGCCTCAGAGAATAACGAGGCACCAGAGGAGGCAACTGTAAAAACACCACTGTTGGAGGCTGTTATAGGACAACATTTAGAGACACAAAAACCAGCAGAAGAAATTGCCAAAGAGCCAATAGAAAAAACTGAATGCAAGGACGCAGAGGAGAGTGAGAAAAAAGACGAGAAAGGGAAGGAGGACGAGAATGAAGGGAAGGAGGCAGAGCCAGAACAAAAGGAAGAGTCAGCTGTCACTGAAAAGCCTACTGCTGAAGAGCCAGTTCCAATGCCTAAAAAGAAAGTTTTGGTCAAATTACCGTGGGTTGATTATGCACAGAAGTCCTCCTGTGATATCATTGCTACGATAGCAGTGCAAAGAGTATTTTACTATCAAGTTTCATTGCCTCATTATCAGGATAAATCATTCCTTAAATCAGCTGTTAAAAGATACCAGAAGCTCTTGTTCTTGAAGCATCAAAACCCAGATGAATTTCTGGTCCCTTGCTATGATATCGATCTTGTCTGGCACACACATCAGTTACATCCAGCTGCCTACAAACATGACACAGTAAAGATACTTGGACGAACCTTGAATCACAATGATTCTGTTAATGATAGGAAACCAGGATCCAAACTTCAGAAAGCAGACATTAGAACTCGTGAACTCTGGAAGGAATTCTTTAATGAAAATTTCATTTGTTTTGGATCTATGTTCAGAGGCGATCCACCAATTCTGTGCTCAAGGATGGAGCTGATCACTCCTCAAGAAACATTTGCCTTTTCAACCAAGAAGGCAAATGTTGCTATCGACAAAGTACAGATTGAAGGACTTCCAGATGAAGTGACTAAATTTCAAGTGAAGGTCACTTATGTTGCTAGTGAAAAGGAAGGCCCTGTAATTACAAATCTGAAAGGGAACAAGAAGAAGTTGGAATTTGAAAACACCAAGAAAGGATTGGTACATTTTATGTTTGATACCAAAGAGTATGACAGATTAAAATTCAATATGAGCCAACAGATAGGATTTGCGTGTGCAGGTCATGATGAAGAATTAGGTCAGGATATTTTCAACTTTTTGCCAGTTGTAGAAAGCATGACCAAAGAGTCAACAGAGCCTGTCAACATATCGAATACTGTTATAATTGATGAAGAGAAGAATTTGAAGGCCACATTCACAGCTACATTGTCAAGCCCAAAACAAGGGCCATGTGTGCTGTTCTTGCAGAATGGAAACTTTGAAAGAAGGTTCTGTATCATGCCAGAACACATTGAACAGATGTGGGGACCAGTACCTCTTCCAAGATTGCCTGCTGGAATGGACAACAACTGTATTGTTGCTTCTCACAGGTGAGTTCTAATTTAAGTTTTCTTCTGGTCACCACCCTACTGCAATATTCATTGGAGCAATGTAGAAAAGTATCAGTCTCTTCTATACTGACTTGCATGTACCCATTTTGTTTTTGTGATTTTATAACTAACACTTTTTTCAATTTTGTTTCTGTTTAAAATATATCTAAGAAATATTATATTTTTTAGTAGTTTGACCATATCCATGTACATGTACATGTTATATTTGTCACACGGTTAGTTATAAATTGTGACAATCACAGGTAAAGAAAAGGTAACAGTTTTGTAAAATCCACTCCATGAATGGCACAAATAAGTTTTGATCACCAGAGTTAGTAATAAATGTTCTTGAACAATTTTCACTTGTTATTTATGCAGTATATTTTATCACATGTAGACTTGTGAGGTTACAGTCAGCTATTGTGTTTATTATTAGCAACTCTAGTTCGTTAAAAAGTTCAGGTGAAGAGTAATAATTGTCCATATACACTGTGTCCTTTATTCAAAATACTAGACTTGCAGAGTAAACCAATCACAATTTTTGTTGTTTTAGTTAGTTCATCAGTGTTTAGTTCTAGTCCTTCGCAATAACTGTCAAGGTTTCCACCTGATTTACCTGCATAAATGTGGTATCCAACACAATATCCACTGCTTGCCTCACACACCTGGAATAGCTTTATGCAAAACTTGTTGGGTTTGGCAGGGTTATATACTCGAAATTTCAAACGACCTTTCCAAGGGCAGGTAGCCTCATCAAAACTGAGGTTCATATCTGGTGAATAAATGTCAGTAAATGCTTCATTTTTTTTCAATCATTGGGCGGATCTTGTGTAATGGGTCACCTTCATTGGTCACGTTGTCTGCCAGGTGTAAATTGCTTAGAATAGCAAGAAATCTATCTCTACTCATTTTTTTGCTGAAGTATGGGGTTGATATCACATCATCAGCAGCCCAGTAGGAATCGAGATCAGATTTTTGTACCAAACCCATTACTATAATCAATGCAAAAAAGAGATTTAGCTGCTCAGCTGTGACCGGCTGCCATTTTTTCATGCGACTTCTCTCCTTAAGTTCGGCCCCATGAATTCGCTGATCTGCATAACGATTTGTTTGCTCGACTATCAGATACAATAACTCATCATCCAAAAAAAGTCTTAAATAGTCAATAGGTTCAGTATCCGCCATCTCAACATTTAATTTTGATGTACCGGTGAATGGAGGGACGACAGGCGCGCCATCTTTTCTCGTCCAGCCTCCGTGCACATCAGACTCCAGTTCCACGTCATTTTCTGGTTCAAAATCACTCATGGGAAATTCCATTAACACTTCGCCAGCTCCTATAATTTCATCCTCCTCAAATCCTTCAAAATTATTATCATCATCGCTATCAGAATCCCGTATTTGTTGCAAGATATCACCATCGTATTCAGCGTCTGCCATTTTAAAACCTTTTTTCAGGTACCAGGGCCTCAAAACTGAGTATTTGTAAAATTTCTTTGCTAAATGCATAGTAAAGTGTAATAGAATGCTTGTTCTGGCCTCTATAAACCAATCAAATATAGTTTTACAAGCATTTATGGCTGGATGAAATTATAGGATGCGATCATTGTTGCTCACCTCGAACGCGACTATAGTCGCGACACACACTACGGGACCAAATACAACAGCGCGACTAACATCAGTATACTGTTCAATTTTTACTTTGTTAAATTTTAGTCAAGTTAGTCCATTAAACACAATCCGTGCAAAAAAGCATGAAACTATTTAAGATAAAATTTGGTGAATCCTGCAGTCTTTATTTCAGAAACTGTCGCTGTTCAGGGAATGTAATTCATTATGGTATGGGGTGTGATCTCTAAAACATATTAATACTCATACCATAATAATCATATCATAATAATCATACCATAATATTCATACCATAATAATCATACCATAATAAGCATACCATAATATTCATACCATAATAATCATACCATAATATTCATACCATAATAATCATACCATAATAATAATACCATAATAATCATACCATAATATTCATACCATGATAATCATACCATAATATTCATACCATAATTATCATACCATAATAATCATACCATAATAATCATACCATAATATTCATACCATAATAATCATACCATAATAATCATACCATAATAATCATACCATAATATTCATACCATAATAATCATACCATGATAATCATACCATAATATTCATACCATAATAATCATACCATAATATTCATACCATAATAATCATACCATATTTCTTCTTGAATATTAAATGCAGATGGCAGCACAGATAGTTATTAAAAAGGCATATCATCATAGTGGTATAATCATCAAAATTTTGCATAAGTCGGAACACACTTGTCTTTAAGCATGGACTTTTCAGAACAAAAAAAAAAATTCTAATTGCACTGGTTTTAAAATTAGGGTAGGCAAATTGTTTATGGTTTGTTGTTGTTTTGGTATTTTTTTAAAACATATTTATTGTCACTTTATGTGATTTTTTTTTTTTAACCACGGGGGAAAGTGGGTGGGAAGGCAGTGATAAATAGAGGAAAGATGACTGACCAGAAACATATTTAATTCAGTTTGGCCTCGTTAACATTGCACAGCACTAAAAGTAATTTGTGAAAATATTTTCTTGTAAATATGCTGAAGTTGTTAAATTGTTACATAAAAAGTCACTTACGGTGAGAATATCATTATTACAGTATTTCAGATGATTCTTAAAAAAGGTCGCTTTTGGTCCTTTCTTCACTCCATATCAGATCACAAGGCTTTGTTTCCAGAGTTTCAGTTAGGCAGTTCCTGCAAACTGTACTTAGTGAACCCGTGCATTCAAAGAGCAGAATGACCTTGACAGGCTGTATTTCTACTTTATTCCCACAGATCTACAGTACTGCGCAGCAGAAAGCAGAATTTTTTTGGGTATGCCTGGAAATAAAGCTATCTTGCAGCAGACCTTTCTGTGCCACAAGCTGTGGACTGCAGATGATTTCACATGATTATTTTTATAGTAGGACTGCACTTTTTCTGGTGCAGAATGAAAATTTGTGTAGTTAGTGGAAGAAATATTGATCAGTTGTTGTGAATATGAAGTTACATGCGTGACATTCATATTCAGCATCCTTCTGATGCCCTTGGATGGAATTGCTCAATTTCAGTTTGGGATGACCTATGCCATCAAAAATGATAATAATAATAAGACTAAATTATTAGCAGAAGATTTGAATTGTCTCAGGTTCCCTTGAGAATTTTACTTTAGATGTGCCTAATTTATCTGATTTCCTGCAAACAAGTCACATGGAAATGGAAGCTTTCATAATACCCTTGAAATTATTCCTTAATATTTTTTATCATTGTAATTGGGGAATTCAAGACTTGGAGCATTTGGAAAATTGTAATTGAGGAAATACCGTGTAGACTTGCTTATAAGGTAATTTAGTCTAAATGCAAACAACAAAGGTCATAAATTGCTGTAGCATAATGTGACTGCAGATTAGGGTCTGTGTTGTTTGTTCTACTAGTTACTCCTTACAAACTTCACAGACCAAGATTTGCCATTGCATTATCGATGGCAGATCTGTGTCAGTGCAATTTGCAGTTGAACTTGACTCGTGTGAGAATTACTGCACTTTAAATTTGTGGTTCTCAAACATTTTCTTGATGACTACAAGAGTATCTAGGCAGACCACTTAATGATCTCTTAAAGAAATTAATGATCTTTCCAGATGTTAATTGTACCTTTAGCTAACTATTGCAAAGCGCTTTGCATAAAAGTGATACATAAAAAAAAAAACTCGTAATCGTAATTACCAATTTTTGTTCTTTAAATAAAAGCACACAACATATATCTTAAGATCAATAGTCTTTCTTTTCTAATGCAAAGGATGAGCTTGTTTACTTTATTCGAATCTTCCGCAGTCTTTCTGCTGTCCACCAATGTCGGATTTCAATCATATCTAATACTATGATGTTATACAACAAGTGAAGAACACCTATGCAGAAAAGACCTTGAAGTGTTGTACTGTGGGAGTTTTTTTTTTCTCATCACATTTTCATTAGTTGAGTTTTAAAAGTTCACATACATGAGAATATTTGTTGTACTTAGACGTCATTTGAGATGATGCAAAGCATTGGAGTGATCAATCTTTGAATTGCTATCTTAGGGCTTTCATGACAGACCTAAATGAGGTCATCCTTGGCACCAAGTGCCGTGGCAAAGATATGGGTACAGTGAAAGGCAGTGATGAAGAATACATGTAGTCAGAATTAGTCAAATGGGTAGAAATTTTCACTCATTTGATGAAAGTGTCAGATAAGAATGTTTTAGCTATATTTCCACCCATTAAAGAATTGGAAAATATTGCTGGTTTTGCTGAATTTGAGTAAATATCTCCTTTGTTCATACCTATGTATTTATGCCACATGTTCATGTACTTTGTTTCAGATCACAGGTTTCATGATTTTAAGTGTTTTTGAAAAAAGTGAAGGATAATGTCTACATTAGTGATGTTTTTTAATGTACTCTATAATATATTGGTTTAAATTTTATTAATATCAGTGGATATACAACAATGTGTAATGTTCAGTGTTTTTGAAAGCTTGAAGTAGAAAATGGCTGATACGAGATGAGGTCTGTTCAAGTTAAAAGTATCTAGGCGCCTAGTATTCCAAGACATTACACTTTATATGGTACTACCCCAGTTATACAAGATAGATAGGACCTAACCGGAAATCGCCTCGGACATTCGCTTCGGCCGAATATCCGGTTTTTCGGTACTATTCGGAAGTATTCGCCTTGGCAAATAATATGCGCACAAATGGTTACAAGTAAAATAATTCAATAAATATCAAACTTTTTTTTAAAATTTTTTTTTTAATACATAATAATTTTAGTTAATAATAAAAAAAATTCATCTTATAGCTGATATATATGGTATACGGTACACGAAAAGTTTAAGCTTCGCATACAATAATGAAACAAACAGTACTCTCCGGAGTCGCACCTACTATTTGGTTCGTGTCCGGATCCAGCAATTAGTACATCCATATACTCGGATTTGGTACTCGGCGAAAATTGTCTACTCGGTTAGGCCCTAAAGATAGATATAATTGTCAGAGATGATTTTGGCAGCAAACTGGACAGCGATATTCCAGATCTACCATATTAGTGTATCACGCTTTGAAAAATGATTCTCCATGAATTAATTATGGTGGTATTGGCCTTATCCATTGTGGCTGGTTGGTACAGCATTGCTTACAATTATCCTGTATCATTAATATTACTATAAAGACTGGGTGTTTACTTAGGAAAAGAGTCTAGGACGAATTTTGAAAATATGCTTTCCCAAAATAAAACAATGAAATTTCTAACATTTTTTGGCAGACACAACAATGTTGACTGGTTGCAGTCACAGAGCAGATGTTTGGAAATTGAAAAGATGTACATACTGGTGATCCATTTCATTTACTGTATGGCTGTTACTGGCACCAACTCCTTCACAGGCTAAACTGACAAGCTGCAACAATTTTGCTGGAATACCTTTTGATAATTTAGGGCATCTGGGGGGATGCCAGTGGATGTTAATTTTCTGAAATGAGTCATCCAGGGTTCTCTATCAATATTTATGTTCATATTTTTCCCAGAATGTGGGTCAGCTCCTGAGTTACCCCTGCTCTGGTGTTGGTGCCCTTGTTAAAGATCTTGGCATAGAAGACCATATTATAAATGGTATCTTTGTAACCTTTAGTCAAGTGGAATTTGTGTGATGCAGATTAAAACAGATTTATTTGAAAGAGGATAAATAAAATAGATTTGGTAGTTATTTGCAGGATCCTAAATTATTTTCAGTTATATCATCATGCAGAAATGTATGGAGTCTATTACATTTCATTTCTCTCTCCCCGAATGCTGCAAGTATATATATATATAATCTGTGCTCTCTGGTTGATTAACTCTCTTTAAAATAAAGACCCAGTTAAACATAAGATCTTAACTCCAAGAGGTGTCTTTGATTCTCTGATGATGTTGGCTGTCTTTACTAATGATGAAATGCGGACTCAGATTTAAGCTTCATCCGAGTTATTAACAATAAAAATAATAGTTCATATGGCAGTAACCATTCAAGACTAAAATTGGGTGCATCACTTCTAAATAATAACTTGGTGATAGAAGTTGATACAAAACTATGCAAATAATAGATTTAATGTTCAGATTTTATAATAAAATAATAGATTTAATGTTCAGATTTTATAATAAAATAATAGATTTAATGTTCAGATTTTATAATAAAATAATAGATTTCTTGTTCAGATTTTATAATAAAATAATAGATTTCATGTTCAGATTTTACAATAAAATTATTGTTTAGTGATACACTTAGAAACTATGGCTAACATTTAATTAATTAAATTCATTTGACTTAACTTAATTTACCATATTAGCTGACAACTTCTGTACAAAGCCTTGAGATACGCTTGGTAGCATTACAAAATAACAAAATAGTTGGAAATAGAATCTCGACACTCAATGGCTTCATAGTCATAAATTGCACTTATTATTATTATTATTAGTAGTAGTAGTAGTAGTAGTAGTATCTGTGATTCCTATTTCTAATGAACAGTAGTATGTATTATTACCTCACTAACTTAAATGTTTGCAAGAAACAATGCTTTTATAAACAGAAATCTCCTTGACAATTTTATTTTGAAGCAAAGTTTATTTTTTATTCAGAGCTAGCAAAGAAAATTTATATTAAAGGCGTATGGATGTATCTATGATATTACAAAAGGAGAAAAGAAAGCATTTAAAATTGTTTAAAAGAAATTCATATTTGAAGTTTTATTCTTGCTTTAGAAGAATTTAGAAATAATTACATTGTTTTGGTATCTGTAATTCAGATTCAGTATAGACAGTATTTTATCATAAGCCTCATATCAGTAAATCCAGTCTTTAATGACCATTATTTTGGAGACTACCTGTCATTTAAGATTCTTAATCAACTTTTTAACTTGTCTTGATTTTAATTGACTGAAGAGAGTGCTCTCTCATGACAGTTTTCCTTGTGTTGTGTAATCTTCAAACAGCTACATCCAAGTCATGTTGTGAATCAAATGTTTTCTGATAAAAAGATTTGTACATGGCCTCATAGGAAGAGGTATCCTATATGACTGCACAATAAATATTCATTCCAGTTTTTCTAGGAAATATTTGGAATTGCATAGATCATTATACAAGATTACCATCCTCCTCCGGGTTCTGATAATGGATGATACTTTATACTTTGTATCTATCAGCAGACCGTTGCTGATCATTCATAAACAGTTGGAAACCAGACTAGATTGTTTAAATCAGATGAATAATACATGCTTTATACTTGCTCTTTAATGCCTTGTAAACCCATAAATATGTATGGTTAAATTGAAGCCATGACAATGGCTCAGACAAGCATATGTGACACTCCATTTCTCTAAACATTTTTTAAAATGATTGTTTTCAAAACACACACACACACACTCTTGATTATCTGAAGTGTGGAGGACTGGAAGAAAAATCATGAAGTGCAATGTACATGAAACTAAATGCATTTATTCTCCTAAATAATTTTGTTCTCATTTTTTTAAAAATAGTTATCTTTTTGTTTTATTGTTTTTTTATATGAAATGAGATGTTCTGGTCTCTAGGACTTTAAAAGACGTGAGATTTTCCGCATCAACCATGTGAAAGTCCCCTTATTTCATTGCAATCAGTTCTGACCAAACTTTATTTATCCATATTTAACCATTTCCAAGTTTATCAGCAATGTTTATGGCATGTTTGCCCAAATATTGTACTGCTCACCTTCTCAGTTTTACTTGCTCACCTTCTCAGTTTTACTTTTCATGCCCCATTTTACTTCAGTGAAAGCATTGTAATTAGTTTCTGTACATTTTGGCTAACTCTTCCACTTTGTAATGCTTGGTGAGTCCTACACAGTGTAGTAAGCAAAGTGACTTCCATAGATTGTTTTGAAAATACATGTATAGTTGAATGTGGCTTTCAGGTTTTTTTTATGATATTCCAACTTTCTTTTATGAAACCAACATTTCATAATGTTACTGCCATTAATTGAATAAAGCCCAGGGTTATCAAGAGGCAAATCATTTATTGTTTTAGATATAAACAATAAATTACCAGATTTTTATTAATAAGTGCTGTTTGGACCGAGAGGTGTTGCATTTAAAAAAATCAAATATGCCACTGATGACAGTTTTCGCATCTTGGATAATGCCTCAAAATTTCAGTCGAATTGAAGATTTCAGACTGCTAGACTACTCTGACTAAGGGTTGTAAATAATCAAAGTTCGGATAATAGATGTAAGTAAGATAAAAACAAAGATTAAATAATCAAAGTTGGGATAATAGATGTAAGTAAGATAAAAACAAAGATTAAATAATCAAAGTTCGGATAATAGATGTAAGATAAAAACAAAGATTAAACTTCGTTGATAAATAGTTTGGATAGTACCGAATATTCCGATAATAGAACTTTGAATAACCGAGCATACTAATGTGTGTACACGTACAGGTCTCCATCACCTAGTTATTATATTATTCCAGATACAATATAAAACAATTATGGACTCCATGACCAAAAAACAGATTTGACAGAATACGATATATAATTCACTGTTATGCAGCTCATTTAATAATTGAATATGTTCAACCTCTTAGTATATGGTCATTCTTACACTTATTTGCTACATCATTGGGATTAAGAAATTTATTTAAAGCACTTTTGTGACTGGGTGAAGACACTTTGTTGACAATATGCTTTGCTAAGAGCGTATCAAACGTTCATGATAGAAATTATAGGAGAGTCACAATGTTTATGGTTTTGGACAATTTGGCAGATTGATTTTGGAAGTAGATTCATTTACTTACAATGTGATGGCAGATGAAGTGCCTTCTTTTTACTATTGTTGCTGTTATTGGAAAAATGTGTTGGCCAATAAAATTGTTGACTTGTCAGTCACTAGATTTATAGGTTAGTTTGTATTGCTTGTTTCAAATAATACTAGTATGTTATTTTTTATAGCTTGTTTCAAATCTTACTGTTTTAAATATATCCAGTCAGCATTTCATGCAAAAGGCAGCAACAGCTTAGGCCAGCCCAAAAATATTTGTTTCCAGTTGTCCAACTGATACTGTTTTTCGTTGCCCACCTTGCACTTTTTTCCCCCAGAGTAACAATACTCCAGAAATTGATTTGTGTATCTCATTGAACCAGTTTTGCACAGTACTTGAAGTGCTCAGTACATCATATGTACTAATCATGATAATTTATATATAATGTTTATAAAACAAAAATATACCTACCAGCCCTAATTTAATACCAGTGCAATAGGAAATCCACTGTTGTTTTTTGTTTGTTGCCTTTTGAGATTTTTGATGTTTGTGGCATGGTGCAGAGTTGAAAACCATTCCAGATTCTGTGGAATTGTTACAAATATTAAATGACAATTTTTCATTCAGAGCAGTACTATCAAATCTTGGAAGTTCTTGAGAATAAATCCGCTGTGTTATTAGCGATGTGAGCAATATGAAGCACACGGGGGGCCTTCTGTTTTCTTATGTAACGATGTATGGATGAGATCTTATTAGCTCTACATGTCATAGAAGACAAGAGATATTAGGATGGCTTCTTGTTCATTGTCATCCATCCATTAGCACTGTTTTGTTATTGTTATTCCTCATAAACTGTTTGGAGGATTGCCATGAAACTTTACCCACATCATTTAATTGGTTCTAAAAGTAAACAGTGATGTTTGGTCATCCAGTTTGGTCATCCCACTGACCATCATGAAAATCTTATCAATACTTCTCCTGAATGGATGTCCAAGATCAGAAAGGGTTTAAACCAAATGACTTCTTATGATGTCTGATTAGTCGTAGATGAAAATGGTGCTAGTATGAGGTCCAGTACAAAGCCATCTTGAACATCTTTGCAATGCCTATTGAAAGGATGATCATATCAACATGGAATTTTCACTGAAAGATTTCTTATGAGGTCTAATACGGCCACCATGGCAGCCATTTTGTAAATCTTGTTATAGCTACTTTTTCTACATGGCAGATCATTTCAGTAAATACATTCTTATGATGTCTAGTTAGTTCCAGATAAAATCTTGTGATAGCTACTTTTACTACATGGCTGGTCATTTCAATAAATACCTTCTTTTAATGTCTAGTTAGTTCCAAATAATAATGATGCTGACCTGAAGTCCAGTTTTAACACCATGGCAGCCATTTTTAACATCTTTTTAATGCAGCTCATCCTGAGCAAGAAGTTATATTGAGATGGTTTTTTTTTTTCTAACATCAAAATACTTACTATGATGTTACAAATGCAATGTTTAATGATGAATGACTTGAATGAGAAAAGAATTATGATTGATATATGCTTGTATAAGATCCAAATATTGGACAAATTAACACAATCTGCACAAACATAAAAATGTAACAAAATGAAAATACACTCTTTTGAAATATTGTATGATATACATAAACCACCCTCGGGTATTTTTGTACACAAGAAACAAAACCAGAGTACATGTATTTAATAAATAAAAGATTTATAAAGTTTTGTGATATTGGGATCCATTAAAACCAAAAAACATTGACGTTTCATCGTATGAGTCATTTAATTTCTCTTTTTCTCTCTCTCCCTCCCCATTCCCGGGGAAACCTAGCCATTTTTTCACATGTGTACGAGTTATTCCAATATTTATTAATTTATTAATGACACCTCTGGGTGTACTGATTTCAGTCAAAAACTTCAACACAAATATTTGATGATGTCATTGTTGTAAGCATTAGATGCAAAGGTTGTGCTATGTCAGATTTTGGTCAACCCAAGTTCTCACTTTGGTGTATATTCCAGTGCCCCAGCTGATCACCAATATTCACCCATCTTTTTTTGTTTAATGATTTTTTTTCTTTCTCAGAACTGCTTTCAAAAGTGGCCTGCCTGTTTTCAGTCCCTCTTGAATCAATTTGTGCACCACATGCAAAAGTTCTTGTTATTAGATTAGTCACAAACAGAATTTGTTGAACATATCATATCACTACTTTTAGAGATTGGAATTACAAGCAACTTCTGTGACTGAAGTTTTGGGTTGCATCTCTTAATTCTAAACTGAATATGAATGTTGTTTAAACCTAACATCTTGATTATTTTAAAGAATGGTTTATGGCAGATTTTTTTTTTTTAAAAATCATTTCTTTCTGCCAAACTTTAATTATTAGACTGAAAGAATGATGAAATTTATGATAAATGGCAGTATTAGCCATCAAGTGGAGCAGACCAATTGTGGCATGGCATTTTACCTCAGATATTTCTAAATGTGACTCTTCCCAACTTTTACATACTTGGCTGAAAATGTTGTCCCTATGTACACTTTTTATCAAGTCATATTTAAGGACAGTATTTTCATGTAAATTCCTGAAATTACTAGCTCATTTAAAACTGCAATAATCCTATCTTTACAAATAACCAGAATTTTTAAAAAAATGTGCACAGAGAATTTTTCATTGTGACTTTATGAAGGACAGACCAGGAATTGAACCCTGGACTCAACAGATTAAAAGCAAACATTCTTCATCAGTACTATCCAAGTCTATACTTGGCTTGGACACATTGACTGCATCAGTGTTATTAAATTATTATTGGCTGCCAAAGATCAATACAAATAATTAGGCAAGAAGATTGTAAAAATAAGGTCTATAATTCTAGAAAATTATTACAGGCATCAGAACATGTCTTTTAAACATCTATTTAAGAATTGGACTTGTGTGTTTTTCATGAGAATAGTTGTAGTTTCCTTAAATTCAGTGTCGCTAGAGAATGTTTTCAATCAGAAACAATTC
Source organism: Unio pictorum (assembly GCA_030141615.1). Classification (NCBI taxonomy): domain Eukaryota; kingdom Metazoa; phylum Mollusca; class Bivalvia; order Unionida; family Unionidae; genus Unio; species Unio pictorum. The sequence goes on from JARLTB010000059.1 coordinate 15,449,295, forward strand.
TCTAATTAATTGGCAATACTGTATATGGTAAAATATTTGGGGCTTTTTAGTTTACATTTTCTGGAATTTGATAATTTGAAATATTTGTAGGTCTAAGTTTTTTAATTTTTATATTTGTTCTGCCACAGCTAATGTCAGATAACATTTAATTTTCTAATTTTAACTTGGTTGAAGTTTTGCTTTTGCTGTTTGTGACCATGTAGTCTGAATTGCAAAAATCTAAACACTTTTGACAAATACAGCTTTTCAAATGTTCCTTATGCCTTTTTATGGGTACTTTTTGCCAATATGTTGCTCAGTGTTGATGTGGTTTCAAATGGCATTCTGAATGGCCTTAATGACATGGTTTAACTGGCATTCTGAATGGCCTTGATGACATGGTTTGACTGGCATTCTGAATGGCCTTGATGACATGGTTTGACTGGCATTCTGAATGGCCTTGATGACATGGTTTGACTGGCATTCTGAATGGCCTTGATGACATGGCTTGACTGGCATTCAGAATGGCCTTCATGACATGGTTTGACTGGCATTCTGAATGGCCTTAATGACATGGTTTGACTGGCATTTAGAATGGCTATAATGACATGGTTTGACTGGCATTCAGTTTGGCCTTAATGACATGGTTTGACTGGCATTCAGAATGGCTATAATGACATGGTTTGACTGGCATTCAGAATGGCTATAATGACATGGTTTGACTGGTATTCTGAATGGCCTTAATGACATGGTTTGACTGGGATTTAGAATGGCTATAATGACATGGTTTGACTGGTTTTCTGAATGGCCTTAATGACATGGTTTGACTGGCATTCAGAATGGCCTTAATGACATGGTTTGACTGGCATTCAGAATGGCCTTAATGACATGGTTTGACTGGTTATCTGAATGGCCTTAATGACATGGTTTGACTGGCATTCAGAATGACCTTAATGACATTGTTTGACTGGCATTCAGAATGGCTATAATTACATGGTTTGACTGGTATTCAGAATGGTCTTAATGACATGGTTTGACTGGCATTCAGAATGGCCTTAATGACATTGTTTGACTGGCATTCAGAATGGCTATAATGACATGGTTTGACTGGGATTTAGAATGGCTATAATGACATGGTTTGACTGGTTTTCTGAATGGCTATAATGACATGGTTTGACTGGCATTCAGAATGGCTATAATGATATGGTTTGACTGGCATTTAGAATGGCTATAATGACATGGTTTGACTGGGATTTAGAATGGCTATAATGACATGGCTTGACTGGTTTTCTGAATGGTCTTAATGGCATGGTTTGACTGGCATTCAGAATGGCTATAATGACATGGTTTGACTGGTTTTCTGAATGGTCTTAATGATATGGTTTGACTGGCATTCAGAATGGCCTTAATGACATGGTTTGACTGGCATTTAGAATGGCTATAATGACATGGTTTGACTGATATTCTGAATGGCCTTAATGACATGGTTTGACTGGCATTCAGAATGGCTATAATGACATGGTTTGACTGGTATTCTGAATGGCCGTAATGACATGGTTTGACTGGTATCTGAATGGCCTTAATGATGTTGTTTGACTGACATTCTGAATGGCCTAAAATGATGTGGTTTGATTGGCATTTTGAATGACCTTAATGACATGGTTTTACTGGCAATTTGAATGACCTTAATGATATGTTTGTTTTAATCACAATGTCTCAGAAGCTTTGAACTTGTATGACCCATATCAGTAATCCCATCAGGGGCATATTGGGTAGCCCATACCCATCTTTGCATCTGGTCCCATTATGTCAGGCCCTCTGAATCACAAAGTTTGTGTCTGCTGAATAACTTCTGAAGGACTTCATGGATTGAAACCTGTTTGAGAATGAGGTATTAAATAAAGAAGGTTAAGGTCAAATTCATTTATTTCCATTTTTTTAAAATAAAATTCAATGGAGTTACAGTCCATGTTTGACTTGGTTATGTGCCCATAGATTGCATCATATTGGCAAGTGGTGGGGAGGCATTTGCATTATATAGGTACATTTCTTGTTAATTAAAATAAACTTAATTAACTTATCCCAAAAGAATAGTTAAAAAGAGATGATTCACATGGATAAATAAACGTCTACTGAGCATGCCTCTGAAATTCTCTACACTCTTGGTGATTTTATGTAACTGTTTTCCTTGATTATTCAAACAGTTTGGGGGGAGGGGCATTCTAACCAGATCTGAGCATCTTTCCATTTCTATCATTTGTTTAAACAGCTGAGATCACTATTTCATTGGATAAGAGTAAAACCTCAAGGTAAATATCCCATTAACAGGGTTCACACTTCCTCAGCCAAAGCAGTGCCATGTTTTGGGTGGCCTATTCAACAGTGTAAGTGAACAAATAACATTTGTTGTAATGATGGCTGGCTATCTTGAAGGCTTGAAGAGGTTCCAGATAGATTAAGAATCTCTCCATTGCTAATGGGGCATTGTTACACTACCATATGTTCTAAAATCAAGTACAATGCTACTGTATTATTGATACTTCCCCTCCAGGTATCAGTATTGTATGAAATAATTTGGAAGTCTTGTAAAGCGTAATATATGTTTTCATTCTGTGATTAATTACTTTCAGTATGGTTGTCATAAATTTGATATGCCCTCATCTATTCAGATATAAGTCGAGTCAATCAACCATCATAGTGATGCAGGCAATTCATTTCTTACTTGGTTGCTACCTGTCAGTTTTATTTTTACAACTGTTGTTCATTTCAGTGTATAACTTGTCCCATTGATTACTGTGAATCTGATCTGGATGTAATGCATTGGGACAATGAATCTATCATATGCCAACTGTGTTTATTAGTAAAAGTGATACGAAGTTGTCATTGGCATGTGCTATTAATGGTTGAAGTTTGATGACATAACCAAATTTGAATATTCCTTGTGTATTCAATCATTTGTGCATCAACATTGCACATAAATGACAAAATTAGCCATTCCTTGACAGTTTGTAAGAAATTTCCAAAACTTTTATTAACTCAAAAAATCCTGACACCACATTTGTGCATCAGGAGTGTCCTTATTCGGAGCTCTGATGTGTCAAGGTCATTTAAGATATGCCAAATAGGTGGTATTGCAGAAAAGTAGACAGAGCTCTACAAGGATAACAAATATTCTGGGCTTTCAATTTGCATTACAAAATACAGAAAGAAAAACATTTTTTAAGACCCTTTTTTTTTTACAACCAAAATTTACCTGTCATCGGAATAGGATTTTTTTGTACATATTTTAGACTTTTTTGGCCTCAATTTCTAAGGCAAGTAAAAATTGGTCAGAGCATAAAAATGATGGATTCATTAATAATAATAAAAAAACTCCACCCTTTACCCTACTGCACATGCAAAAGTGAAATAGCCAATGAAAAACAACATTTCCAACACAACTAGGCATCAGGCCAAACGGAAATCACTTGGACACATATTGTTGGGCATGTATTCAGAAGCAGCCCTCAAAATGTGTTTCCGACTTGTATTTCAGGTGAAAATGACAAAAAGCTCCAGGGAATAATGAGTTAATAAGATGTTATTATCATATGTATCAACAAAGATGTCAGTACCAAGTACTATCAACAAAGATGTCTTTACCATGTGCTACTAATGAAGATATCATTGCCATGGGCAGTCAACTAAGATGTCATTTACTGGTGCTATTAACAAAGATGTCATTGACACGTGCTATCAGTAATGTCATTGCCATATGCTGTTAACAAAGATTTCATTGCCATGTCTATCAACAATGATGTCACTGTCAATAGCATGTGCTGTCAAAAATGATGCCATTGCTCTGTGTTATTAACAATGATGTCATTACCATGTGCTATGAACAAAAATGTCAGCATGTACTATCAAAAAAGATGTCTTTGCAATGTGCTATCAACAATGTCATTGCCATATGCTATCAAGAAAAAATGTTGACAATTAAATTCACTATCTAGATGAAATTTGGCTCCAGCATTTATTTCGGTGTAATTCTTTAAATTTAGTTCATTTGTGTTTGCGTATGATTTTTTTAAAATGTTGGTAATGCTAAAACACAGGGGAGGAAACTCAGGCTGTAGTGATGCACAAGTTTCGGTTTTTATTGTGCTTTATGGCATAACAGCACAGATAGGTTATTGAGTGCTGAGTAAAAAGTGCCTGGGCCAAGTGCACATCATAGACAGTAGCTGTCCCAGGCTGGTTTAATTATAGAATTTGAACCCACAACGTTTCAGCCGTGCGTTTTGGCACATTAACCACTGCTTGAATACTGCATGTCTGCTCGATTTGCTCGATTTGTATCAAAAGTATCTCATAAAGTTATTACTTTTATTTGACTTCATGATCTCCAGTAATTAAAAAAATTCATTTCATTAAAATATTGTTTGAATGGAGGAAATTTTATCTTGTGCTAAATCAGTGAGGTATATATATATATATATATATATATATATATATATATATATATATATATATATATATATATTAACCTGAATGGTGAAAAAAATATAACCTTTCCATTGCAGTTGTATCAAAATTCAAAAAGTCATCAGTTTAGCAACTGACACAACATTTGCACCAATATATAACAGGTACCCAATAAATTAAAATTTTTTATGATTTATTGGCTTTATTGTTGTTTTTGTTATTATTATTATTATTATTATTATTATTATTACATTATTATTATTATTATTATTATTATTATTATTATTATTATTATTATTGTCAGTATTAGCCTGACAGTTTATCTTTACATCTTTCTTTCATTGCATAACTCAGTTTCTTTATCAAATCCTTTAGATGACATTGATCTCACCATGCTGTTTTCCTTAACTCAGAATTAGGTCAAAACATACTAGTTCCCAATGTGATAGGCACAAGAACAACGCTTGTCTATTATTTTGGTACCATTTTGTATTCTTATAAATCTTGTTGTGTATTGCACTAGTAATTCTAACATGTAGGAGTCCTGAATGTTTCATAGATTTTGTATTAAGTGTTTGTATTGTATTTGCATATTTTTTTCCCCACCATGAAGAACTTGATTAACTCAAAACATTTCTGATGGTCTCAGAAAGCCCAGAAGTACTTTTTTTCTGAGTCAATGTGTGGAATGCCTCTGACCTTTCCTCTAGATATAGGACTTGAAATTGGCAAATAAACTAGGGCTTGAGATGATAAATGGAGACTTGTAAACCAGTCTGAATAGCTTTTCTTGGTTAATTTCCCTCTCTTATTAATGCTCATGGTGCAGACAGTTTGTGTTCACCTGTTTTCCTGTCTGGAACAAAGAAATGGATCCATGATACCATATTTACCCAAACAGATACCCTCAGTATATTCAAATAGTAAGATAGTTACAGATTTCTTGTGTGAGATTGAAAACCTTTGGTCAAAAATATTATCGATTTATGTTTGTAAGTTTAGACGCAGTTAATTAGTCTTGAAAATGAAATGTTTGTCCACAAAAAGTACTTGAATTTCCTAATGAAATTCTAGACCATGAAAAATATTGGCATGGATTATCTTCATCTAATAGTTGACCTGTTAGTCACCCTACTGTCCAAAATGTATGAAAATCCCTAAAATCATGATTTTTAAATTGAATTTAACAAAATTAGAGATATTTCACATATATAAATGGATTGATTTTTTTTTCAAAATTATTGACTGCCCACATTCAGATAATACTTTAAGACAGAACTAGAGCTAATTTAATCTAGTCTTAATCGTACCAGCCTTAATCTAATCAAGTCAGAATCTTACCAGCCATAATCTAATCTAGTCGTTATCTTGCCAACTTTATTCTAATATAGTCTCAATCTTACCAGCCTTAATCTAATCTAGTCATAGTCTTACCAGCCTTAATCAAATCTAGTCTTAATCTTACCAGACTTAATCGAATCTAGTCTTAATCTTACCAGCCTTAATCTAATCTAGTCATAGTCTTACCAGCCTTAATCGAATCTATTCATAGTCTTACCAGCCTTAATCTGATCTAGTCTTAATCTTACCAGCCTTAATCGAATCTATTCATAGTCTTACCAGCCTTAATCTAATCTAGTCTTAATCTTACCAGCCTTAATCGAATCTATTCATAGTCTTACCAGCCTTAATCTAATCTAGTCTTAATCTTACCAGCCTTAATCTAATCTAGTCTAATCTAGTCATAGTCTTACCAGCCTTAATCTAATCTATTCATAGTCTTACTAGTCAAATGTTTTGCACCAGAAACATGACCTTTGTGCAAAATAACATAAAATCATGTATTTTTGACAACATTGGAAATACTTGGATGAAATGTAGACATGTGGAGTATATTTGTCTCTTAAGTAGAAAATTAACCATGAAAGATTATTCATATGAAACTGCAGAGTGTCATCTTTATTCTAATTGCCTCATCATGGGAGGTAAACAGATTCTGCAAGCATTTATCACATATGGCATGTATATATAAATTAAGGCAGAACTGTTTTATTTTTATGACACTAAGGTTGAATCTGATGAAAAATGTGTACCTACAAAGAATGAATGATATCAATAGAGACATTCCATGAATTTTTTGTATGAGTGTAGATGGATATCGAAACAAGTCTGGTTAAACTATATTAAATGTACAACATAATGGTGTTTTGTTTGGCATCTAACATTACACCATTACAATATAAACTCTTTGAGGCAAATTGTATAACAGATATGATCTTAATGTGCCATAGCATAATGCACCAGCAGATCAGGATCCCTGTTGTTTGTTCTACTGATTATTCCTAACAAACTGCACAGACCCAAATCTGCCAGCACATTATGCAAAGGCAGATCTGGGTCTGTGCAGTTTGCAATTGAACTTACAAACAAATATATGGTAGTGTCTGATTACAAGGTAGAATGAATGAAAATTGAGTCTTTTTACAACATGAACTATTTTTGTTTCTATTATTTCATTTTTATATATTTCCTTGTGCCAGAAGCTGACAAAAATCTAGCTTTGGAAAAATGATCTTTTCACTAATCATTTATGATATAAGTGTTTAGCATTGGAGAAATGAAAAGTGTAATAGTAAGAGATGGAGCATGATGGCCAAATGCCTTAGTGCAAGAGCAAATCTGTGCTCACATTCTGTAAACAAAGTCAGAAACCCTGTGGCATCATAATTTCAGTAATGTACTGTGAATATTCGCTTAAGAATGAGTTAGCTGCAAACTGCATAGACACTGGATGTGTAGCTTGTTAAAGGTAATCAGTGCAACAAAGAAACTAGACACTAATGTACAAAGACATTAATTGGTTGCAGATCATAGTCTTTGTTGATAGCACATTGGAATGAACTTGTAGGTGGGTATTTACACTATGCATATTCCGAGTGTAATTAACCTTGCCTTGTGTGTGTGTGTGGGGGGGGGGGGGGTGATTGGGTGTATGTACCATCTTACAAGGTGTCCACTTTATTTAGTTTTCATTATCTAGAGGAAAATCGCTCTTGGTGTTGTTGCCCAGATCAAGTAAATATAAGCGTGAAACTTGTAGGTGGAATAAATAGAGACCTGAGCAGATATATAGAACAGAATAATATGATCCCCCATTAATGAAAAAACAATTTAATCAGTTAAACAACTGTGATAATATTACATTAGGAAGATGCACTTTTTAAAAAATAAATCTTTCACAGAATTTCAAACACAAATATATTTAAATAAATAGCCGATCTGTTTTAAATGATAGAAATTAGAATTGGTTCATCATAGAATCTTGTGCACAAATGAAGTCATTGCCTTGTACAACTTCATAACCTGATTATTTCTGTTTCACTTCCCGATGGTTGTTCTTCTTGGTCTTTTTTGACCTTTTTTCCTTCTCCAGCCTCCTTACTGTCTTGCCTCTCTTTCATCCCTCAAACGTTGGGTAAAGCGGATGTGTAAGCATGTAGACATGTAGATACTTGGATAAGTAGGTACGTCAGTGGAGCTATCCCCAATTGTGCTTTCAAGCTACCCCGAATCATGTCCGTCGGTCTTCCAGTCATCCGCTCCCTTTGACAAATAATTTACGGGAGATTTTTCTCTAAATTAACTCTCCTAGTCTTTTATACTTTCACTCTTGCAGGAAAATTAGACTGACATGATTTTTCCATAGGTCTTATTTAAAATTTTGGTTGGGAAAAACACCCCTTATTTAGTCTAATGAATCAGGATTAAATATATATCACATTTTATAACTAGGTGCAAAATTTGCAGTCATCCTGACTTAAAGATTTTCAAAAAACTGATTCTGAAGAATATCAATTCTGACAGTTTTGATATAAAATGGAACTTAACTGTACCTGCTAGTCTTGTCTGAAACTTAAAAATCAATTCCTCTCTGGACGAGACATTAGAAATCATTGCAGTATAACGATTTAACAAGTGCCTACCCCCATAAATCTAATTAATTGTTCTCTGGCCCAGTTTAATGTGCTCTTCATAGATCAACAGAAATTTGCATCTTCACACTGAGCATTGCTCGGGTATCTTAACATTGAGTTTCTAGCTTCAACTGGGTTCCTCAATGTGGGGAGAGTCATTTATGGATTGAATACACACTATAGTGTTTGTGTGTGTGTGTGTGTGTGTGTGTGTGCTCTCAATTAAAGTCAATTCCAACTGCAAACTGCACAGACCAAGATATGCCATTGCATAATGTACCAGAAAATCTTGGTCTGTGCAATTTGTTGGGAGCAATCAGTGGAACAGTTAATATATACCCTGTTTTGCAGGCATATTAAGCTTTGGCAGATCTTTGGATTTTTCTGAATTGCACATTGATTCTTTCACAGTTACTCTTCAGTTTTTTTTATATTATTGATATATTACTTATTTGCAATGTTCTAGATATGAATTAATAATATGTTCAATAAATGCTATGGATTAGTGGAATTAAATTGGTTTTGGAAGTAATGCACTGTGAAAACATCGGTGTCAGCATTACTGTAACTAAATACGTAAATCATGCTATGCAAATATCTCTTTTGTAAACTTTAGAATTGTAATTGATTTATGCATGGTCTCCCTGCAGACTAGTTTTCAGGCAGGATGCTATTTTGTTCTTGATCAATATTCAGATATAGAGTGCCAGTCTATTTTGTATTTGATGTATCAGCCATGCAGAGTAAATGAAAATGGTGGCAATCTATGACATTGTGGCAGAGTTCAATTTTGTTACTATGACAACATCATGGGTTTTGTTCTCAATACATGTATATCAATAATATAAATAAAGTTCCATTTCCAGTCAAGTCGGACATGTGTATATAGTAAAGTCAGCTAAAAATACCATATTTCTTTGACATCAAGTTCAACTCTTTGAAAAGTGAAGGATTGGAGTTTTAATTAAATATGAACACAATTGCATGTAAAGAGATATTGTGAATTACATTTGATTCTGAAAATTACTGTTATAATTATGTCTCAAAGGAACATTTTGAGTGAAGACAGATGCAGATGTTGGCCCATGGCAGAGATTCCATTACACTGGCATATGCCGGATTTTACTAGTAAAATTTGTCCATCTTTACAGGAAAATATGGAACTGTCAGTATTCATTTATCAGTAAACTGTCTTGAAAGTCAACTATCTCAATGTCAAAGTCTGTCAAAAGACAATCTGTTCTTTTCATGCATTCATAGTATTGCAGACTTTGATCAGTGATGGATAAGCACAACACAACACCAAAAGAAAAGTCTGTTATTGTTTTGATAAATTCATGTGGCATAATGGTATACACACACACTAAAATTAAACATATTAAAAAACTGAACTGTTTATTTCTATATGAACTCTAAACAAAGTCATAAGCAGAGTAAGTTGGTAACTGACAATTACAATAGTGGAATGGGATTATGTAGTCCGTGTTTCCTCCGACCCTTCCACCATTTTTAGATATTTTACCATTTATGCTTGGGTGTGGGGTTAGAGTCAATTAGATGTCAAACAGTTGGAATTCACTGCTACCTGTACAAGGATTTATCAGCAATGGTTTTTGTTGGAATACTTCTGCTTGTTGAATACAGTTTTGTTTTTAAGTTGCTGCAACAGCAGCATATTTCTGGTTGTTCTTCTATAAATAAATATATTGAGAATTATGTATGCTTTTGTTCTCTTTTGAAACGCGACTTTACATAATATTTTCAAACATTGGAAAGGGGTTTATTGTTTGCCCATGTCAGTATGAAGTAGGGGTAGTTGAGAAACCCTTGTGGAATTGGGGATTGTGCATAGTTTGTTACTTTTGAAATGATGAGTTGGGGTGAAATAGGTTTTTTATGAGGCACCCCCCCCCCCCCTGTTGGCTCAGAATAGACCTATTATACCCTCCTGCATGTCTTGAAAGTTGTTAATGAAGGCAGGAGAAGTCTCGGTGGTAGTGCAGGACTTGCAACCAAGAGGGATCAAAACATGTATGTACCATTGGAAGAACTTGGGTATGGTAACCAAGAGGGATCAAAACATGGATGTACCATTGGAAGAACCTGGGTATGGTGTGCCTTTGGGAAAGGCACTTCACTTAAGTTGCCTTGATAGTAGTTCCGGTAATAGTTGCTGTGATGTTGTAGGGTTTAACACCATTTTTCAACACTATATAGACTATACATGTCAGCCAGTATAAATGATTTAGGAAGAACCAAGGAAAACACCAGAAAGAACCACTGACCCACGAGAAGGTACTGGCAAGCTTTCTCACATTCCCACATTGGCTGAATCTGAGACTTGAAACAACAGAGGTGAGATGGCAGTGATCAGTAACAGTGAGCGCTTTTGACCACTCTGCCACTCGGGGACCCTGCCGTGGTAGTAAATAACCTGTTGGTGTTGATGTGCTGTAAAACACCTGACAGATATTAAGGATTCAAAATAGTGGAAAGTAGGTCATCGGCTAGTACAATAATATTAATGAGATGGGAGAAAGTTTTCAACATTTCAAGTATTTCTTTGCAACAGGGGTGTTTATGTATTGGTTACCAGAATCTCTTGGTAATTACAAGGTACCATAATAGTGACTTACTAAAATAAAATCATTGGTATTAAAAGCAAAATAAGAACTGAAATATATTGAAATTTCTCAAATATAATTTTGATGTTGCTTCTTAAAAGAATAATTTCTTTATGCAATCAATTATTGTCATTGATGATATCCTTAGGAAAATATACTAGTTTCTTGGTGTTGCATATTACAGTGTAAACATGAGTTGCATATTACAGTGTAAATATACTAGTCTCTTGGTGTTGCATATTACAGTGTATACTAGTTTCTTGGTGTTGCATATTACAGTGTAAACATGAGTTGCATATTACAGTGTAAATATACTAGTCTCTTGGTGTTGCATATTACAGTGTAAACATGAGTTGCATATTACAGTGTAAATATACTAGTTTCTTGGTGTTGCATATTACAGTGTAAACATGAGTTGCATATTACAGTGTAAATATACTAGTTTCTTGGTGTTGCATATTACAGTGTAAACATGAGTTGCATATTACAGTGTAAATATACTAGTCTCTTGGTGTTGCATATTACAGTGTAAACATGAGTTGCATATTACAGTGTAAATATACTAGTTTCTTGGTGTTGCATATTACAGTGTAAACATGAGTTGCATATTACAGTGTAAATATACTAGTTTCTTGGTGTTGCATATTACAGTGTAAACATGAGTTGCATATTACAGTGTAAATATACTAGTTTCTTGGTGTTGCATATTACAGTGTAAATATACTAGTTTCTTGGTGTTGCATATTACAGTGTAAATATACTAGTTTCTTGGTGTTGCATATTACAGTGTAAATACACTAGTGCCATTGTCTTAGGGCAAGAATCTGCATGCTTAAGTTTTTATCAGTCATGAAAGGGAGGCTGAATTTCTCTAAATTATATTTCTCTTCCTGGTTTTCTAGATTTTATAATCTCTTATCCGGTGAATCAATCATCTCATTGCATTTACGAATTTGTGAAAGGTATGAATACAGTTTTTGGAGTTTCATCCCAAACATTTTTTGCAAAGTAGGTAGATATATGGTCCATTTGCAAGGAAAATAGAATGAGAAAAGATACTCACAGAAAAGAATGTTCAGTTTGCTTCAACTTAAATATTTCATTGCAGATTCACCAATCACACAGGGGAGGTAATCTTTACATGTCGAATGATTCACTGTCAACCAATTTTGATGTCAGCTATCCAGGTGTTCTACCACAACAAGATGACTGCTGTAGGGCACCTAATTGGGTCAGATCAACTGCCATTGCCATCCCAAGTAAGTAAATGGTTTTATTCCATCCCATTGTTCTTTATAACCAAACCTATTATCTAATTCTATAGTGGCCTGGAATTTTGTCAAAAACCTCCTTGGACATGGGAGGGCGGGGTGGGCATAATGCACAGGAAGAAAATAAGTCATGTCATTTTGGAAACAGTTTTATTTGTAAATTCACCTGGTTATAACAGGTTACAGTGACATGTCTCTTAACCAGCAACAAATTGTATGGCAAAATTTAGTTTGGATAATGTATGTGGCTAGCACTTGTTGGATTGTGCAGATTCTTTAAGTCATCTAGCCACAAGGTCATGTGAGCTAATTTGTGTGGTCCTTTATTAATCATGTATTGTGCATCATGCTATTTATAACTTTGCACAATCCACTCGACAGAGCAAATTTGACAGCATAAAGGGCTTTCAGATGGGCAGTCCATTTTCAAATATGGCTGTTAGCACACAAAAGATACAGAAAAAAAATGTAAAGGACTCCTCAAAAATAACTTGCCAGAATTTATGTAATTTGAAAGAAAGCAGTATGCTAGATTTTACCAATTTGTCACCAAGTATGACCACCATTACTAAAAAAAAGAAAATCTTTTAAAGATGTCTTCGTTAAAACCATTAACATAATTCAACAGATAGCATCATGCCATGAAGGTTATTGAAGTATGTTCCTTGCCAATAATTACCATGTAAACTCTCTATCAATAATTTACCATTTGCTGCTACCAGTTCCATCACTATTGCATGAAGTTCACAGATCATTACTCATGTCCAGATTAATTAAACATTACAAAAGCAAATATAAGAGGTAGTTATCATGAACTGAGATAATCAGTATTGTCCTAACAGACAAAGGATAATATTTCATATTTATTCATACAACCCTATGTATCTTGCACATATGAACATTTGGATCACATGCAATGAACTACTAATGAACTAATAACTGTAAAATTAAAAGATAAATTGCATTGCAACTCTTGCATTTACACATTTCCATGAAATTGAATAAGATAAATTGCATAACAGCTCTAACATCAACACATTGCCATGATATGGAATAAACGATACATAATATGGAACCTAGTCATATCAGCAAGTTTCATACAGCAAACAAATAAAAAAAGAATTGTAAGTGAAATTAAAATTGCATACCTTAATGCTGTTAACTTTAGAACTTTAAAACCATGTCGTTCTCGCAAGACAGACACCTGGTCCCTCCCTTGTTTAATGAGAAAACACTCTTCTTTCGTATGCTTTCCCCAGAGCCAACCTTCTCTCTCAGAAAATTTCAGACTAAAGCATTTTGACCAAGGTTGTCACTTTAAATGTCTATTATTTCCAAGCTGTATTCCATAATTTCTCTTGGCCAATCATAAGCATTGGTTTCTCAAAATTTGTTTCATCAGTCAGAATCTCTGAATTGCATTAAGTATTTTTTCCCTTTGAAGAATGACTATTTTACAATGATCGGAAGTTAAGCTGTCTCTTTTCAAACCGTTTTTAAGATATCCCTCAATTTCATTGAATCGGAACATTGGCCCCTTTCAAGTTTTAACACTGATATGGAAAAGAAATTAAGAATAAAGGTCAGAATGACCATTCCAAAATAATTCCCTGGTCTAAATGTGATAAACCCTTTAAGCTTGGCACATTCAACTTTAAGGTTCACTGCTTATCCAAAATTTGATACTTCACAGCCACGGGTGTCTTTGAATTTTGTTCATATGTTGATCTATCATCAAGTGTGTTGCTTCTACTAAAACTAGAATTCTTTGAATGACTTTTTAAAATTTTGACAGAAAGCGTCAATTAGGGTTATTCACTATTACTCAAGTGTCATCTGTTGGCAAATTGTGCTGCACTTTTTAAAAGCAGAAAAACCTTAATATTGACTTTTTCAAATATTGTTTAACAGAAGGTTTATAATTTTATGAAAAAGTATTCAAGTTTAAAATGATTGCAATCCACCATCAAATAATGCTGACATTTCTATAAATAAAAAACATTCAATTGACTTCTCAAAATGCAATCAACTAAGTTTGACCAACTTTGTTCTTTTTTTTAAATACAAATTATGTTGACACAAAAATATGGCCAGCATTATCATTGAATAGAATTTGACAAAACTTATGGAAAGTAGAGAGGCTTGCAAAGTTACAGAAAAAAAGGGCATAAGAAAATAAATGTCACATGACTCAAGAAGAAAATGAAAGTTGGGGGGGAGGCTATTTATATATGCTAACATATAGTAACAATTGTGAGCCAAAATATACATTTCATGCAGATAAATTCAGAAAGGATTGTGATATAAATGTGTACCATATTGAAGAAAACATAGAAGAATAGAGGGGGGGGGGGGGGGGGCATTTTTATATATATTTTGATGAGGCAAACAAATGTTTGTTTCAGATTGCCTGACCATCCTTGTTTTCAATGCTGACCATAGCACTTTTTCCCCCATTGTAAATATACTTAATTTTTTATATATGGAAAATGGCCAAAACTGGATCTGTGCATTTAATTGAGCCAGATTTACCCAGGACTTTGAAGTGTATTGTGTGTGTGTGTGTGTGTGTGTGTGTGTATATATATATATATATATATATTTATACCACATACATTAAAAATAACATGGCCTTTGAAGTGTTGGTATAAAGCAATTTGATATACCAATAGTATTGGTATATCAAATTGTGATTTGCCCATGGCGTATGAATACGCATAATGAAGATGTTTTTATAGCTATTATACTCTCTAAACATGGATATGAATTTCTTATAATATTACATTTCAAAAGGAAAAAATAACAAAATAATGATTTTCTTGTAAAATATTTTATAAAAACTAACATTTTTATATAAAAAAAAACACAACAATACTCAATTCAGGAAATAAATATTATTGAGCTCTGCTCTGTGTCGTCTGCTGTCATCTCTGTCAACACTGCCGTTTCAAGTCTCTCCCTCTGGCAAAAATCAAACACTGCAACTCTGTGGAAAAAAGAAAACAATGACATCAGATACGGAGCAAGATCAAGAAGCAACATTTAATCTACTAAACTGTGAGTTAATTGAAGAGTTTGATAGAAACATGGCTGAGACATTTGTAAATGAAAATGATCATTGTGTTAGGGAAGACAGATTTGTACACCATGAGCCTGATGATATACTAAAATTTATAGAAAGTAATCAGAATGCAAACACTTTAAAAAAGACACTTTTTGATGTAAGGCTAGTGACAGAATTCTTGCAGTCAAAAAATGAATTCAGAAAGTTAGACAAGATAAACCCATCTGAATTGGATCAGCACCTGGCTTGTTTTATACTCAGTGTTAGGAGAAAAGATGGATCTGAGTTTGAACCGAACAGCTTAAGAAGCATCATCAGCTCCATCAATCGCCACCTTAAAATCAAGAAATATGCAAGTACAATCATGAGAGGAACAGACACAAATTTTGCATTAACAAGGGAAGCTCTTCGGGCTAAGCAAAAAGATTTAAAATCTAAAGGAAAAGGAAATAAACCTAATCGGAGTCAACCTATCACAGATGAAGAAATAAATGCCTTGTATAGTAAAAAACTAATGGGGATGGAAACACCTGAGGCCATTGTTAACACATTGTGGTTTAACAACTCTGTACATTTTGGTTTGAGGGGAGTGACTGAACATTACAATTTGAAATGGGGGGATGTTACACTAAAGAAAGATGTGAATGGCCTGGTATATCTTGAACTCAATGAAAGGCAGACAAAAACAAGAACAGGAGACAATGTCAAGGACATCAGGGATATTAATCCTAAGATGTATGAAAACAAAAACAACAAAGAGAGAGATCCACTTGCTATCTACAAACGGTATGCAGAGCTAAGACCAGCAGACTTTTGTCAACGTGAAGATCCTTTCTATATTGCACCCAACACTATGCCAATCTCAGCGACAAACCCAAAATGGTTTAGGAAACAAGTCGTTGGAATTAACAAACTTGGAAGCATCATGAAAAAAATGAAAGAGAAGGCAAATATTACAGAAAGAAAGAAATTAACAAACACAAGTAGCCGCAAGTATTTAATTCAGAAGTTAAGAGACAAAAACATTCCCCCAACTGATATCATGCAAATTTCTGGCCACAAAAACGTGCAGTCTATAAACAGCTACTCAAACATTAGTGAAAAACAACAACAGACGTACTCCAATTACCTGAGCAACACCGGCAACCCAAGTAATGATGATGTTAACCCCCACCCCCACAACAAAAAAATTTCCAGCTGCACAGCTGCAGACTTCAGTATATCAAGTTCCCAAACGTGTAATATTCAGGAGAATAAGATTATCAGCAACCCATTCTACGGATCAAACATCACCGTACAAAATATGTTTGTTATGAACGAGATCCCTAACTGGGTCAACTTTCAACAGGCGAATTCTCAAACAGGGCCCACACAGCGGAAACGTAGGAGAATTATTGAAAGTGACACTGACAGTCAGTAGAAATAGCGAAATATGGACATAAACGATATCAATGAAATGTGGTTAAGGTTAAATTGTTTAATTACCTATTGTTCCTTCATTATTTTGACATTTCCGGCTCGAATCGTACAGTTGCTACCGATGAAAATGGCCGCACTGTTACTGTTCATGGCAACGAACGCTGCAAATTAAATGTTTGCATGCACATTATTAAAAATATTTTGAATTTTAACTATCAGCCTTGTGTTTTCATTTGATTAATATTGCTAAAGTAAACATATATAAATTAATATGAATGAAGTGTACACGAAATTATGAATAACTACAGAACTTCTTTTTTGTGCGTACATACATGCGAGGGGTTGTGAAGAGTTCACTCCCCTAAAGTACGCTGTTTGTGGCCGTCAGTTTTATCTCCCATATAAAATGAAAACTTTGATGTGGTATAAATAAAATATATGTATAGTATGTACGCTGTATCAATGATATACCACTCGTTGTATAAATTTTTCATTAAAAGGAAACTCGGGCAAGCCTCGTTTCCTTTTAATGAAAAATTTATACATCTCGTGGTATATCATTGATACAGCGTACATACTATACATATATTCTATATATATATATATATATATATATATATATATATATATATATATATATATATATATATATATATATATATTATACAATAAAAATGACATGGTTTTTAAAGTGTTGGTATAAAGCAATTTGATATACCAATACTATTGGTATACCAAATTTAAGTCCACCCATGGCACAATAAATTAATAGGCATATCTAAAACATGCACTTTCCTTCGGATTTATCTACAGTGTTTATAAATGATACAAAGTTGCAAACCATGTCAGTATTGTGCAGTAAATTCCTGGGTTATGTGGTACACATACTGTGATGTACTGAATGTATTTTTGTTGTTGCTTCTTAAACATACTATAATGTTCTAATAGTCGATTATTATTAATTAAATAAAAAAAAAATATCCGAAGGCCTGCCTCTCTCTCTCTCTCTCTCTCTCTCTCTCTCTCTCTCTCTCTCTCTCTCTCTCTCTCTCTCTCTCTCTCTCTCTCCCATCATAGTGAAATGCAGGCTAAAATCTTTGAAATTAAGAACTTGGAGGATTTTTTTTATGTGTCATCCATCGATATTTCTGCAGTTGTGAATGATGGTAAAAGTTAAGTCAAACTTACCTAAGTACGTAAGAGAGATATAAAGGGAAAGAGAGAGAGAGTTCGAGTTTATGGTCACTTGTACTGTTGTTACTAAAGCAGAAAATTCTGTAAATATATTTAAAAAAATTAATTACCTCGTGATGGTTTGTCATTTGGCTTATTTATATTCCACATTAATCTCTATGGGCCTTTAGGTTAATGACTTAGCATTCATGTGAATGGAATAGCTAGCAATCCAGTGTTTGTACTGCTCTACTTTTATTATTAAAATCATCTTTCATAGAAACTAAACAAATAAAACAATCAACATTTTAATATGCAATGGTGATTTTAATAGTCACAAAAAGCATGTGAGGAGTGTTCACTAGGTCAATACACAGCTGCCTGTAGTAATTCTGAACTCTTTTCTCTGACTCCGTTCAAAAGGGCAAATATATGTATTTGTATGTGATATAAATAAAATAAATGTACAGTATGTATACTGTTATCAGTATGTATACTGTTATCAATGATATACCACTCATATAAATGTTTCATTAAAAGGAAACTCAGGCAAGCCTCGTTTTTTTTAAAATGAAAAAATGTATACATCTCATTGTATATGATTGATACAGCATACATACTATTACTAGACATAGATACATACATATATCTATATGCAATTTTGAAAAACAATCCATTTGCCTTCTGTGCTTTTGAAAACCTGTGCACAAGGAAATACACATTTTTTTTGTGTGTGTGATCTAAAGGAGCATATATCATGATTAGTTTGTTTGTTAGACACTCAATAAATGCAAACTGACTGTTTTTGTTTGCCTAACATTTTTTTGTGTCATTTTCACAGATACTCTTGATAAATGAGTCTATTTCAGGATCAGCTTGTGTCTTTCATCTTGACAGACAATTCAGCACAAGAAAACAAATGTTTTTCTTAGTTTCCCTAACAATTTTTGTGCCATTTTCACATTTATTCCTGATAAATGAACCTATTGTGAGAATCATTGTGTATGTTTTGTGTTGACAGATGCTTAGTATAGCAAAACAGATCATTTATTTCCAGGCATAACAACCAAATAATGGTTACATATGAATTTATATGTATAGCAAAAGTAACACTAAACATGCACACAAGAAAATTATATATATATATATATATATATATATATATACACACCAGCCATAAAAGAGTAATTCCTTAAAAGGGAGGAACACAAGCCTGCCATGAATGTACTTCTGGCAACATCTATCTTGATTAGTCTTTTCCTATTAAATGATGAACCCAATTCCACAATGATTATTTTTAAAAACATTTCTTGTTTATATTTTTGGGGAGTATAGGAAGGTCTACATACTGATAATAGCTTATAAGGTTTAAAAGTGCATGGAGAGATGAGGATGCACTTATTAATTTTGCATCTTTGTTTTGTTCTGAAGTGTCTGATTACCTATCCCCCCCCAAAAAAAAAAAGTTACTTATACATATTTAAGCAGTATGTGATTGATAAGTCGGGCATTAAATGCAGATGGTATCTTCACAGTAATCCTATCCAATTTTGATATGGTCTGCAAAAGGTTTTGTCAATGTTCAAACTCGGCTTCTGAAATTTTAGGATTTTAATTACAGTACGTAATCAGTTTACTCAGCAGGAAAATATTGCATAAATCTGAATTCAAAGAGATGCTTCAACGGCTAAAGATAAGTTTTGTAAATCTCCAACATAATTTGGCTATATACATATTTGACCGTGTAAAGTGAAGAAGTGCATTTATTTGTAAGGCAATACAAATTGTAAATAATTCTTAGCTGGAACTTAGAGATATTAATGGTGGAAATATATAATGTTTATATGATCCAGTACACAAACATTTCCACTCAAAGCACCCTCCCTCCACCCCAAACTGCACACCTGTAGCTGGGAATTAAGATGAATTATTAGAAAGGTAGATGAATGATGAGTAGGTAGGTATCTGAGGTAGATAACAAAGATGGTCGGGCATTACAAAAGAGATTTAAGAATGTGTGTGTGTGTGATTTGGATTTTTAATATAGGTGTAACAATTTTCAATCATATCGCTATGTTGTCTGTAGTGTGGCAGTTTATAGTGATGTCTAGCACTGGGTGATCATGCCAAAGACATGTAGCATGATGTCCCACCCAGTCACATTATCCAGACACCAGGCTGACCAGTCGTGACAGTAATGTCTTAATGCAGAGTTCCAAGCAAGATAACTGCTTGTACTATTCTTTGGTATGACTCGGCTAAGGATTTAAGAAAGCAGTTAAATAGTCATTGTATTCTAAATATTGAAACTGTGTAGTTAAGTTGGATGTTCAGAATCTTAAAGTGCCTAGGTCTCATCACAAGCATGAATCACTATCCCTCATTTCTCAAAAGTCAGATCAACAGAATTAACTGTTTTAGAATTCTTCCAATTCCATGTCAAGAAAAATGTATGGAAAGTATACTTTGAATGAAAAAACATTATTCAGCTCTATTTCACTGAGACACCAAGTCTTCATTGCTAGACATTATATATTACACCAAGGTACCAAGTCTTCATTGCTAGACATTATATACAGAGGTACCAAGTCTTCATTGACTGAAACTAAAAACTTAACACAGACACCTCATCTTCATTGCTTGACCTTATATGTTACACCAAGGTACCAAGTCTGCATTGCTTGACACTCAAAATCACACCAGAGCATCTAGTCTGCATTGCTTGGCAAATAAAATTGCACAGAGGCACCAAGTTTTCAATGACACTAGAAATTATCAGTCTTTTTCAAAACTTGTTCTTAGCTGTACTGGCCATGAGCCAAACGAGCTTACATCCCTCCTTCCATTAGCAGATGCTTCTTCTCTATGCTACTTACAAAAGATTCCCATGAAACTTTACACACATTCATTTCAAAGCATAGTTTGTGGTTAAATGGTGCAACTTGGAGATCCAATATGGCCACCACAGCTATTGTTTCAAAAACTTATCGTAATTGCTACTCTTCTTAAATGAATCATCTTGTAGTGAGATTTTCAATGAAAACCTTATTATAATGTCTAAATGATTATTATGGCCAGAAACCCACTAAAGATGTAACGGCCATTTTGAAAATCTTGTTTTAGCTACTCCTCCTAAATGAAAAGTAATATTGACAATGGGTTTTCAACTGAAGACTTCTTGTGATTCCTAGTTGATCCTACATGAAAATTTTGTTGATTTAAGTTCCAATATGGCTGTTTTTGAAGCCATCTTGAAATATTTTTGTAGCTAGTCTTCGTAAATGCAATTCATATTAGCATGAACTTTTCACCAGAAGATTTCATGACAGGTGTACCATATTTTCTGGACAATGAGTCAATGCGGAGTACAAGTTGAATTCACTAATTTTGTACATTTTCCATCCTTTGTCCATATATAAGTCAATTCAGAGTATAAGACAAGGCCATATCAATAACTTGGTGTTTTACACTAGTAACTTCCAGTTTCATGAATATTAGTGGTATCACTGTATGATATTCCATAGTACCGGCAATCGTGAAATCGCATCACCGATACTAACATGCTTGTGATTTTACTCCTGTCCAAGGCACTGCTGTTATCAATTGACACAGCTGAATAAACAGTCCATTCTTGTTTTAATTATGATATACATTACAACAAAAGTCACTATGCTATGTACATATTAATTAAAGGTCTAAAGCTTTAACCTGATTACTCCATTTGAAACCAGTCTCTAGTGCAAGATTCAACAGATGAGATAAACTCCGTGAGGCTAACAGTTGGAAAATGAGGCTATCCAAGGGAAATAAGAAATGTGAAGAAAATTAAGAGATAAAAAAACACAAAAGTTACTAACAAGAAATGAAAAAGTAACTTTTATACTTTAATTTATCTGTCATATTTACACAAATGAAATTTTTTATAATAAATATTATTTAACATGTTTAAATATAATTGAAAGCATATTGATGTTGAAATTCATTTTATTACCTGTAGTAGAACTATTCCACATTCTAATTAAGAAAATAATGATTAGGAGTTCCCTTAATCATCTCCAGTATCTTTAAATCCCTCAAAGTCTACATCTTCTGTATCGGAATAAAGAATGACGGTCATTTCCAAATTGTCAGTCTTAATCTTGTCTTGGACGTATTCATGGAAATTGTTCAATTTTTCCACAAAGTCTATTGATAGTTTAAGTGCCATAGTAGTGCATTGTCTCAAGTCCCCAGAAAATATGAAAATAAAACACCATGACACACTTCCACTGAAAAGTTCAATTCAGAATTCAGTTGTGATTTCCTTTGCCTTGAGTTTGAAATCAACAGAGTTCATTTCATGACGCACAGCATGTTGTGTTAAGACATTCTTCTAATTTATCCTCAATATTAATCCATCTTGCTTTGCAGCCACAATTTGCTCTCTTTGGTGTATTTTTAGTTCATAAAAAGTTCAATCCTGGACACATTTTTCATGTATGCCTTATTTCCTGTAAGCAGCCATATTCTCACATTTTTCATGTATACTATATTTCCTGTAAGCAGCCATATTCTCACATTTTTCATGTATGCTATATTTCCTGTAAGCAGCCATATTCTCACATTTATCTTTTACAAAGTTTACAACTTCCAGCTTAAAAGTCTCTGTTTAAGACTTGCGTGATTTGACTGGAGGCTTCGTGAAATAAGCTGTATGATTTGTAAGGGGATATTCATATAAATTATTATGACTGAAAAGATTGATCAAAACCTACCTAACTCATTAAAATGTGCCTGTACTATGGCAATGAAAATAATACCCATGGTTACATTATTATTTACATCCAGGAAGGGAATGGGCATCATTTCCTATCGTTCTTAATCCACTTGATATTAAAAACGGGTAGCATAATTGATGTGGATTAAGGACCAAGAACAAAGGGGTAAGTAACTAGTATCGTTAGCCAAAGCCAAAATCACGGTTTGAACAATTGTGGCAACTGGCTTTGATTGTTGTTGGAAAGTAAAAGACCAATTTTTTTTAACTACATGTACCATTATAATGAAGGAGAAACACTGAAACGACGGCTGGTTAACAATGACTATAGATGATGTTCTATCATTACAATTTGCTTTAAACTTAAATACAATGAAAAAATGATCTATGAGTAGTCCATCTTTATATCTGATTTTAGTTTAAGCCATATTTATTTGAGAAATGTGTCAAATACAATTATAAACATATGATTTGGGGGACTCAGTACAATCTACAGTATTTTATGAATAATCATAGACTGCTAAAGTTAATATGGATTACATCCCTTTGTAGGATCTATTAGATCAGTGAAAAAGCAGTGCTGGTAATTGGTCACGTGTGTCCAACAGTATACTTGAAAATCAAATATTAGTAGACCAATTGATAAAATGTAATCAGAAAGAAAGATGTATGGTTAAACAGGATAAATAAAACAAAATTATTTAATTCATTTCTCTCGGAACAAACAATATGCTTTTACAGTACACTGTATAGTAGAGACCATATACATGCTATTTGACCCGGTAAATATTTACCAGTAAATGTTTTCTTGTATTTCATGTTTGAGAAATAAGAAAATACACATATTTGTCTGTAACAATTTATTGATATAGTAATTTAACAATAATTTGTACTTTTATGTGACCTGTTTTTGGATGCCATAATCGATATATATAAGTTGATGCAATTTCAATGACATAATCCATATATAAGTCGATTTGGAGTACAAGACAAAGACCTGACTTTTAAGTAAAAAATGTATCAACTGATAGGCAGGAAAATACAGTATATGGTTCCAAATGGAAATGATGCCAATCTGACATTTTGTTTTTTTTTTGGTGTGAATTATTACATTATTAGGACGGTCCTGAATGATAGTGCTGATATTATATCCAGTATGGCTGAACTCTGGCCAACCTGACAATCTTGTTACCATTACTCCTCCATCTTTGCTAGCCAACGTTTTGATATGATCTACAACTTGGCGAATCAAACAGATATATTGGTGCTCTGTCATAGTGACATCTATTGGGTCTCATGAGTTGCCTCCCATAGTATGTAATGCCATTTAACCTATAGTGTGGTGCATTGTACATAGCCAAAAATTGTGGATTCTTTTTTAAGTTTAACATGAAAAGTATGACTACATACCAGAGGAAGCCATGGTGTACATAAGGCTATCACATTAAAACCTTGGTTAACGAAGATGCTACTCCTTCTCAATAAATGGTACTATCAACTTGGCTTTTCACCAAAAAGACATCACTATTCATCAAAGAGTGGTGTTTAGTAAGATTGGCATCATTTCAATTTTGAACCATATACACCTGATGTAAAATCTTCCGGTGGAAAGCCCATGCTGATGTGACCTTTCATTTAGGAAGAATAGCAACAAAAAGATTTCAAGATGGCTGCAAAAACAGCCATATTGGAAGTTATATGAACAATATTGTCATGTAATATCATTTTGACAGATGAAAAGAAGAAATGGTCTTGGATGCATGAAAATTATTTTTTAAGCCAATAGTGTATTAATCCTGTTATCGTTATGGACCAAGTTATGTAATGTAATCATTAAAAGTAAGGTAGTTGTCAAAGGACAAATTCAGAAAGGGAATTTTGATTGTCTGCAATTGAAAAAGGCTTAAATGAGAGTAATTAATCCAGAATGAACCCAGATAGTTACAGAACCATAAAACTAGTTGTCAAATGGGACATGGTAGCCAAGGGACAGAGTTCATGGAATGGACCCTTGAAACCATTGGATATATAGTCAGAGGACGAAACCAGGCAGCTAAAGTTAGTTATAGGAATGGACACTGACAACAACAAAAAATCAGTCCTAATCTTGGCTGCCAAGGTCAAGCAAAATCTACACAGATGTCATAGAACAGGTTATAATTTTGATTATACAAATAAGGTGGCTTGTCACCATATTCAATGAAATTCACAGACCTGAAGCACAGAAATGTCTGCTCGATACACCAAATTGTAGCTACCGGGTAGGTTTATCATTAGGGCATAACCGATTAGCATTTTTCTACCGATTTCCGATTCCGGATTTTGGGCATGAAATTTTTCCGATTCCGGATACGATTCAATTAATCGGAAATGCTAAATCCGTATTTTTTTTTTCTAAAAAATTTCATCTTCCGTTTTCGGGTTTCTGGTATCTGGTTTTGCAGTGTCTAGCATGTTACTTAGTACTTTACCATATCCGGCTTCATTTCCGGTTTTCACCCGCCAGTTTAAATAGATTGCCTCATAGCGTGGTTGTGTTGACCATATTGGACTTTTCTGACTTCTTATTTAACTTTATTAACGCACTATCGAATGACACGCAGTGTTAGACACGGTGCTATAGAAATTCAACTTTATTATTTTTATTATCCGAATCGGAAGTTCATACTATCCGGTGGAATCCGATTTCCGGATCAAAAGTCGGTTATGCCCTATTTATCATATTGGAAATTTGGCTAGCAAAGATGAGGGCAGAGTTGTGGCCAGAATAGTCCCTTTAACATATTAACCCCTGGAAGATTTTGCTGTTTTCTCATGAAATGCGAGTAGGAAACACATTTTAGGGACTGTTTCTGAATACATCCTAAGACATCGACTTCCAAGCAATTTTCCATTAGCTCAATGCCTAGTTGTGCTAAAAACAGTATTTTCCATATTTGTTGGTTAGTTTGCTCGCTCATAAGCAGAGGATGAAAAGTTGGATTTTTTAAAAAATAATTTTGTTGTTGTTGCTTAAGGACCTAATTCTACGTACAAGACCCGATGCTGATATTTGTTTGGGGCATCAGGGTCTTACTGCCTAATGAACAGCGCTGTGTAGTGTGTTTTGAACTCTACTGACAGGAGAATAAGAGGTGAAATTTTCATGATTATCACATACTTGGCAATAAATATCAACATTCAGAGTTATTGGTATACTTACTTTGTTGTCTTGATCGTAATCGACTCAAAATCTGACACCAGCAAATGAACGCATTTTTATGTTCCTTTAACACACATTTCAATTGGTTGCAATGCGATGGTGGCAGAGGAATGCCAAAGTAGGATTCAACAAGGCCGTTTTATTTTAACGAAACGAAAGTATCAAGTATTTGAACAGCAAGCAACATTTTGTTTCGTTGAAAAAATATTTTCCGATTGGAACCTACTTGAACATACTTCGGCATACCTCGACTGCTGTCGCATTTGAACAAATTCAAATGTATGTCAACTGAACAAGAAAATGCGTCCGTTTGCAAGTGTCAGATATTGATTCCACCAGGATAAAAACAGCACAGTAAGTATATTAATTAAACATAAATTAGTGGAAGAGTGTCGATATAGGTTGCCAAGTATGTGCAATATTCCTGAAACTTTGAATACTCGTTCCGATGTCGATGATATCGGAACAGACTACACAAGGCCATCATTTGGATCGTAAGACATAGCACTTAAACAAAATCAACATGTGCAATGTCTTACAGGTAGGACTACTTAATTAAGGACCCATACTTTTCATATGGAGAAGACTTAAAAATATCCACCTTATCCTACTTTATGCACAGGTTCACCTGTCTGTGTGCAGTTCAGACTGGTCTGCCTTAGATCCGAGACCAAAAAGTCATGAGGGAATTTTGGGTGGAAGGAAAAAAACGAAATTGGGTCCAAAAAATTTGCTTTTTCCCTCTGTATTTTGTAGTGCAACTAAAATGTCCAGATTAGCTGGTATCATTTTACAGCTAAATCTACCTTTCTATAATACCACCCACTTGAGTGTATTTTACATGACCTCAACGCTACAGACCTTGGCAGTTGGCTACTTCATCCTGCCCCTTAAACGTGGCGCTAGGGGTTAATATGTTCAGTAATACAACAGAGTTTAAACAAGAATGGGCTCTTTCAGCCATACAGCAGAATTCTATACCCAAAGGAGGCATTACCGTTTGTAACTATTCGGATTTTAGTTTGCTGTTCCTTCAATGCAGCTTTGACTTGGTTATAGCTCTTGATTGAATTGCATTGAGAACCAAGGGTTATGTAATTATGTCAGAATATTAGCAGTCATCAGGTATGCAAGACATATTCTTAATACTAAATTTTGATAGTAAATGATTACATGATCTCCTTGCACTGGTAAACAATCTTTATTTATAGGTTGCTGAGCCCAAGAAATGCCCAACACTGAACCTAAAGGATGGACAGAGATGTGTATTGCTGAAGAACAAACTGGGAGACTGGGGATTTTTAATTGGTCATTGGACAGGTTTCAGGAGACCACAGCCAGCAGAACCAGGTACAGTTGGATTCTTTATTACTATTTGCTTTCAAAATTGACTAAAAGGGACACGTTCAAATCCCTTTCCTCTTTGCTCAGTGTTTTATTTCTTCATTTTTCAAAATATATTTATTTCAGCATAAGCTTCATTGAAGTTATCTAAGAGATTTCCATTTAGAAGAAAGTAAATTGAAAAGAACTAATATTTTTGTCTTGAACCTTATGTTTATGTTCATAATTATGTTCCCACAATGTTATTTCATTTTCTCTTTTTGCTACTTGTTTTGTCACCCAGGTTTTTAACACAGTTTACAAATAGCACAAATATTAACTTTGTTTCATTTTCCAAAGGATATATCGCATCTGTCATGGCATTTCAGTTGAATTTATTAGGTCAAAAGTGTCTGACAACTAACTCTGTATGTACTTTATAACTTTCAAAAAGAGTTACTTCCCTTGAGGTAATTTTTATTTTTATTTTACCTGTAGTCATTATGGATTTTCACACTGATTGACAATTGATAACCATCAGCAGGCTACTGCACTGGCATAGCTAGCACAGACCTGTGGCACTTCCTACAGTTCATATGAGGTGAAAAACTGAGGCAGGAGCTACTGCAGTTCAGCGGGTACAGTCTAGGATTTGTGACTGAATGGGTTTATGTTCAAATCCTACCATTAGACCAGCTCATTCAGCTGTTTTGTTGTGTACTTTGGGCAAGACACTCAAGTTGCCTCAGCACTGATGTAACCTACTTGTATTGGTGTGCTGTGATACACCAAAAACACAATAAAACCACTACTGTATTTACTTGAGTCCAACTGGAAACAGCATAGATGCCAGATCTACCATCATATAATGTGCTGGCAGATTTGGGTCTGTGCAGTTTGTTATGAGTATCCATTAGAACAAACACTAGCTATTGAAACTTACAGGATAGCTGTTAAATGGCTTGATGGTTTGAACTACAGGTATTGGTAGATGAATGTATTATTTAAGAGTGATATCTCTTCAGGTAGTGAAAGATGAATGTATTATTTTAGAGTGAGATCTCTAGAGAATTGACGTATGTTTTCATCAAAAGATAGCAACATAAAATATGCATTTGTGGTGTTTAGTTTTGTTTGGGGAGAAGTCGTATGACTATTGTATTTTTATATTGTAGCTGGCAAAGGGAAGAAACCCAAAAAGGCAGTTGCTGGCAGTCAAGGGACATTATCTTTGTCCTTCTATAAATGTGCCAGTGGTACCTGGCAACACCTTCAGCTTGGCTATCTTCAGAACGACTACAAGTTCCAAATTCAAGATGTTAGTGTTGACCTCCGAACTGGAGCTATCGAAGTCAGCAGTGACTCAAATGAGGTGGCAGAGAATATTGCCTTAGCATTTGCAGTGCCATTGCTACATGTGCTTTGCCAGCCAAGACCAACATACTTTCCATCTCCTCCATCTGAACATGTGCAAACATCACAGGAGCTGCAAGAAAAGGAGAAGAAGATGGAAGAGGAAGTAACAACAGCGGAAGGGGATGCAGCTGCAGCACCAAAAGAAGCAGTACCTCTTTTGTCACCAACTCCACCTAGTTCACCCAAAAGTGAGTATAACAAACTTGTTCAGCAGTAGAGATAAGTAAACAGTTACCTTCCTAGCTTGTTTAGACCTTTTCATTGAGAATGTTTGCCTGATTTTGGTACAACAGTTCATTGGTTTGAATCTTGGCAGCATTTGTTTCCACATTACCTTTTGCAGTGTTACAGCTTGCATTGTGCTACATCAAAACACTCCATTGGAGACAGAGCCTGTGATATGGAGAGATCCATCAAAGTGAGGGGTAAGGGTGTGTTTATCAAGATATAAAGCTTTACTTATTTATCACTTACATAACCAAATCTGTCATCTAGACTAGTGATGAAGCTTGCATCACTGGATCTGTCATCTAGACAAGTGATCATTCTTCTTTAGCTGGATCTGTTTTCTAGATGAATGATGAATCCAGTATTTCTGGATCTGTCATCTAGACTAGTGATGATGCTTGTATATCTGGATCTGTCATCTAGACAAGTGATGACTTGTGTGCAACTGGATCTATCGTCTAGACTAGTGGTGATGCTTGTCTATCTGGATCTGTCATCTAGACTAGTGATGATGCTTGTATATTTAGATCTGTCATCTAGACTAGTGATGACCCTTGCATAACTGCTTATATCATCTAGACTAGAGATAACTCTTGCATAGCTATATCTGTCATGTGGACTAGTGATGACAGTTGCATATCTGGATCTGTCATCTAGAATAATTATGATGCTTGCATATTTAGATCTGTGATCTAGACATGTTATGACACTTCATGGCTAGATACCTCATCTAAAGATAACACTTGTGTAGATCTGACATATAAACCAATGATAACACTTGCAATGCATAGTCTGTCATCTGGTCATTTTATGACACTTGCAAAGCTAGATCTGTCATCAAGACTGGTGATGACTCTTACATAGCTGGATCTGTAATCTGGTCATTTGACGACTCTTGCAAAGCTAGATCTGTCATCAAGACTACTGACAACACTTTCATAGCTGGTTCTGTCATCTGGACTAGTGATGACTCTATAGCTAGATCTCTCATCTAGACTAGAGATAACACTTGCATATATCTGTCATATGAACCAATGATTACATTAGCATGGCTGGATCTGTCATCTGATCATTTTATGACAATTTGCAAAGCTAGATCTGTCATCAAGACTAGTGATGACTCTTGCGTAGTTAGATCTATCATCTAGACTAGTGCAAATCTCTTTCTGTCATCTAGTCTAGCTATGAATAGCTAGTATTAACCAAATGGAAGCAGCTATACTTTAACCACCACATCAAAATTATGAAATATTACTAGACAATGAGATTAGGGTTGTGACATGTTTGTCTGCAATGCTTACCAAAATATCTAAACATGTACACAGTATACAGTAACTGGTATGACATCATTTAATCAAACCAAGTCAAAACTTACCAGCCCCCAGCCTCTGTTTGATTGCTAGGCCTATAGCTGACAACTATTTATATGTCAGTCATTGACAATTGGTATGCTATACTTTTTTTTACATTGTCTTTTATATCATATTATGATATAATTCGGTTTGTAATACCTTACTTTTTGATGAATATATCTGCAGTTAGGTACAATAACTGTCAAATCCACAGCCACATAAAATGTACATTGTGAAAAATCAGTAGTGCAACTAGACAATGCCAGGACATGTACATATGATGTTTTTGTTCTACAAATCTACAGTGATTAAGAAATTGTGCAGTGATTCACAATCTTGGAATTGTATTTCTTTAAATAGTTACTTATTAAAGACTATGTTAATGTTTTTATTAGGTAAATAATATAGTCTCAGGAAATATTTGTCAGCATTACCAGCAAATTAATCATGTGGATAATGTTGTGATATGTGCAGTAGATACAATTCTTGTAAAGTTCAGCATTTCCTATGAAATGTCACATTTGATGTGAAGATCACCCATACTTTTAGATTATTTTTTTTTAGCAGAGATGTGAAAATATTTAACTGAATTGGAACAGGAAGTTCCAGCAGTAATTACAGCCATGTGCATGTTTATTTATATTGTTTTGAATTATTTGAACCATTACAGGCCATGATCTAAACCAAGCCATTTCCATGTTTAAATGTTGCAGTCTTAGTGGCTTGATGGTTTTATAGTGGTCTGGTTATTTTGTAACCCTTACTATATGCATTTTTAATATTGCTAAAGGTTGTTTGGTACAAAATTATGTCATGTTCAGGAAGTGCTGGCAGTAAGATTACTAGTATGTAAGATTAAGATTATGTTAGATTTGAGGATTATGTAAATGAAGATAATGTAGAACACCAAGATGTTTGCAGATTATGTGTTACAATGCAGTATTAAATTGTCAGAATTAATCGCCAACTATACTTACAATGTATATTCAATATATTCTGAGAGTCAATAAATTTTATGAATTTTTATTTTCCTGAATTAATGAAAATCCATATTATTTGATAGTGTTGTGGTTCACACATGTACATGGCATCCTTCTGCATAAAAAAAATTCAAAATTCAATTCATTCCTAAATGCAAGATATAACATTTGTGCCAGAACCTTTTAAGTAATCTATTCAACTATCATTGTAGGTGGCCCCTTGTATCTGAATCCAATCCCCTCTGAAGATCTTAGTTTGGTGGTTGCCACGGGTTACATGGTAGACACGCCCACAAATTTCTACATCCAGAATACACTTGGTAAGAAGGCATGTGCAGGCAGCACTGCCATAGGTTTTGATGTTGGCATGGCTATGATTGGGGAAACAGCAGTTATGGAAACAACAGCAGAAGCTGAGGCTACTGAAGGTCAAGGCCATATCATTGAAGGTCAAGATCTAGAAGTACCAGCAACAACAGAGGCTGGAGCAGAGGGTGGATATGAAGCTGAAACTGATGTAGCATTTGGTGACACATCAGTTGATATAGCAGCATGTGGTGGTGGTTGTGGGGGATAAAACACAATTTCCATAGCAACCAATATAGCAAGCAGAAAATATAAACATTTCAGTGCTGTAACAAACAAGAAATATAAACAATTCATGCTGTTCACCATTGAATATTATCAAGGAAATTATCCATAACATTTCATAGTGTTACATTAGCGACATCTTTGTATTGTCATATTTAAAGTTCAGAAATGAATCATCATTTTGCCATTTTATTAAAATGATTACATTTTTCTTCACAAAAAAACTCATAAAAAAGTAATTCATGTTTGTACATTTTGTATTGTAGGTATTTTAAAAGCGTGTTTTCTTCATTATCACAAACTGTTACACATTGCCAGGATAATTTTAGTTTTTAGTTCCACTTGTCATTGAGCAAAAGAGTTTATGGGATCATCTGTTGTCTGTCATCCTTTAATCTGTTCATTAAGACAAACTTGTTATTGCAGTATGGATTGCCATGAAAGTGCACACAGATTCACCCTAGTGTCTAGTGACAGATTCACCCTAGTGTCTAGTTGTTCCTAAATTAAAAAATGGTGCCATTCCCTTAGTGTTTAGTTGTTCCTTGATTTAAAAAATGGTGCCATTCACCCTAGTGTCTAGTTGTTCCTAAATGAAACATTGTGCCATTCATCGGAGCATTTATGACCACCACAGCCACCATAAAGTCTTTTTTTATGACAATTTACAAATAGATCATAAAACATGTCATGAAACACCACCTGTTATGAGAGAACATATGGGGGGTTTTTTTTGGCAAAAGGGGTGGTCTTTCAAGACAGGTTCTACTGTATCAACATGAAGTTTTCATAAGAAGATTATAATAAATTGCTGGCCCAAAATAAAAAAGGTACTAATCTGAAATCCAAGTTTACTAGCAAGGAAGTTGTCATCATTACTCATCCAAAATAGTGGATTGTTATATGGGATTTTCACTTCGAGACAAGTTATGATAGTTAGTCCTAATTTAAATTTGTGCCAACCATACGTCCAATATGACTGTTTTGGCAGCGTTCATAATGCTGCTGATATGTATCCTGAATGGAAACATGCTTTTTGTCTGTAAGAATTCATAGATTTCTAGTTCATAAATGAAATTGATGCTGATCATTCATCCAGTATGACCATTTTGATGGCCATCTTGAAAATCTTGTTATTGCTACTCATCTTGAATGGATGGTCCTATTGACATGGGGTTTCTCTTAAGACTTCGTATTGGTCCTAAATGAAAATGATGCTGATTTTGTATCCAATGAGGCTGCCATAATGGTTATCTTTGAAATTTTATTGCTGAAGAATATCATAGATGGTTTCAGCACTCAGTATTTCAAACAAAGATATTGTCTTGTCTTGGATTCATGTGAATTATTTTTCACCAGTCGAGGATGAGTCCCTTCAAGGGACTCTTGTATTGTACTATAGTATGTGTAGTATGAGCTTTATGCTGGTCATGGGGTCTTACATTGAAAACTATCTAGTTTGGAAACAAATTACAGACTTTAAAATATTGTCCAATATAATAGCTGTTGTGAGAGATGATAGCCTCAGTCCATTCTGCCAGATGATTAGGATTTACGAAGATTTTCCATAAAATCAGGCAAAAAATGTCCAAATTACAGGGGTTGTCCCTAAAGTGGCTGGATGTAAAATTACACCGTTTGTCACATTAACTGTTTTACAAATGTTGCACGGTCCAACCAATCTTGCATTTCAAGTCATTAATTTTGAAATTGGATCTTGTAGGTATGTTGTGGTTTTTAATTTTAAAAAATACTTCATATTGATACTTACCACAGAAGAACTCTAATGTTAGTCTATTTGACAACAGCTATAGATCTCCATTTCAAATATTAACCTATTCACCACCAACTATAGATCTCGGTTTCTGGTATTGACCAATTTGCCACCAACTATATAGATCTCTATTTCTCATTTTGTCATAAGTTTGGTGCATTTTCTTGTCATGCATCATTTTCTTGTCAGACTTCATATTTTACACCAGCTGTCATATTCTTATCAGGTGTTATTTTCTTGTCAGGCTTCATTTTCTCAAAAAGAATAGATGCTTATTGTCTTGTCCATAGTTTGAGGTACTTTCCTTTTTCACATAAATTTATATTTACAAGTCTCACTGGTGAGAACTGAGGAACGCCCCCACACTGTAATGTTACTGAGAAATGCAAAGTCCAGAATATCTTGTTATTTTGACATTAGATTATAGTGCTCATTGAATAACAAAATTCTGATCATGCATGTACCGTTTATAACTGCTTATAAGACCGATCCAGCTACTAAATGTATAGACCCAGACCTGCTGCCATCACATAATATTTTGACAGTTCTAGATCAATGCTGTTTATTTGGACTGATCATTGGAACAGACAAGATAGAACCTGATCTACTGTTGCATTATATGTTGGTAAGTCATTGTTGATGTTGTTTGCAGTTGAATGTGACTTATATGTGAGTATATATGGTAGCTTGTGGCATATAATGTTCAACGCATTTCATGGCAAATAAACACTTGCATAAGAAACTCTAGATTCAGTATTGTTCAGGATTGATGCATTAGTATTTTAAAGAAACAATTATTAATTGGCTGAACAGATAACTTAGTACAGTTTAATCTTTGTCAGATTCAGAGATTTTATTTTTGATGGATTCAGAATTTCAAATCCATGATCAAAATTTATCATCATTTCTTGCTTCTGATGATACTCCTACCATGTTTGGTGATTAAGTAATCAACAGGAGGCAGAAAACGCGACATTTTTAGTTGCCTTTTGGCTGTAATTTAAGATCAGTTTGTGTGTGAGTGGCTGAATGGGCTAAGGTGTTCAACGTCACAGATCTCTGTCATCTCACAATCTGTCCACATGCTTTAGAGTTTAATCTTGGCTAATATGGTATGTGTGAAAACTTTCCACTAGTTTCCTGTGCTTGTTCCACAGCATATCCTAGCCACCATATGTAGAGCCTATCATGTACAGAAAAATGAAATTAATCCACAGAACAAAACAAAATAGTCATTATGTATCTTTGAATAATTCTTTGTTGAAAAATAAACATCATTTTAAATTGAGTATTGTTTTATTAGAAGATATTCTCAGTGGGAAAAATAAGAAACCAAATCTTCGGTTATTTCTGTGATCAACCAGGATTCTCCTTGATGTTTGCCATTTTATTGATTGATGTTGGGAGATGAAATCTCCTGGATTATGACAGAATCAGTTTTTTATGTTAATCACTGTTTAGTTTAATATGTTATGGAGTTTATTTGAATGCATGCATCATTGAATAAAGTTTGGTATTTAGTGGAGTATTCTAAATAAATAAATGTTAATGTCCTGTCAGAAAGATTACAAATGAAAGATAAGGGCTTTACATGATCCAGATAATATACTTTTCTAAATCATTTTTGTGGAACATTTTTTCTGTAAGACTTGTATCAATTGATACATGTTCATCACAGTCATTTGCAGTTGTGTATCATTTCTTGTTTTGTATTGCAAAGTTGTATCATTGCAAATTGATATATGGTTTTGCTGTCATTATCATAGAGATTTCATGTTTCATACCTTTTTATGATTGTGAAATGTTTTACTAATTAGTAATTTCTTTAATATTTTTTTTCCAAAACTTCAAGATATTCATTTTCTTTGGTTTCTAATGACAGAATTGTATTCATTACATATTATCATTTTCTGTCAATTTTCTTTTAAAATTTTGAGACAGTTTGTTATAAACATTTGATACAGTGATCCATTTGTATCTTCTTTCCTTTGTTAAATGTTTGGGGGTTTTCTTTATAAATATATGCTTTCAGTACAGGTAGCTATGGTACCATATTAAATCATAAAATGGCAGCCTTCCAGCTAGGTCTCAGAAATGCAGTACATTTTAAACTGTAAGGTGTTATTGATAAGAATTACATAATGATGTACACTAATACAATCCTATGCAGTATTTTGTGCACAAAATTATTTGAAGGTTTGAAAACTCTCTAAAAGCTCCATTTGGAACAATTAAAAGTTGAATAAATCTGGAGAAAATTTTTTTGGACTACTTCAGGCTACTTTGGACTATGTCAGGTTGTTAAGGTAAAAGCTTTGCACTCGTGATCATTTATAAAATATCTGCTTGGAACACTTGAGAATTCATTTAGCATCTACATGGAACACATTAGCATTCACTCAGCTTCTACATGGAACACTAGCATTCACTCAGCATCTACATGGAACACTAGCATTCACTCAGCTTCTACATGGAACACATTAGCATTCACTCAGCTTCTACATGGAACACTTTAGCATTCACTCAGCTTCTACATGGAACACTAGCATTCACTCAGCATCTACATGGAACACATTAGCATTCACTCAGCTTCTACATGGAACACTAGCATTCACTCAGCTTCTACTTGGAACACTTGAGCATTCATTTAGCATCTACTTGGAACACTATTATTCACTCGGCTTCTACTTGGAATACTTTAGCATTCACTCAGCTTCTACATGGAACACTAGCATTCACTCAGCTTCTACTTGGAACACTTGAGCATTCATTTAGCATCTACTTGGAACACTATTATTCACTCGGCTTCTACTTAGAATACTTTAGCGTTCACTCAGCATCTACATGGAACACTTAAGTATTCATTCAGCATCAGCATGGAATACTATTATTCACTCAACTTCTACTTAAAACACTTTAGCATTCACTCAGCTTCTACTTGGAATATTATAGCATTGACTCAGCATCTACATGGAACACTTAAGTATTCATTCAGCATCAGCATGGAATACTATTATTCACTCAGCTTCTACTTTGCACACTTTAGCATTCACTCAGCTTCTACTTGGAATACTTTAGCATTCACTCAGCTTCTACTTGGAATACTTGAGCATTCACTCGGCTTCTACATGGAACACTTTAGCATTCACTCAGCTTCTACTTGGAACACTTTAGCATTCACTCAGCTTCTACTTAGAACACTTTAGCATTCACTCAGCTTCTACTTGGAATACTTTAGCATTCACTCAGCTTCTACTTGGTACATTAGCAGTACTTCTCAGGGCTCTCTTGACAGCAGATTAAATAGGCTTGTATCAATGAAGAAAAATGTAGCAGAACTGAGTATCAAACATCTCAGAGGTTATGTTGTAAATTTAAGAGAGTTAAAAACTGTTAAGGTATGTTCTATTTTTGGGACCAATGAGCAAATGTAGTAAATAAATTGAGCCTAATGCAAAGTCAACTTTATGGTACAAGCTATCTACACCTTTTTTTTTGTAACTTAACATATTTCTTCATTGTGTTATGGTATTTGTATGAATGCAGTGCTGGGTGTAATAAGCAAAGTGTTGGTGGAGCATTAGACTTGTAAGACAAAAATTGTGGGTTTGATACCATCTTAGGCCCAGGCTGGCTACCTCAAGGTGTTCTTGGGAAGGAACTTGCAATGAAACAGCCAGTGATATATTAAAGGTGTCATTAAAAAAAAAAACTATCAGCAATCAAATACGCCCCATTACAAAATTATGTTGGAAAAACTGCACAAGTTATATCATCAAATTTGTAGTGGTGAACTTGACAATGCCATGTCTTTACAGAGAAAACAACTTGCACAGATTAAGGTAATTGGCCTGTACTCACAACAGGAAGATATTTTCATGGTTGTCTCCCTTGATGAAAATAATGATAAAAACTGAAATCGGTAATTAAAAATTAACACTTTTGCAGGAAGTTGTCTTTTCATTTATGTCATCCTAAATGGAGTAGTCTAATTAAAACACAAGTCAGAATTCAAATTAATAAATTCATGGTTTTGGTTATTTCCTGTGCTTATCTTCCATTTTTATTTAGCGAAGGAAAATCACCCATCTTGGAATTTACAGACAGCAAATGGATCAACTTTCATTCATATAGATGTATGTGATGAGAGAGCGGTGTTTTCATGTGTTCTACTTAACATGCTGACAATTAAAATAATACTGATGTTTGTAATCTCGAGTACAAAGGAATTTTTAAAAAATGTTTTTATAGCCTTTTTGGTATTTTACGTTCTTTTTTCTTAATTTTCATTTGTTTATGCTGTAAAACCTTTTTCTCTTGCTGACTGCCCAGATGCTTGACAGTTAATATCCAATATCTGACTTGATAGAGCAAATTAATTTTGTTTTAACCGAAGTACTGCTGTTTAACTCTACAATACATGAAGCCAGGTTTGAAAAGATGGAAAAAGACTTTGTAATCATTAATGATATCCAGATGATTTTAGCAAGAAAAATGAAATAATATTTGAACATATTCTACCAAGGAGAGCACTTACTCCCCACATACACTGTACAATGGCATGTCATAAATTGTTTCACTGATTTGTGTTATGTTTCCAATATCAAAGCTTTAGAATGAAATTGTACTTCCTGTGAAGAAACATTTAGGAATAAGCAAAGGATAATAATGTGGGTATGGATTCTACAGCAGCACTAGAAGTTTATTCAGTATACTTAATGTTTTAAATATATACAAGTTGCATTTCTTTTGCTCAATATTTTATTTTTTGTGCAATTTTGATTTGTATTTTTATTTCTTGCTTTGAAATTGAAAATTTTACTATGTTCTGAATCTCAGATTTTTAAAAACATGAGTATAATATTTATTCATTCATAATTTGCTAGCTTACAATAATGTATTTACTTGACTCATTCATTCATAATTTGCTAGCTTACAATAATGTATTTTCTTGACTCGTGTATTCATAGACTGACCATTGTATGACATGGATGTATTTTCCCCAATATAATTGATATGGATTCGTTCTTCAGTTTGCTCAACGTTAGAGCAGTATTTTATAAGATTCTTTTTCTCTGAAAGTTTATCACTTTCAGCCTTATTTTTAAAAATTTAGATGTATTATTAACTTTTAGCTCTATTGGTTAATTACAAGAAAAAGCTTGTAGGGTGATCTGTCATTTGTTGTCAGTTATTCATCCATCCATTTGGACACCCAAGTTTGTTATCCCTACACCTCCTAAACAACTTGGCAAATTGCCATGAAACTTAACACGCATGTTTATCCAGCAACTTAGTTGCTCCTAAATGAAAATATGCAACTGAGTCATCCAATATGGTTGACACGGTGGCCATCTTTAGAATTCTTATCAAACTCCACCAGAATGAAAGGTCATATCAACAAGGGATATTTACTTGAAAAAGAATAATTGTTCCTAAAATAAAGTTTGTTTCAGTTTGACTTCCAATATTGCTACTATGGCAGCTATCCTGGGAATCTTCTTTTCACTGCTTCTCCTGAACAGAAAGTTTTTGAGTGTATTTTTCATCAGATAAACTAATTACATAGCTGCCAATTGTCCCGTATTTTGGACCTGAAAACTTGTGTACGTTTTTCTTTGCAAGAAGTTTTTTTAACTTTAAAAAAAATTCCTTGGTATTTTCGGTTTAGAATGGGTACTCAGTTTCATTTTGATAGAATGTAATGCATGTATATAGGAATACAGTTTTACAATATGATTGGTTTATTTGAAATCAAGGCTACCATGCCTGTCTTTATCCGCCATATTGGATTTTGCAAACAGTTACGCTGTCACAGTATCTCATCTTTATAATATTCAATCATTTTGAATAAGAAAGCAGAATATTCAAATTTTCTATAGGAAAAAGAGAAGAAAACAACTTGAAGGACACAATTTGCCATCTTGTGTAGATTTGTGAAACCATCTAGTAATGAAAACTTTACGTTTTGCTAATTGTGTAATGTGATTTAGCTATTGGTCATGGAGGCTCCCATGAAATACAAGAGCACAAAAAAGCTAATAAACATCAGCTTGCTGCTTCATTAGACACAACTCGGCATAAACTTATGACACGTATAAATAACAGAAAGAACCTTAATGTAATTCGATCAAAATTCAATTTATTAAATTTCTTTTAGAAATGAACCTTCATCATTCCGTTACTTTTAAAATCAAACCTTCACAATTTTGGCATGAATATCACGACTTTTTCAGTGATTCATGGATTCATGCCGCATGCAAAAATAATGAATTGCCCAATTCTCAATTATTTTAAATATTTAATAAAATAACTGACTTCCTGTTAACTTATTAGTGTTGCTGACGATTTATTTTGCACACGTTTTCAAGACAGTAAAATCGCTAAGGAACACTCGTATGCTTGAACAAAAACAGTTCAGTGAGAAAATTACAGAACTGAAATCATCAATGAAAGTTCATACATTGGAATCGATAATGATTGACGGATAAAAACATGGCATGGAAAAGGCTTTTATAAACAGCCTGTGCTTGAGTGTTGCACTCTTGCACCTTCTGTATATGGACCCGAATGAACATGGTGCCCATCCAGAAGGTACCAGCAGTGTGCAACACATGCATCTTTGACATTGAATTGTTATGTAAGGCACTGTCCTACTTGACTGATGGTTGTATATGTTGTAATAGTTACATATGCATAACATTTTTACAAATCAGTAAAATCAGTATATATTTTTTTCATGAGCACTCCGTATTTTTTTACATGGGGGTTGGCAGCTATGATCTTATGATGTTTTAGATGGTCCTAAAAAAAAATGTTGCTACTGGGACATCCAATATGGCTACAGCAGTGACCATCTAAAATAATCTTGCTATCACTGCTCTCTGGAACAGATAGATGGTCACTAAAAGACTACTGGTGATGTGTAAGTGGTACTAAATGAAAATTGCACTGTTTTGGCTTCTAAGTGTGACTGCCGTAGCAGCTATCTTGGAAATTTTGTTATCACTATTTCTTTGGATCATATTGACATGGGTCTTTCATTGAAAGACTTTCTATTTAATGTCTATTTGGTCTCAAGGATATTGGTGCCATATACAATATGGCCACCGCAGTGTTCATCTTAATTTTGTTATGACTATTGTTTCTGAAAAGATGGTCATATCAAAATAGGGTTTCCACTAACCTATTTATGATATCCTAAATGAAAATGGTGCTGTTCTGACATTTGATTTGGCTGCCACAATGGTCATCTTGAAAAATTATCTTGTCACCACTTCTGACTGAATGGGGTATACACTGAACGATTTCTTAAGATGTCTAGTTGTTTGTAAATGAAAACAGGTCTGATCAGATTTACAATATGGCTGCCACAGTGGCCATCTTGAAATCCTGTTCTCACTGCTACTCCCAAGTCCTATCAATATTGTGGTTTCACCTAAAGACTTCTTGTGTCTGTTTGGTACTAAATAGAAATGGTGAGAATCTGATATACATTATGGTCGCCATGGCAGCCACCATGACATTTGACATACTCCAAAACAGAAAGTCACATAAGCATAAAGTTTCCACCAGGAGAAATGTGATCTTGTTGCTTCTAAATGAAAATGGTGCCCATGTTACATCCAACATCACCACCACATCAGGTAATTTGAAATTCTTGTTATTGCTGAAAATTATAATTGTCAGAGATGGTTTCAACACTCAGCATTTGAAAAGAAGAATTGGTCTTGCCTTCAGCTCTAGGAAACAAGTTTCAGGCAACAGGTGCCCTTGAGAGACTCACAGTAGATGTAATTAACATGTGTGGATCTCTTGAAGCTGACAAAATTGGGCTGGATTTGTCTTCATTCATCGTAATACAGCTGTGAAATTGAATCTAATCTTGCACATTGTCTTTCTGTTCTGTTTTTTTTTTTGTTAGGCAGTTTTCTCAAAATTCAAATTATATCATGTCATTTAGACTTGTACTTCTGATTTGAAATTCTATACCTCTTTTTGTTAGGGGAGATCAATGGTGTTGATGTGTGTACCCCAAATTTCAATATATACATGTATATAGCTTGTTTATTCAGGTAAGGGTATGTCTAGAAAAAAAAAAACCATAAATGCTTCCTGTTGATGCAGGAAATATTTAAGTTATTTTTGTTGTTTTTGTTCTTGTAGCATTTATCGGTCATTTTCCTCGGTATTGGTTGGCATCGAAAGCCTCCTCCCATCTTTGTGTAAAACAGTTTATATATAAAATTACTTGGATAAAAACTGGCCATATTACCTTATAATATCATGGTTTGCATACAGATTAAATTATTTACAGAACTTTAATATACAAGTATAGGGAAATAATCATGTATGTAAAAGGAATTCCTGATATAGCTTGTTTATTATGATTTTTATTTTATTTTCCAATTTTGATTAAATATATGCTTCAATCAATTTAAGGAAATTCTTTACTCTTGCATTTTGCATTTTATTTTATTATTTTGTTTATATTTTTTTTTGTACTAGCATCATTTAATGTTTGATAAGAGTAGATTAGTTTTTTCTTAATTACAGCATTGGCTCAAGTTGTGCATACCGTATATACTTGCAAACTGCAGAGATCCAGATCTGCCATTGCATAATGCACCAGTAGATCTGAGTCTGTACAATTTGTTAAGTGTAATCAGTAAAGCAAACAACATAGACCCAGATCAGCATTATGATATAGCAAATCCGGATCTTTGTTGTTTGCAGTTTGATTAGGCTTATAAGGGAGTGATATTTGGTAATTAGCTCATGCTTCAAGTTGACGAAACTCTTGTAGAGTTCTAGAGTTTTATGTTAGTTGTAAATGCATTACACAGTGGATCAAATCTAGTCAATTTCAGCGCAGTACTATATGGCAGACTAGTCATTCAGATTATTTCACTCATTTTTTTAATTTATTTTATCATGATTTGTATATTAACATATATCCCACTCATGTATAACCTTGTGTAAGTTATTGATTGTTATTCTTTTTAGAAGTGTTTTACAGAAAGAAGGATAAAATGAGGAAGTAAACTCTCCTGTTACTTTTCCCAGGAACATTGTAAATTTATTTCAGTTTCATGTGAACCATTTTGCAGTAGAGCAGTGATGTCGTAATTATTTTCTCCTGTTTATAAAACATGTTTTCCAGCATTTGTTGCGGAGTTTAGTTACACAGAGATAGTTTGGGGAGGCGTTGAATAGGGGTGGGGTGGTTAGGTTCTGGGGATTGTTATATTGGGGTACATGAGAGACTCATTGATAAGGGGGGAAGGTTCTGAGCATTGGTATGTTGGGGTATATGAAGGAAGCATTGGGTAGGTGTGATTATGTTATGGATGTTTGGGGGCAGGTAGTAAGTATGAGCTTAAAGGGATACCACAAGGAGAGAGGGTTTCAAAGAAGGAGCAATATTACCTTGAAAGAGGACTGTAATGAACAGGGGTGGGAGTGGGCATAGTTTTATATGGAGTTTGGAAG
The DNA here is from genome assembly GCA_030141615.1 of Unio pictorum. Classification (NCBI taxonomy): domain Eukaryota; kingdom Metazoa; phylum Mollusca; class Bivalvia; order Unionida; family Unionidae; genus Unio; species Unio pictorum. The sequence goes on from JARLTB010000059.1 coordinate 15,492,377, forward strand.
GTTTGAGCGGATAAATTTCTTAATAACAGTTTTAGTCTTATAGTCGTTATTGACCATCAATACTTGTCATCAAAATAAACAATGCTTTATTGGGACATGTTAAATGGTCCAAGGAGGGATATATAAAGGAATACTGTAGAAGGAGGAAATATTAGTGTAAATGGAAAAAAAACCTCTTTACAAAGAATTAATTGTATTTTATCGGCTGAAAATGCAACTGCAGCACTCTACTTTCACTGAGAGGAGAAAGCTAAAACATATACATGTATCCTGTATATTGAGCATTTCCTGGATTCACTGTTACATGCCAACCAATTGCTATGAATGGAGTCATATTTCTCTTAATTAGGAAATGAAAAAATAATATGACATTTAAAATTGATCTAGTTAAATTTAGACCAGATGATAATTACGTAGAAGTCTAGTCAATTTCATGTTCAAAAAATGTATATGTAACGCTGCTTGTTTAGTGTCAATTTCAACTTTGTACTTTTGTACTGTAACCACTCAGCATATTAATAAACATATAATCATGTATATTACTTATGTAGTTAAAAGAATAGAATCTACCAAGACTGTTTATAGTACTCAGTATATTAATAAACATATAATCATGTATATTACTTATGTAGTTAAAAGAATAGAATCTACCAAGACTGTTTATAGTCTAACAGAATTTACCAGAAACGATTCGGAGAGGGGACAAAGAATACTTTATCTGCCGAAAGTTGAAAGAAAAAAATCCATTTATATAAAAAGATGAAAATGCAGCTCTTTCTTTCCCTTTTCTTTATTTTCTACCCGACTCTAGTCCAACAACTCCTACGCATCTTAATAAATCATTACTGCCAACGCAAGAAGACCGGATTACAATTTTTATGACATTATCATGAAATGCAATATCAGTTTCCTCTAATTATTAACAAAGAGTGTTGTAGTGTAGTGGGAGGAAGTTTCTAATAATGCCCGTCAGCCGTATGCTTGAAGTATTTCGTAATGAAATGAAATTCTTTGTGCATTTGTTAAACTCAAAATAGTGTATTGTCAATATTTGTTTTTTGGTGGGTGGGGGTTGTTTATTTGTGTAATCTTTTAAACGTCATTTGGCAATAAGATGTACTGACATTGAGTAAGCTAGTTCATAATAATAAGTTCTGACTGGGATCATTCAATTTCTTCCTCATATTTTTTAGAAATGATTCATACAAGATGAGGAAAAGGTTGAGAAACTATCATGACTGTCATTATTAGGGTGTACGTTCGCGGAAAACTTGAAAAGCAAATTCATTGGGGTGGATGTTTAATGAACATGAATATCACACACACACACACACACAACTCATCGCGTCGAGGCCTCTGTCGGTACCAGTGTATTGAAAGGATGGGAGTATTGCTCTGAAAATGTAGTTGCGTAGAATTCACGAAAACTATATATATTCATTATGTTATTATTTTCTTGAGTAGATTTATCAATCTCTGTATTTTTGCCATTATCACTTTGGCATGAAAACGTATTGCATAGCATTTCACAACATTCTGTCGGTCTTGGTAGGTTTTGTGTTGCAGTAGAACTCGGGGGTGTTATAAATAAACTTGTCATAGATAATTCCGTTTTGTTCCTTTCCTTCAATTCCTTTCTAGATAAGCAGGCCGATGACTCTCCTTGGATGATTAGTGCATCCGCCTTTGTGTTGTTTATAACTCTGCAATACACCTGTGTGATCCTTGCTTTGGAAGTTGTGTTTCACAACCTTGTCAGTGTGATTTAATTGTCAGGCGTGCCCGGTATCGAATTCAATCTAGTTTACTTTTTTCCACACAAGTGCAGCGTGGACACATCTTAAGATGTACACGCTTCACGCGACAAAATAGTTAAATTTAATAATGTCTGGGATATAAATAATATCTAAGCGAAGATGTATCGTGTCTTGTGTCACTTGCTGCTCTGTTTAATAAGGCACTGGTGTTTCCATGACGGCAATGAGAGAAAGCTTGGTTCAATGTTCTTTTCCTACCCCACCCCCTCCCCGTCTGTCAACCCTCCACCCAAAGAAAGTAAAACAAACAGTCGTTGAAAGCAACCTAATTAATATTAACTGAATTGCCTCTTCTATGTATAGAAAGATTCCAGAGTGTGAGACTACGAGATTTATCCATGATGCGGAAACAACGGTTAAAGCTCTGTACAAACCGTACACGAGCTGATCTTCCGAGCAAGCGCGCGTTTACACTGTGAGTGAATTGGTGCCAGTCATAATCGCCGCCTCCTGTTCACACAGATATTTCTTATCACGAGTAATTTGCCCATTTCTAGCAGCAGATGTCATAATACAGTCTTAACGAGAGTTTATGATAGACGGTTAGTTCCGTAAATTGGACCTTCCCGAATTTCTTTAACTGGATATTTGTAGGTATACTTGTACATGTACAGTAATTTGAGAAATAATTCATTATATTGAGTGCTTGGGTCCCATTTTGCAATGCACGGCGTGAAGTACAAATAATCGGCTCGAGTATGCAGTGGTGAATGATAAAAACGTCAAACAAAGATGAACAAAGCAAGTGTGGAGTTACACATCCGTGTTGTGTGGTTATTTTAGCAATATTATTTGTAGTATTCGCGCGTTTAAGTTGACATCTTTGTTTTCTTTGCCATCTTTGTTGTAATGACCATCATTATCTGCTAATTAATGCCTGTTATATTAGTAGTGAAAGTAGACAGGTTTGCATTAATCTCTTCAGCCTTACATGCGTTGTGTTGGATTCTGGCACCAAACATGAGATGGCAAAGATTAATGTAACTTAGATTACAGTCAGTTTTATAATTTATTTATATTGTCGATTTTAGAATTTAACCGGCCAACCTTTTAATTCATAATGAATTTTATAAAGAAAAGTACATGTAAACTAAGGAATAAAACAGTCGTTGGATCAGCGCGGGATAGTAAGTGTAAGAAAGAATTAGCGTGTGTGTGATAGGATTTTTAACGTAACTTCAACAATGTTTCAGTCATATCGCTGCGATGTCTGCAATGAGGCAGTTTATAGTGATGTCTAACACTGGGGCATCATACCGCAGACATTTAGCACGATGTCCCACCCAGTCACATTATCCTGAAACCAGGCCGACCAGTCCTAACACTAGCCTCTTAATGTTGAGCGCCAAGCGAGGCAGCTATTAGTACCATTTGTGTAAGTCTTTGGTATGTCTCGGTCGGAGATCGAACTCGCGACCTCCCGCTTCCGCGGCGGATACTCAAACCACTAGGCCACCGAAGCGGTAAAGAATTAGTAAATGAACACATTAATAAAAAAAAAGGTGAAAAAGAGGATCATAGAAGAATTGTGGAATATATAAATGCATTTATGCATTATGTTACGTGCTTAGGCTCGAATAAACAGTAACATAGAAGGGTGAAATTAACAAGCTTGTAAAAACTTAATAAACAATTTATTGAGCACAAATATTTTCCAGAAAAGAAAAGTAAACTTACGGTTTTAAGAATCAATTCCAAAATTAATCCAAAAAAAATTCAAAATATTATCCACCAGAGAAATTGCAAAAGTCCTGGTAATGTCCAAATAATTCCAAGTTCGAATCCCAGCGAAGTATCCAAAATGGAAGACGATATCACTTGCTGAAGTCAGTTTTTGGTAATAAAATTATATGAGCACAATTCTTTTCCAGATAAATAACAAAATATTTCCTCTTGATCCAAACGAATTGACATAATTTCCAGTACAAGGTAATTTAAAATAACTCAAAAAGACACAACCTAATATTCTAGAAACCCAAGTTCTACTCGGTCGTTCGCTCCAAAACATAATTTATATACTTGTTTTTACGTAAACAAGAAAGGGGTCACATGATCTTCTAGAATCTTTTAGAATAAATTTACGTTCAAAAATTCACGTGACCCAACTAAAAATAGATGTTTATACAAAGCTCCATAATGTCCTTGGAACCAACCAATCATTTTAAAAGCTTGTTTACAACTCTGAAGCCAGGTCAGGAATGAGGTCAACACCTGGTTTTTACAGGTCATCCCACTTTTTAAAAATAATATCTCCCAATGAATGAATCTTACTTAAAATGTCAAATTTGAATCTGACAAACAAACAATTAAAAATAATAAAAGATAAATGACCCAAATCAAATACACGTAACAATTAGAATAAACAACGAGTAAGAAAGTACAAATGTGTAAGATCAATAATACAAAACTTGGCCCATTTTCGTTCACGAATTTTGACACTTTGTTTCGCATATGGTCATCTTAGGTAAGTGACACAAAGTTAAATTCAGTGTCTGAGTGTACATTGCGTAAATAAGGGATGAATAAGGGCTTAGTCTTGTTCTTTGAGGGGTAATCCTCTAAATACGGTCTCTTGAGTTCGCACATTAAACTTTTTAACAACTGACAAGCTCCTAATCTTCGTTAATAACAGGGCCTGTGATTGTAAAATAAGTACTCATTTTATTGAATTTGCAACATCTGGTCTTTAGTTAATCTGAAACATTTGCCCGAGACGAAACCATTAAATGACCCTAAAAAGCTTGCGCTTTGTTTTGGCACAAACACGATTGTATTCTGTCTCTTCATCCAGATGATACATATAAACATAACGCAAACTGTCTCAAATAGTTAATCGTAACGGTGGCGCGTCATACGCATTACGTACTTCTGACAGAGTGACGTGTTTAAGATGAAGTTTGCATTTGCAGCATGCGATGTGAAGGGAATGCTGGCATACCTTCATGCAGCAACGACCTTAGCAAATGCCGGATAAGATTTATATCGTTTTGGCGCGGCCCCCTGTGAGCACGGCATTTGAAAAAAAAAAAACTTTTTAAAGTTTTCTTTGATATTAAATTTAAAAATTTCTTCCATAGCTTTAAAATTACTTTCTATCGATATATTTTTTTTTAAATACTAACGCGTGGGGCCACTGCGAGCGCAGTCAGATCAGTCCAATCGACCATAGGCCGGTCCTGTCTTGACGGTATTTTCATATGCTGTGGCTGAAATATCTTTACATACTGTCTTGTGGATCTAAACACGCAGCTGATCAAAATAGCTGCTCACATGCGCTCGAAAACTGCCTGAACTAGTCCAAAGTACTTTAGATAAAACGAATTTTGCCTGTGTAGTTAACAGGTACAGATCAAGTGGTGTTTTATTTTTAGTATTTTAGGGTCGGCGGTTTGGTGAGGGTGACACAATTTCAAAATGACCCTGGCTTGTTTCCTCGAAAGTGCATCACAGTAAATGGCCATATGTTTCCTCAAAGTGTGCATACTATCCAGTAAATATGTGCAAGAATAAACGATGGTCAAATTGCAAGTGATTACGTTTGTGTGTGTAAAGGGGTTTTATTTTCCGAGAGGAGGGCGGACACACTGGAACGCACCCCCGGGCAGTGCAAGGAAGGAAATAAAACTTCTTTAAAATGTCAAAATAAAAGTTGTCGGTTTTTTAAAATAACAATTCATCCTAAAAGTCCAAGAAGTTAAAATGGCCAGCAATTTTGTTTAATACATGTACATCTAAAGTAAGGCCAACTATATACTCTGTAACCCAAATTACACCCTTACACACACACACACACACACACACACACACACACACACACACACACATATATATATATATATATATATATATATATATATATATATATATATATATATATATATATATATATATATTTATATATATATATCTTGAATTGAGACGCATCAGTTCCATTCGTAAATATCTTTCAGGTGATGCCACTAAAACACTTATGTGTTCATTAGTACTTTCAAGCAAGACTGGACTATTGTAACTCAGTTCTGTCTGGTTCGTCACACTATTTACTCCAGAAACTTCGTCACACTATTTACTCCAGAAACTTCAAAAAGTTTTTCCAACCGCTCCGGTGGTCTAGTGGTTAGAGCGTCCGCCCCGGAAGCGGGAGGTCGTCGGTTCGATCCCCGGCCGAGTCATACCAAAGACTTACAAAAATGGTACTAACAGCTGCCTCGCTTGACGCTCAGCATTAAGAGTTAGGACTGGTCGGCCTGGTGTCAGGATAATGTGACTGGGTGAGACATCATGCTACATGTCTGCGGCATGATGTCTCAGTGCTCGACATCACTATAAACTGCCTCACTGCAGACATCGTAGCGACATGACTGAAAAATTGTTAAAGCTACGTTAAAATCCTAATCAAACAAACAAACATCAAAAAGTTTCAAAACACAGCTGCACGGATCATCTTTAGAGTACCTCAATCAGAGCACACCTCACCACTGCTCTGTACCCTACACTGGCTATCGATTCGATACAGAATCAAACACAAAATTTGTTCTCTGTGCTATGTTTCAATGACAGACTCCAGTCCAACATATCTATCCGGCTTCACCCATGTGTATACACCAGCTAGATACTTACGCTCATCTTCTGATAATCGTATACTCATTGTTCCCAAGGTGAAAACAAAGTCATATGGACAACGTTCGTTTGCACACCAGGGCCCCGCGACGTGGAACGAATTGCCCATTGAAATTAGACACAAAGACAGTGGTCCCTTTTAAGAGTGCTCTTAAGACTCACCTGTTTCGACTGCTGGGACAAACTTAGCGACCTAATCATGTTTTGTATCTTGTATGTTTTCAGCATGTTTTTATGTTTTCCAATTTCATTGTTTTTGTCATTTGTTGTTCTGTAGTGTATACAGTCGACTCCACTTAACTGCACACGCCGGATAACAGCACATAGGCACGCCGGTCCCGTTTTCCCCCAATGTTTTTCAATGGGAACCAACTTCGGATAACTGCACTTCGGTTAAATGCACACTCCGGATAATAGCACAATAAATTTCTGCCTGTGGCACATTATTCAATACAATTTTACTCCGGTTAACTGCACATTATGTATTCATGATCAGTTATTGCCAGTCCACTGCTGTAGCGCTTCAAATAAGCCGAGAATTAAGTCGGCAAATGCGACTTTGTAAATGAATGACATGTAAAGGACGCCTAAGGTGGTACAATCGACTCCGGTTAACTGCACACCCTCGGGCCCGTCACGAGACCGTGCAGTTAACCAAAGCGTGCACTTAACCGAAGTACGGTACAGTACAGCTTTAAATCAGCACGGCACGAATATATGTGAAAATATAAATTTAAACAATGATTAGAATGCACTCTTTCAACTTTTGCTTAAATGTTAAGCTTGTTTTCCTTCCTCCGAACACAACTTCATTGATTCAACCAATGGATCCAGGAATTATAGCGAATTTCAAGAAATTCTATAGATCGCTTGTTATTCGAAAACTGCTGTCAGTGGCGTCGCTAGGGGTGGTGCGGACCGCACCGGATGACACCATCTCAGAGGGGTGACACCAAAATGAAAAATTGCAAATTTTACAGAGCACACACTGCTCGATTTAGTCGGATTTCATAAGCGGATAACCGATCATAGTTCAATACATGACTAGAAGGCACAGGGTGCCACCATGCAGTCTGCGAAGCGTCTGATGCTTATTTGACTGAGATTCAGAGCTGGTCGGAGCAAAATTTGGAGTTATTTGCGAACGCGTTAATTAATGAGGGGTGACACTATGAGTTTACGCACTGGGTGACACCAACCCTAGCGACGCCACTGACTGCTGTAAAACATTGATGGGTCATCTCCCACAGAAAAAGTGTTGAGTTCCAAAGTCGTCTGCATCATGTTTTTCGCCGTGTTGTCGTTTAAATTGAATTCCGTTGCGCATTTTCCATCTTTCCAACCATCCATTTTTTGGTTGAAATCATTCAAGCCCGAATGCTTTAGAGCAATGTTTCCCATGCTGTACTATGATTTTTCCCACGCTATTATTGCTTCCTAGTGGGCGCGGATACCACCTAAGGCGTCCTTAACATGTCAATCATTTACAAAGTCGCATTTGCCGACTTAATTGTCGGCTTATTTGAAGCGCTACAGCAGTGGACTGGCAATAACTGATCATGAATACACAATGTGCAGTTAACCGGAGTAAAATTGTATTGAATAATGTGCCACGGGCAGAAATTTATTGTGCAATTATCCGGAGTGTGCATTTAAGCGAAGTGCAGTTATCCGAAGTTTGTTCCCATTGAAAAGCATTGGGAAAACACGGGACCGGCGTGACTACGTGCAGTTATCCGGCGTGTGCAGTTAACCGATGTGCAGTTAAGTGGAGTCGACTGTACATCAAATATTACAATACCGTCACATAGTGCATCAAAGATTATAATTATGTTGCATAGTACATAACTATTACAATAATGATGCACAATACATCAACGATTACAATACTTTGCATATTACTTCAACGATTACAATAATTTGCATATTACTTCAACGATTACTATAATTTGCAAATTACATCAACGATTACAATTACTTTGCATATTACTTCAACGATTACAATACTTTGCATATTACATTAACGGTTATGATAGTTTGCATATTACATCAACAATTACAATACTGTTAAAGCTACGTTAAAAATCCTAATCAAACAAACAAACAAACAAACAATAATTTGCATATTACTTCAACGATTACTATAATTTGCAAATTACATCAACGATTACAATTACTTTGCATATTACTTCAACGATTACAATAATTTGCATATTACTTCAACGATTACAATAATTTGCATATTACTTCAACGATTACAATAATTTGCATATTACATCAACGATTACAATTACTTTGCATATTACTTCAACGATTACAATACTTTGCATATTACATTAACGGTTATGATAGTTTGCATATTACATCAACAATTACAATATTTTGCATATTACATCAACGATTACAATTATTTTGCATATTACATTAACGATTGCAATACTTTGCATATTACATTAACGATTACAATCTGACTGACATCAAAATAACTTCAAATACATACTATGAATTTTATTCTAATTTATAGATTGAAAACAACTGTTTCTCTAGAACAATATACATGTCCAAATACAAGATATTACAGTTTATACCGTACGATTTCGTCCCTTGAAAAATCACTTCACGTGATAACGGCGCCTTTGTGTGCACCTCGATCAAAAGATCTTTTTATATCTCTGTATTTTATCAACATACTCATGTTGAGATAAATGTTGAAGTATAAACTGGACTATGCAAACATTCATATGTCAGTAAAGAGAAGCACACATGCCAGTACACCGAGCCAGACACGTATGTATTCGAAACATGATTATTATGAATACCAGTAAATATACAAATCTTAAAAATATACATACAAATATACATATATGCCTCTGAACCCAAACGCATAAACATACATCATTGCACAAATATACATGCATATATAGCAAGGCATTTGTATTAGGAAAAAAGTGCACCTGTCAACTTGAACTGAGTGCATTGCAACATGACCTTATGAACGTATTGTCTAGTGCATTTGTGGTTTAACTTAAAGACGTTGCTATAGGGTTTAACGCCATTTTTCAGCACACGATAGGCTATACATGGCGGCCAGTATTAATGATGGAGGAAGAACCCGGGGAAAACCCCCGGAAAGAACAACCGGCCCAGCTACTGGCAAGCTTTCTCACATACTCACATTGGCCGAATCTTTGACGCGAATACCCACGTAGACATAAGTGAGATGGCAGTGATACGTAACGGAGAGCGTTTTAAACCACTCGGCCACTCGGGGCTGCTGCGTGCACATTTAACTTCTGCACCTAATGCATGTAGAGTTACCGTATAGTCGTTAGTTCTAGTGCATATAGGCGAACATTTACAGCATAGACATGAAGTCTAGCTCATAACGAGCCTATATTTACCGTATAGACATGAAGTCTAGCTCTTAACAGGCCTATATTTACCGTATAGACATGAAGTCTAGCTCTTAACAGGCCTATATTTACCGTATAGATCTAAAGTCTAGTGCTCATAGGCCTTGTTATGCCGGTACATCTAAGTCAACAGCGTCATCTTTAGCATGTTTACATCATGGCATTTCTCGTTCACCGTTCCATCGTAACACACACCTTGTTTATGAAGTGAGCCTTTTCATGCAACTAGGAATGACCATATTAATTATATGTAATTGTTACGCTTAAAATGTCTGTTTTAATTCACATATATGTAGACCCATTTCCGCAGATATGAGTTGAACGTCCATTCATGCGGAGCACATGTTGTGTATTACCGCTACGATGTGTTGTCAACGAATGTTGTATATAAAAAAATACATATTTCGAATTGATTTTATATTTTTATCACACGGCTTGTCTACTTACATTTTAAATGTATGACGCCTTGTGCAGTTACATTTTATTTATAATCGGACACAAATAATGTGTGTGTGTGTGTGTGTGTGTGTGTGTGTGTGTGTGTGTGTATGTGTGTACAGTAAATCAACGATTACAATACATTGCATGTCGAACACCCACGCAGACATAACATTATTATTTACCTTTCCAATTAAAGTTCAAATAATTATGCAGATTTAATTTGCAAAGTGTAGACAGTGTTAGAGAAACTTTAAACGCAGCATCGATAGTGCTTCTCCATGTGTAGCTGCTGCCAAAATATTTGGCAAGCTGACTTTTAAAATTGAAAACTTATTTGTTACATTTTTATTTTGTTGTTTTTGCCAAGCAGTTTTTTTGGAATCGGTCTCCTGTTATTGCCACACAAACAACAGATCATAAACACCACCTGTGGGTGTAAAATTTTCTGTTCATCGATCATTCATGGAGAATAATCGTTATTGACGAATACTTTTTATTTCCAGGACATCTGTCAATTAAATCTCTTAAGTTATATTATTAACAATTAACGCCTTAGTCACCTAAAGACAGCCGGGGCCCCGAGTGGCCGAGTGGTCTAACGCGCTCTCCGTTACGGATCACTGCCATCTCACCTCTGTCTGCGTGGGTTCGAGTCTAAGATTCAGCAAATGTAGTTATGTGAGAAAGCTTGCCAGTAGCTTCTCGTAGGTCGGTGACTCTTTCTGGGGGTTTTCCCCGGGTTCTTCCTCCACCAATAATACTGGCCGCCATGTATAGCCTATCGCGTCAGAAAAATGGCGTTAAACCCTACAACAACAACAACAACCTAACGACAGCAACATGCATCAAAACAATCTTTAGACGCGGCCAGCTAAAACGCTGCCCCAGACAAGGTTAGGGACCTGAAGGTCGACAAATCCCAGATACGCAAAAATATTACAATTAAAATGTAACCGATGAGTTCAATATCACCATTTATTCCTTTTTTGTCAAAACTTGCTTCAGTTGGTAAATATTCACATTATCATGCCTGTGCGAGAAAATGCAAATAGCCTTCACATAGACCACAAGATGGAAATACGTGATGTGGCATTACAAACAGAACACTATCATTAGCCAAATAAATTGCACCAGTCCTATACGCAATGGTTAATGAAATAGTATTAATGTAAACGTGAAGTCATGCTAAATTACCATTATGCTTAATACTAATTGTTGAAATAAGACTTAGTGACATAACACCGTTTTATTTCTCTTATCATAAGTATCTAGGTTGTATTTATCTAGTGCTGATAAGTAGACAAATCCTTTGAATCATTTGATAAAATGATACTTTATTTAGACTTTTCGTCGCAAATTAACATAACATAAAGATAACCAGTCTTCCATTTATTGCATACATACAAGCTTCCATGGGATTGAAGTTTATGTTCTGAACGACAAAATACATGGAAACAAATATTGGCAATGATTGCGTAGTAGTTCGGTTTCTGGGTGGCTGTAAAATAGGCTGTAGCAAAGATAGTTAAAATATGCCACACGTCTTCATTTTTCTCTGTCTCAAGCTTTCCCCGCTGCCTTGATTTCTCTCATTAGACTTGCATCATGGGAGGCCATTAGTAAAGCTGTTCAATACTTAGTGGATTATAACTGGTTTCAAAAGAATTGATTCCACAAGGCGATACGATTCCTTTGAATTTAGCACTACGTGTCGTGTCTTTTAGTGACTGCATGTATCAGATTTCTTTTAGCGGCAGATGCTCTATTGCAAATTTATCACAATTTCATCGGAAGACAAGACATTTTATTAAAGATGACGAGATTAGCGATGAATATCACTCTCTACCCATGTGGTAATTTGTTAAATTATCAACTTTATCTACTCTTGATATTTAACAAGTGTGCGTGACGAGTTGGAGACATGACCCGATTTATGACCGGAAGGACGTATATGACTGTAAATGTCTTGCGTTCGAAACTTGGGAATATGAGACTGCTGACTATCTCAAAGATATGGGTGGCTGATTAATGAAAGAAAGCGTGAACTTACATTTGAAATACAAATTTTTGGGTTGCTTCTAAGTCTGAGACCGTCTTCTGTTCCTTTTCTCCTTCTCCGTAATTGATGATGCCAGCTAAATCTAATTTACCATGTGATGAAAACCAGGAAACCTATCGCTTCTTTTACTCCAACGTCTTCTCTGTCAACATTTTTTCTCTTTTCCTGATTTAACTGCTCGTAGAATAGCACAAGACATAACATACATGTTGCAAAGTTTACTGGATTCGTCCAAGCAAGAACTTGCATGATCGAGTCCACAGAGAACACTTCGTCGTCACGTTGAAAGAAATCTTAAAGTCAACGAAGACGAATTCCAGTATGAAAGATGAAATGTTCGACATGATTCACCTCAGTACTTCCTCTATACCAAGATACCAAGATGTTTTCCTCTCAACGTTTACACCGTTGTCGACGTCCGGTGGTGTCGTCCAAATAGGGAAATCATGCCTTCCCATCACGTTGAGCTAAACATGAGGATGTCTTGTTAGTAGTTACCAAAGCCAGTGCTTCGAAGTAAACACAAAGAAATACTCGATACGGTCTGTGAATGTTGTTTGAACGTCTTGAATACGACAGCTCGTTAAACCAAGATACAGAAACAGTGAGTGTGACGACAAATAGTGTAAAAGAAAGACCCAGTAAATCAAAAGAAGAAAAGTTTTCTGTCAACGAGGAGGACGTACAAACATGCTAATAGGACCATTGGTAACATTCTTTGTTCCCTTGTTTGGATCAAATTGCTCGGGTTATAGGTATTGAGGGAGACATGAACAGAACATGCATTTCTGCAAATATATCTCACCTGTACATCTGGAGTTTATGCAAAGGGCGAATTTAATTTCAGTAGTTTACAGATGGTGAACTGCATTGACAAACACCGTCGGTAATACTCCACCTATCTTCGAATTACAATCTCTTAGATACTTCACAATTACAACAATAGTTACACTCGTTGATGAAATGAATATATTTGTCAGAAACGGCAACTTTTCAACGGTACTGACACATATTGCAAGGTCTTCAATTGTTGAGTCAGAAAGTCTTTGATCCTACTTTGCAATATTTCAAGACTTTCAGGAAAAGAAAAAAAAAGGAAAGCAAAATTCAGCAGCAGCTTGAAAACCGACGACGCACACGGCCACATGATTGGAATAGAAAGAGAAAAAAGACTTCGAAGACGTTCATAAGCTCACCTGCTATAAAACATCCACCTTGACATCTGCATCAAGATTTCTGGTTGGATCAAAAAGTGTTTTGTCAATACCATTGCCAGTGGCAGTGAACAAGAATGAAATGAAGAAAGAACCCGAATAAGGTCACCGATTGTACTTGCTCAGGTATCCTTTACTCCCTATGACTCGTCGGACATGCTGACGATGAACAACACTGAAATGTTTTAGACGTGCATTTTGTAAAATTCTACACATAGAAAAATTAAAACATCCTACCCCGATTCCAAAAATAAACTCAAACATTTACGTCTGCTAGAAGCACGACATTGGTTACAAGAGCAATCCCATTGGACGAAAAATTTGCAAAAATTCAAACATAGATGGTAGGAATCGACCATACATGACAAGTGTAATTAGCAGATGTCTCTCAGCATCGTTACTAATATTTCTTTTATATCATTCACATGTTTTCAAAATCAGCCATGGTAGTTCCTTTATGATGTATTGTGCATCTGGAGCAGCTTTTGGAAATGCGATTTTTCAGAAAGGACATAACAGTTCCTTACTGAGCAATTGTACTTATTACATCTTTTCAAACACTCGTTACGGTGGCAACAGCAAAGTCACTCACAACTCTTCCAGTCACATAAATCCTTTGGTACCATCGGAATATTTTTCTCTGTTGACTCGTCAGATAAAGCACAATGTTAATTTAATTAAGATCTCTTATATCTAACCTTTACTAAAACAAGAGCAGAGTGGTAGAGCAAGCAGATTTTAGCTGGGCTCGGCACTGTAAGGAATACTGCTTTTTCTAGTTTATATGAAGATGTTAGATTAAGTTTACATAAAATTGTAGGACCCTTACTTGGTGTGTGCGTGTCCATTGAACCCGAATGTAACACACACACACACACACACACACACACACACACACACACACAGAGTCCCGGATTACCCATTAGGCAGAGTAGGCAACTGCCTATGGGCCCCGCGACTTTTATGGGCCCCATTAGGGGCCCACATGAGACCGTGACCGTGGGTCTAGGGCCCCAAAAGTTTGACTGCCTATGGGCCTCTACGGTGCTTAATCCGGCGCTACACACACACACACACACACACACACACACACACACACGAAACGTGTTCCTAAAATAGTATAGTGCCTTATGAACTATTTTGTAAGCAAACCATTTACGCTCAGATAGTAGTGGCTGATGGTTTTAGTTTCTTAGATTTGTTTGTGGAAGAACTAAAGCTTTTTCGTCTATATGAAAGTAGAGATGATAAAGTGAGGAATGTCAACGAGTTTACTTAGACACAAATGAAACTTTCAAAACGCAAATGAATGAACGGGATATTCGCAATGTTCACAACAAACTTGAGTGACGCAGTATTGAAAATACAATTCTAATCACTAAAACAGTTATTTAGAAGATGTTCATAGCGTTTCGTTAATGCAACGGTTCAGATCAGTGTTGTCTAGGGTATCTAACAACATCGCAGAAACGCACTGGAAATGTTATCGCATATCTATCAGACTTACTGTTTTACCATCGTGGAAATAATGCGGAAATGTGAGGGCCTCAGAGCCAATATGACAAGACGACGAATAATACTTATTTCCGCTGACTAAATGGACTCGCACACTCCAGATTAATTCCAATTTTCCTCGCTAACTTTGCATACAAGTCATAACAAAGCTTTGGTCCATTAAAAAAGCATACAAGTAACCAATCATAAACATGTCTTCTTTAGCTGGTAATAAGAATGGCAAAAACATATTTACATATTTGCGTCTTGAATTTCCTTCAAATGTACTTTCTTAGTTTTGCAAAATCGAATTACATGAAATATCTGACGGGTTCTAAAGCTTGATTACACCTTTCGAAATTCTAAACTAAGTTCGACTGCATTTCCAACTGCAATACCATTCTCTTATCTGCACTCGAAATGGACGTGATATTCCAAAACGTCTTTTTCATAATTACAATTGAAAGAGTTCATATTTTCCCAAACAGTCAATGACAGATCGGAATCACACATGCGGCTGTCAAGATTCGTCCCTCTCTGCTAAAATAGGGACACGTGTATCTTATGTGGAATTGACACAGCTAATAAATTTGAATCGACCCCCCCCCCCCCAAATTCATTTATTCCATACCAAATAGAAGAGCTGTTGCAATGCGCATTCATTCACAAGGTGACTCTAAATTTCAATTTTAAGTAGACCAAAAGTACAATTATTTTTTAAACTATATCGAGAGGGCGACTAAGTTCAAAGGGTGCTGGGCGGTGCTACGTGCACATTAATAGATACTGTGTATTGATGAATCTACGGTTGTATATTTATTTTGGAAATCAACATAAATCCATTTACCTTGTTTCTTGTACTGTAATTTTATAATAAAACCTTAGGTAGAAAACGAATTTACAGCATTTGTATGGACAAATATGAACTAGTTTTTCTTGGATGGATACTCCACTCCCACAGGTCGAGCATTATCCATCCGAAACATGAAGAGGAGAAAATAAGGCATATACACTCTTTCCAGAGCAGACGATTATGAAAAGAGTGGTGAACAAACTTAAATGCCCATTTCCTACCACCACTGGCTTTCATGGAAACAAAATGCATTGAATTTCTTTTGCGAGAAGGTAAACGGAGACTACCCGCGCAATGACTTATTTGACAGGTCTTTTTTTTAAAGAAACAGTCAAGTGTGACCTCATCACTTATAGTTACCTTTGAAAATGAATATCCGGGAAACATTACCTTCTAACCCAGTTTAATAACAGCTTCTTGGAACCCAGGGGTGTGTTCATAAGGTGAACTGCCTCATCAAAACCCCTCATACTTTCGAGGTTAAGTCATCAATACAGGCGACTCTCATTGCCCTGGAATCCATATTATTTTGTATTTTGTCTGCAAGACGATATCGTAGACTTTATGAGAAGAAATGCATTATCCCTAATGGGAAATTGCCATTGTTTGATACATGAACAATACTGTGCGTATTTTCTTCATCAGCGCAGTCGTGGAATCTCATTGAAGTGTTTAGTGACTAGTTTTGCACGTCATGTTTCTATGAACAATTAGAAAATAGATATGGTTTTGTGATCATTATGTGTGTTTTCCTTAACTCACATATAGCAAAATGGCTCTGTGACCTATATTGGAATTCTTACTTCTCATTGTTGTCAGCCCTGTAAATATGTTTGTTTTAAATTGTTGTTGGTTGTTTGTTTTTCGTTTGGAGGTGAGGAACGTGGCTGTTGTACAGAGAGAGAGAGAGAGAGAGAGAGAGAGAGGGGGGGGGCGAAGGGGGGGGGGCTGGCCTTGATCTACATCTTTATTTGTTTATGATTTGTGTTAGCTGGGTTTATTAAAAAGAAAATTCGAAAAATGATATTTGTTGCTGTTTGCATACAAACCTTTCTTTGACATGCTCCTACTAAAACTCTCTCGAGGGCTAAGGGTTTATTTCACATGGGCGGGTGGGGGAGGGCGTGAGTGGAAGGGGTGGGGTGGGCGCCAGATATCTGATCTCGCCCAAAGCACCAAAATCTCTATGCATTTTTCTGATAAGATGTTATCTGTTATCTTTGACATCAGAGTTTCCACTTTGAGCAATATTAACCTTCATGGCATCACTTAAAGCATTGGGTTTATATATTTAAGCACTTCTATCATCGTATTGGGTGAAAGTATGTGTTTATGTGCATGCCCCTGAACCCTTTGCATGGGTGATTGTGTGTATGTGTGTTTGCACTCCTATCATTTTCAGGAGATTGGCATATTTATGTTAGCACTCTTACTCTTTTTGTCGGTTAGTAAGTGTGGGTTATGGTCAGTTAAACAGCTCATTTGTCAGTGTATATGTGTTAACATTTCTGTCATATCCAGGATGATTGTATGTGCTAGCACTAGTGCTACACTGGTGATTGTGCGAATGTGTTTCCACTCCTACACACTGTTTGTTTTGATGTTAGTACTTCTAAATAGCGGACCTTTTAAAATTAAATCCCCGTCGTGTCTATACAGACTTAACCCAAGATGGCGGCCTGATAAGATAGCACTCACAACGCCTTCATATACTACTAGGATTATACCATTCGTTTGGGCCTCAAGAAGGTCTTCTTCAAGTAACAAAACAAAACTACACACATAACGATATGCTAAACACAATCTCACACGAATAAGGAAACGCGTACACAAAGGGAAACGTGTGTAACAATAAGAGCATACTTCTAATGAATACAGAAGTTATTCTCTTTATACAGTCAAAACTTTTTATTACAAAAAGACGACTACAAACAAACAATTTAAAAGAAATGCCTTCATGTCTAAATTTAGACGCATAATGTAAATCTAGATTTATTAGGTAAACGAAGGTGTTGTTAAGCTAGAAATAGAATTGCGCTTCAATGATCAGTGTAGCCTGTTTTACTTCATTACTGGAACAAGATAACCGATTGAGGTCGGAATATTACAAAACACTTCTGATGGTGACGAAAATACAATGTTAATGGAACAAAGGTCAGTCCATTTTTTCTGTCTCTACCGCCCTCCTCCTAGTAGAAAAGCAAGCCGAATGAATATCTCTTTTTGTAGCAGTTTTCAAATCTTCTGGAGTATGGAAATTCGATAGGCTGTCGTGGAAACCCATACACGTCAAAACTTCTAGATTCAATTCATGTTTTCAATCTGTTTAGACAGTTAACCAACCCACCCATAACCTTGGACACATTTTAGACTAACTTCTTTATGGACCTGATGATAATATTCTGCAATCCACCCTTGTATCCCACGAACTTGCATCAGATCACCTCTGCATTATATGCCATCTCACTGTATCAGTCCCTAACCCTCCACCTTTATTTGCTACTTAGGGAAACCTCCGTATGATAAATAGAACCAAATTCATGCATGACATCCAAGAAAACCTAACAATTTACTTACATCCTCAGCGGAACAACTCGATAACTGCCTGCGTTCATTGCTTGAAAAAGATACCCCAACCACCACATGCAGAGTATCAATAAAAAGTGTTCTCCATGGTATAGCAGTGCTAGGGACCAGCTTCGCATTGCTAAAAGACATCGCCGAAAAGCAGAGAAGCTTTGGCTTTCCAGCAGACTCACTATTCATAAACAAATATATGAAGCCGCTAAGAAGAGCGTCACAAATATTGTCCATTTAGCAAAATTATCCCACTACAGTACTAAGATCACGGAGAGCTCCAGCTGCAAAGAGCTCTTTGAGATAACTAACAAACTAATGTCAACGAACAAATGTACACCATTTCCAACTACCTTCTCTCCAGTAGACCTTCCGGACCAATTTGCAAATTTCTTCCGTGACGAAGTACAAACCATTAGAGATTCGCTTGACAACACAGTTTTAATTGACTCGTCACCATACAGTTATGATACAGAATTTCAGCGACAACCATTAGGAGCATTTGAACCTGTCTCTATTGATTTAGCACGGACAATCGTGATGAAGAGTGCACCAAAGTCTCGTGAACTTGATCCAATTCCGACATCACTGCTGCTTGAGTGTTTAGACCCAATATTGCCTTCACTGACTGATGTTATGAATATCTCTCTCATCGTGGGAATTCCCATCATTTTTGAAAACTGCCATCTTAAAACCTCTGCTGATGAAACCAACACTTGACCATAACGATTTAAAGAACTACCGCCCAGTTTCTAATCTCCATGCATATACAAAATCTTAAAAAAGATTGTTCTAACCCAACTTGTATCTCATTTGAATTCAGTCTTTTTAGCAATGTACAGTCTGCATATCGCCCTTGCCACAGTACGGAAACTTCTCTTCTGAAAGTAATTAATGACATTCTCTCTGCTTTGGATAGTGGAAAGATTACAATACTCACCCTCCTTTATGCGTCTGCAGCATTTGGCACAATATACCATGATATATTACTTCACCGCCTCCAGCATGTATTTGGCATTCAGAATATAGCCTTACAGTGGTTCAAGTCCTACTTAGTTAACAGGACACAAATTGTATCTGCAAATAGAATATATTCCAGCCCATTTGATCTATGTTGTGGTGTTCCACAGGGGTCTGTTATTGGACCTGTTCTCTTCATTCTATACACTCAGTCACTCTCAAGTGTCATAGATCATCACCCAGTGTCTCACCAATTGTACGCTGATGACACCCAAATATACAAGTCTAGCCACCCAACCATGGAGTAGAGAGGTGCATTTCTAATGTGAAGTCATGGATGACATGTAACAAGCTGCAAACGAATGACGATAAAACTGAGGCTATTCTAATCACAACATAAAGACTTTCTCATTCACATCCTTTACCTCAGACAATAAATATCAGTAACACCAACATTAAATTCTCACTGTCAGTGCGAAACCTAAGTGTTACTCTAGACAGTATTCTCACATTGCACCGACATGTCATGAACATATGCAAGGCTGCTTATTTTGAACTGAGACGCATCAATTCCATTCGCAAATATCTTTCAGTTGAGTTCATTAGTACTTTCAAGACTGGACTATTGTAACTCATTTCTGTCTGGTTCGTCACAATATTTGCTCCAGAAACTTCAAAACTTTCAAAATACAGCTGCTCGGATCATCTTTAGAGTACCTCGATCAGAACACACCTCACAACTGTATCCTACACTGGCTATCAATTCGATACAGAATGAAACACAAAGTTTGTTCTCTGTGCTATGTTTCACTGACAGACTCCAGTCCAACATACCTATCCGGCCTCATCCATGTGTATACACCAGCAAGATACTTACGCTCTTCTTCTGACAATCGTATGCTCATTGTTCTCACTATGAAAACGAAGTCATATGGACAACGTTCTTTTGTATTTCAGGGCCCGGCGATGTGGAACGAATTGCCCATTAAAATTAGACACAATGACACAGTGGTCCCTTTTAAGAGTGCTATTAAAACTCACCTTTTTCGACTGCAGGAACAAACTTAGAGACCTAATAATGTTTTGTATCTTATATGTTTTCAGCATGGTTTTATGTTTTCCAATTTCATTGTTTTTGTTATTTGTTTTTCTTTAGTGTAGTCATATCATTATAGATGGTGTAAAGCGCTTAGAGTTTCTAGATTAGGCGATATACAAAGTCCTCATTTATTATTATTATTATTATTATTATTATTATTATTATTATTATTATTAATGTATTGCGATTTAAATGAAATGGGTCGAGATATGCAAGAAAAAACTTAGTAAACAGACACAATAATTAATGATTCAAGGTGATTCCACGCAAACAATGAAACATGACAGGTTTTCACTCAGTGAAATCTTTTCTGAAACACCGGGACATAAATCTTACAGAGTCGAACACAAATCTGAAACGTCTTCTTGACCCCAACGCTCTGTTGAATGGTCGAAGGTCCACGACGAACGGTCTGCATTTTCTGGTCTGCCTAAAAATCCTTAAAATATATTGCTCTCTGCAGACCCGTTTGTCCAGAAGCCTTGGTTCACCACCACGTGTTGACCCATTATCTTCTTCCAGGACAACATCACCTCAGATAGCAGCACACTGAGTATAGCAAAACCCAAATTAGCACCACGTTTTAATAACACCTACAATATGGTACATATACGGAGATACAGCGTAACTACTACTCCGTCCTTCACTCTTTCAGCACAACACTCAGCACTCACCGTCCATGAATCAATCAATCACCAGCCAGTCACCATTCTGTCAGCTGAAAATATAATATCCGAATCCGTGTACTACAAATGACACGATTATATATAACGTCACATAATGAGATTATGTACTGTAAACTTAAGAGTTGATTATTTTATACAAATTATATTATCGTGACTGCTGTACAAGGTGATAATCGAGTTCAGAAGTGAACCTGTATCTGACAATAATCGTATAGCACTTAGCGTAATACATTTATTTTCTTCCTTAAAAAATACAACATTATTGCGAATTTACGCATTCTGTTAAGTCATATACAGGAAACCTAGAAAACGGATAATAACATTGCAATATGTAACACAAGTCGGAATTCTCTAAATTACAAAAATAAATGTGATAGTAAAAGAATTATATCATATTATACAATTAGGACAATAATATTTAACTCACTCACCTCCACAGCTGGAGATCGCGAGTCATTAAGTTGACTGCTCACTGACAAGACTCTTCGTAATGTGATCTTTTACTTTAAGGTGAGGTAATTTATAAACATGCCATATAGCCATACACTGCCGTTTCATTCAAGGTATATCGGTTATCCCATCATAACCACATTGTTCGTGCAGCATGGGATGAACCCAACACATCATTTCGGAATAATATACGATATACATAAACCACCCTCGGTTAACGCTGTACACAAAAACGAAACCCGAGGTACATGTATTCGATCCAAATAATAAATAAACGATATATATATATAATTATATATATATAATTCCGTGACAATTACGAGGAAATTATCGATCGACTAACAAAAACGTTAGGAGTGTGTATGTGAAAAAGCATGCGAGTAGACAGTAGCTTCTCGTGGATCGGTGGTTCTTTCTGGGGTTTTCCCCCCGGTTCTTTCTCCACCAGCAATACTGGCCGGCATCCTATCGTGTGCTGCAAAATCGCGTTAAACCCTAAAACAGCAACATCAAAAACGTTATGATTTTTGCTCGTAGTCATTGCTTACTTGGTACAATTTTAACTATAGAGAGACCGCTCCGGTAGCCTAGTGGTTAAAGCGTCCGTTGCAGAAATGGGAGGTCATGGGTTCGATCCCCGACCGAGTTATACCAAAAGACAAAAATGTCACTAACAGTTGCCTCGCTTGTCGCTCAGAATTAAGAGGTTAATATTAGGACTGGTCGGTCTGGTATCAGGATAATGTGACTGTGTGGGACATCATGCTACATGTCTGCAGCATAATGCCCCACTGCTAGACATCACTATAAACTGCCTCACTGCCTCGTAGCGAAATGACTGAATTTTTTTAAAAAGCTACCTTAAAAATCCTAAACAAACAAACAAACAAACAATAAAGAACAATATCATTAAAATATTTACAATATAAGAAAACGTGCTGGAAATAACTGTTGATACTACTACTATTATTACAACTACTACTACTAACACTAGAGGAAACTGAGACTAAAGAAAATGACATAGATGGAAATGACGCAAATTAACGGGGGACCTAAGAACTAAAGGCCCAAGTCGCCATGTGTTCACATCTACGAGCTAAAACTCAAAGTCGCAACTTGTTGGCATTTGCATATTCTCTATAATTCGATATCTAGAAGATGTATTTCTAGGTTCTGAAACGAGCGTCTGTTGACTTGTTTCTGGTATGGTTGTTTCCTGTTTCTTTGTTAAAGTCACATGTTTCGCCGAGATAGGACTGGTCCGCTTGGTGTCAGTAAAATAGGACAGCTACATGTGTGCGACATGCCTAGACATCACTAAAGACATCGTATCTATATGACTGAACAATTGCTAAAACTGCCTTAAAAATTAAAATTATAATCAAAATCATAATAACACACTTACACACACACAACCTTCGTCAAGTACCAAGGTGTATACTTTATGCGAACGTATTAACCGAATGTAATGTTTCTAAGAGTAAAGATCGTCATCTTCCGTTAACTTTGTGTCGTTGAGGGAACTGAAGGTGCCACGTTTCCACACTTCTGATGCATCTATATGCGCTTTCTTTGTTTCTTTTATATTGCCCCAAGAACGTGGCACCATACCGTTCCCAGCGACCAATTAAATAGTCTGCCCACGGACATAAACAGACGTGCATGCCCGCATGGGCGATTACGTCTCTAAGTTTCTCTCTCGTAAATGTCCATGCTCATGCTGACCAATTTGTACAAGTACAAATTTACTTCGCAGAGCAATGGATGCATGCAATTAACATGAACCAACCTGGAATCGTCGCCTGGGTTGGAGTTTTTTTTAATAAAAATTATATAACTTTGACTCTCGTGAAACTGTTATTAAGAATCATATAATCTTCGGTTTGTCCTTTAATTTCAAGCTCATTAACATCTGAGGAGCGCACAGACGAAACGGGATAAAATTCTACCTACTCGGATTTTTGCATCGTTGACATCCTCCGTATCATGGTAAACATATAGAAATTCAATTTTTGAGAAAATTCGCAAGAATCTCTGTGCATCAATGGCTTTGTAAATAATCAAAAACGTCCAGATCTCTGGCCATTATTTATTTCTGTCCTTATTTTTTTTCCGGTCGCGCCTGCGAGGTCTAAATGGTCTTCTATGTACCTCGGTTTTTGTCCGTGTTGCGTGTAAAGGATGCATCAATGCTTTCGATAAGGCTGTGAAGTGAATTAATAGGACAGTCCCAGTCGGCAGTCGACATGGTGTTCTTTTCCTGTCTGGGTCAATACACTTGATTCTGCCTTAAAGTGCCATAACAGTGTATCCACACTTATTCAGTTTATTTCTTGTTTCATGAGAATATATATTCAAAATACGAATGTAAAAAATCTGATTGAAAATTTTTAAGTAATAACTACATGGGAGCCGATCTAATATCGCATTTGCATCTGTTTACGATAATAACCGAATGCAACTGCCGACCACTTCCGGTATTTAGTGAAAACAAAGCGTGACGTCACATTATGAACACTTGTTGTAAACAATGACAGAGTCGGTATCGTCACATTATGAAAAAGTCTTCAGAAACTGAACACGAAAGTTGCGGTTTTGAAGGAAGTGAATTATTACTGTCCTGCGGGTCTTAGCCATTCGAAGATGGTGATTTAATAAGCTTAAAATATTATGATAATGGTGTACAAGCGGCTGCCGGCACCCAAATTAATCTGAACCAGTTAAACCCTATGTTTCCAATACCGACGAATCCGAAGCTGCAGATGAAGATTACGAAGAAGAAAGACGAGACTGATTGACGGACGGTTCACGGAAATTGTTTTCTGAATATGTCTACGGCCTAAGTTACGATAAATATATGTATCCGACTATATTTGCAGTAGTGTTCCACAATATCATATTCGTTTACAAATGAATGTTTCTCGCCTGTAATAAAGGATGTGAAAGTGTATTCCATTTAATGGGTAGAGACGTATTTATACGTTGATAAGTAAAAGGTACATTGGATAACAGTTGTAAACTTCGAAAACCTGTGAAAAAATTGATACGATTTAGAAGTACTTGGAGTGGACGTCCTCTTTTGCACAATTGTTGAAATAGAAATGATATTTACTGATACATGATTGCAAAATTGAATTCATATTTTGTACACTGTATTATAAGTTAAAATTTCTAATTTCTTTTATGTATGCAAATAGTGTATGTTATAAACTTTGAAATAAACCCTTTTTTATGTGGTAGTCATCTACTTGCAACTTTTATTTTCTTTCATCTCTAATTTAATTTTACAGGGCTGTACTAAATGTTTTACCTGTTCCTGAGATTAGTCGGTTTGTGTCACTGTACTGTGATGTTATGTTCATAAATATAGGAATAAATTTGATAAGCACAGCACAATGCATTAAAGAAAACTCTTATTTTAGGTGTAATTGTGGACATTGTTTGCTAATGGACACAGCAAGGGAATGTGTATATTGTTGTGACATAGAGAAGGTCAAAAGTGTCTGCAATGAATACCAGGCATACAATGTATAATACACCATCCATTGTTCAGTCCAGTTTGTCTCGACATCTATGCTTTAATAGTTGTATACTACCAGTATAGACAACATTTTGGAGATTGTCCAAAACAAGGAAATGAGTAAGTAAAAATGTTTGAGTAATTTTTCATATTCTTTTGTTTTCATGATCTATGCATGACAGCATAGTACATATTGGGATTATTAATACAGAAAATAAAAAAACCACTTTTTCCAATCATTTTATGCCACCTTCATTGATTGAACCCCTCTTTTTTAGGCCTACACCGTCTAACCTTTATACCACAGTGATACTGAAAGTCACTTTCCAAACAAACAACCACATATACATGTTCAAATATTGTTTTATTTCAGTTTTTGTGGACCAATAACAATATCTACTAAAACTTTTGATTTCCTAATTTGATCTAATGCACAAAGCATAATTTATCTCAACTTAGTTTTCAAATTATTATTTCAGAAGGCATCTGTATACAGCATTTAGACAATTTGTTTGGTGATGTTGGTACTTCTTGGGCAAGGAAGTGATGGTCATCATTCCATCATGTGCTGTTCAGAGGATCCATACTGCCTTTCCTGATCAAAACCTGAACTACACATGCTTTCATGAGGTTGACAGCGATTAAACCTTCTAAGATGATTTGGAGTAGTTATATCCTTATCAGGCTTCTCATACAGACTACACATAGGTGGTGGTACATCTACCCAAAGTTTGACTCCTTCATCATGTACCTGTCCAATTCTGACTGTTATACAATGTTACATTGCAGGATATCAAAAAATCAGATCTTGATATCTATGATTTAATTTGAAGATGAATATATTGGACTATATATGAAACACTGCAAAACCTGAAAAAGTATATTTGTGTGTGCAATAATATAAGATTTACCTTGAAAGCACTCCATGATAAGAGAAACCAATCATCTTTGGTGCAAAATGATTGATTACAGAGTGGTATCCCTCCAGTGCTGAAGTCTGTTGTCCAGATGACAGCATTGGCACAACTTTTCTCATTTTCCTGCTGGTGACAATTTCTTCAAGCTTTTAAAATACTTTAGATCCTATAAGTTATTAAATATATTCATCTTAGCTTGGTTTTATGCTATCTTACATGAAAATTAAAATGTGCACTAACAAAAATATATCTAAATTCAATAAATTACTAGACCAATAAAGTGAGTCACATGCCTATATGACATGTACTCCATAAGACCCCAATGTTGTTGTTGTTGTTGTTGTAGGGTTTAACGCCATTTTTAAGCACACGATAGGCTATACATGGCGGCCAGTATTATTGGTGGAGGAAGAACCAGGGAAAACCCACGGAAAGAACCACCGACCCACGAGAAGCTACTGGCAAGCTTTCTCACATAACTACATTAGCTGAATCTTAGACTCGAACCCACGCAGACAGAGGTGAGATGGTAGTAATCCGTAACGGTGAGCGCTTTAGACCACTCTGCGACTCGGGGCCTCAGACCCCAATGTGCTTTTGCATACCAAATATCATGGTGGTTTTTTTAAAAAAATATACTGTCATCTACATTGGAAGTTTAAATATTGTCTTTCCATTACAAAGATAATTTTGAGGTATACAATATTGTAAAATTTCTACTCCATTTGGTTGTTATTGTTGATGTTCTAGTGTTTAACGCCATTTTTCAGCACAATATAGGCGATACATGGCAGCCAGTATAACTGTTGGAGGAAGAACCCTGGGAAGAACCACTGACATTCCATTTTGTTTTGTAGATTTTTATTAATTGGGGATGGGAATAAACCTCATCATGTTTGTAAATATCTATATTTAATCTGATGCACACATTAGTCTGACAATGAAATATATATGTAAGCCTTCTAAATCAACCAGCAGAAAGATTTCTCTATTCAAATGGTCAAAATTGAAGGCATCATGAAAAGTTGTGACAATATTTATAAAATGTTTATATTTATCAAATGTTTATATCTCAGTTCTTGATTGATTGGATGTTTACTGCATTATTTTGGAAATTATGAAAACGTTCTGCAGGGTATACATGGAAATGATGTGGTGACTGCTTAGGATACACATGGAAATGATGTGGTGACTGATTTGTTGAATATCATAGATATAATAATATGGTACTTGTCATTAAAAACTCACCATTGCTGCTTCTCTCTTTGAATAGCCCCTTCTTATTTTCTTTGGCGGTGACACTTGACAAGTAACTTCTTCTGATGGTGACAACATTTGTAGTCTACACAGCTGATGCTTTGGTGTTGAAGGTTAATATACCTTTGTTTACCTTGATTTGGTTGTCAGTTTCCAACACGCAGTGGATAGACGGGAGTTCATCATCAATGAGTTTGACTTTCTTTGGTGCCCTACACATATGCTCAACCTCAAATCTATACGTAAAAGGGAAGCATTCGGGTGTGAAATTAAAGGAGCAGAGGGCAGAAAACTCAGTCGGACTATCCCAGTTTGCTCTTTTGAGTTTTACAAAGTCTGTCCACCTACGACGAAGTGATTGGTCCTTCGGGAAGGAATGCATGGAAAACCCATCAGCATTTGTATTCCCACAATTTGCTGCAACACACCTGACCCCGCTGCCCTTGCTTGTACCTCCACGATGTGCTTTTGGCATGATTGTGATGACAAAATAACTAATATGGAACGGAAAACGTGCTTGGTTTATGTTTCGATAGAAACGGAAGTAAGGCGCGTGTTCATAATGTGACGTCTGACGATCTATACACTCCGGAAATTACCGAGCGATAAAATCGGCCCGATGTGTAATATTTTCGAAAACACATCTGAGCGTATTTCTCACTTATTATGGAGAATTTTTCCATCGGGTTTGTTTATACCGCTTCCAGACTTTATTTTCTATTCAAATAATACTAAATTTGATTTACGTTATCTATACTGGTATGGCACTTTAATACACGCTTCTTTGAGCCTCTGCTGGTCAGTGAGTACGTTTTGGAGAAATTCTTTTTCTTGAGTCAAGGTCACGTTCTTAATGCAATCCTCGAGTGACCATAGGTTATAAGATGGTTGTCACAGTACGTAAGGCCGATATGTAATATGTCTCCCCTATTATGTCCTCGATGTTGAGCGACTCCTTGGTACACTGGATACAGTCCCGGATTACCCATTAGGCAGAGTAGGCAACTTCCTATGGTCCCCGCGACTTTTATGGGCCCCATTAGGGGCCCCCATGAGACCGTGACCGTGGGTCTGGGGCCCCAAAAGTTTGACTGCCTATGGGCCTCCACGGTGCTTAATCCGGCGCTGACTGGATATATCCGTTACAATTTTCAATAGAGAATAGTTTTCGAAATGTAGTTACATTATGACATCTCCCTTGGAGGATATAATATTTTGTCCAAGATCTCCTACTAGGATGCACACAT
Source organism: Unio pictorum (assembly GCA_030141615.1). Lineage (NCBI taxonomy): Eukaryota > Metazoa > Mollusca > Bivalvia > Unionida > Unionidae > Unio > Unio pictorum. The sequence goes on from JARLTB010000059.1 coordinate 15,521,001, forward strand.
TCTATGTGAACGTGGTACATTTCGCTTCTAGATGTTGAAGAATCCATTAAAAAATGGCAGAATGTTCAGCAACATGAGAGATGTAATTTCCACCATGTTGTACGCCACTTCATTACAATACACAAACATTGATTTACGTCCTTCTTTAAGTTTGATTGGATGTTACAATGACTGAAGAATCTGTTGTTTGCGTAAATGTCCATGGTTGAACGTCCGTGTTTGCGACCAAAATATTAAATATACTGGGAGAAAATGTACTCGACAGCTATTTCCTGTCAGAAAAAGCCATGTTGAGATGAAGGAAAGATACATGACGATTAATAAGCGCACTTTGAGAGTGTTATCAAGTGCTTTCCTAATTGGGCTGTGAAAAAGCAAATTGTTTGTTTGGAAACAGACCTAAAAACTGTCACTAGGTGATTGAATATTCATAGTTCGATGAATAGTTTCGCAAAGGAGTCACTCAAAGAATGATTGCCAAGTGTTCCAGGCCATTGTTTTGACTGGAAGAAATGTGACATGCGTTGGTATGGTTACCGTTGCTGCTGTTGATGGCATATTTCAACGAGGAGATGGGAAGAAGATAATCAAAATAACTGCTCAGAAAAAGAGAAAACAGTTGCAAGTTTCCAATCGCTGATCCAATGATGCAAAAAACCACAAAGATTGAGCATTTTGTTTCCAAACCACACCAACTGTGGTTGCTGTTGCGTAGTTCTTGGAGGGATAAACTAAGAATAGGGGACGCATTGATAAACAGCATGTTTATAACTTCTACTCCATTAGCAGCAGAGAGGGCGAATTGGACAACTTTATAGAAGCGTCTATTTGGCAAACCAAGGCTTCCTCCAAAATCGAAAAAAAAAAGTTTCCTTTGGAGATGGAAAGTCGTTGTCGCGCTCTCTCTGCTGCTTTGGGGGTAAAAATCTTTTTACGATGAAAGTCTTAAGACGAAAATCCTTTAAGGATTTCACAAACAGACTAATTTGTAAAATCTCACCTCGTAAATCAATTAGATTATTGGACTGGTCAGTGAGTTTGAAATTAATTCTCGTTAGCGAATCATTATGACATCGCAGATACACTGGATTAGTTGGATCCTCAATGATTAAAAATCCGCGTGGAGCTGTTGGTGCAAATGAATATAAAATATATCCCTGCTGGGCTTGATTTGATCTTTCGAGATTTATTTGGTAACTCCCTTTGATAACATCACATACTAAATTCACTGCAATCACCGAGGATATATTGATGTTTTGAGGGGCAATATGCCTACCACCACCATCTGGGTCATTATTATGCTTGAGAATAATTGTTTGTTGTGCCATTTTCTTCCATGCGGCGAGTATTCGTGGAAAGTATTCATCGAGGAGATCGTTTTTTGATTTTTGAATTGATCTACATTATACCCGGGGAGTTTAAATGCTGAAATATTATCTACACGTATATTATATGTTTTTGCAAATTCTGTTCATGATTTAGGATTTACAGCATTTAAGCCAGTTTGAATAATCCATAAGTTAATTAATTCCATGTCAGCGATAATTTGATTACATATTTCTATGTATTTGATGATCTCATTACGCGGGGATTCTTTGGAAAGTTTTTCTCGCAATATATTTCTATGTATTTCAAATTCATTTTTTATTTTTATAAAGTGTTCATTAATTTTACTTTGAATTGGTTGAAACCATCCACCGCTTGGTTCTTCTATCCGCCCACTAAAGAAATCTAAAACTCCAAAATTTGTATCGTACGATATCATTGCATCATGATATGATTTCTTATCAAAATTATAGTCGAATTTTTGTGGTTCTGGTGGTATTTGTAAGGATGTCCGAGGTGGGGTTTCAGGCCATCCTAGAACGGTTCTGATTGAGCTCTGAGAGATATCTACGACATACCCGAGCGAGTTTATCTCAATGGCAGATGATAGTGTTGGTTCATGAACTGTTCTAGCGATTTTCGATTATTTTCCAGTAATGGATTTTATTCTGCGCTATAATTCGTTATTGATTTGTTCGATTTGGTAGGACCCAGATGGTAGCGAAACAACGTTCCAGTCTGGAGTACCATCGGGTTTATCCTTACTCGCAAACACCAGGGAATTATTCGGTTGTTGACCATCAAATGAGTTTGATCTAATATTTGGCCAACTATGGTATACTCGTAGTTCTGCTAGTGCTATTTGCTTAACTGAAACGCAGTAGGGAAATTGACACTGAATTCAGGGTTTGTTGAGTTTACTGATATCATACTGGTTTTCACTGGGGTGGTATTTTCCGCTATTCGTTGAAGTAGTTCTTGCGATGTTGCCATTGTTATTATATTCGTGTTGTCGCTCTAATTTTGACATCGCGGAATCATAAACACGTACCATCGCTGAAACCTCATTATCTGATATTAATGTGTCATCGAGGGAGGACGATATCATCGAGGATAATTGCGAGTATGTGGTTGACACAACATGGAACTTAACTACGTAATCTTGTAGTTTACGCTGGCTGCATGATGATATTTTTTTGTTATTATTGAAATAATTGCAGCGATTGCTGTCGCCGCTGATATACAAATTGGAACAGATATCGGGGCAATCGTTGTTACCGAGGATAGTATTATACCGGCTCCGGTAATTACACCTGATACTGAATACACGGTGACATCAACTGCGGTGATTCTTCGTCGATATTTTTTTATTTTTACTTGATATTCCTCAGTGAGTGTTTTGAGTTTAGTTTGAAATTCTCTGACCTGATCATAGCGATACTGCTGTGACGTTGTCAATAATGACATTTTATTTATTATAACAGATTTCAAATTGCTGGTGTTAAATTTACTAGTGTTAAATTCGCCAGCGAATTCAATTCAGTTGTTTACTTAAATCCGCTACGAATTCCACATGCCATGTTACTGAAAACCTAGCCTGATCATTATCAGTGGATATTATTGTGAATCATTCAGTTGTTCCTTTGTCGATGATTGTTGATATCATATTGTTGACCCCAGATGAACTCGTTGATGAAATATTAAATTGAGTCGGTGACACTAGTGTTAATCGATAAATACCTTTGACGGTCGCGGTGATATTTAATATGTTATTTTGTGGTGTCCACGTAAATGATCCGTGTTGAATCGTGTATACTACGTTTTTGGTTTTCTCATGAGGAATCTTTGTTTTTTCAAGTGTTTCTATCATCCTCGGTAAATCATCTTTGATTACATCGTTCATCTTTTTGCTCTCTTCGATGGACTTTTTTTTACATCTATGAGTTTTATGTCGAGTTTATCTATAGAGGTTCCAAAGAATTTCTCAATAAGATTTTTACGAAAAATTGAAAACTTCTCAACATGATCTTCATACCTAGATTGTAGTGTTGCTAATTCTAACATAGCTGTTTTTATCTCTGTGAGTTTCGGTGTGGTCACCGGTGGATTTCCAAAGAAATCTAATAGAGGTTTGTCAGAATTGTCAATTATACTTCTTTGTAATTCAGAAAACCGATCGAATTTAGTTATATGGTCGTCGTATTCATCGCGTAGATTTTTTAATGGTTCTAAATTGTTAATTCTATCCACAATAGTTGAAATGAGAACATCTGGTTTGAGTTTACCTTGCTCGGAAAATACCGCGATAAAATTTTCCGTTACACCGCGTTGTTTAACTAAAATATCATCAAGTGAAACATTACTAGTTTTCAATTTACCCTGAAGATGTTGAAATACAACTATTTCATTGGGATCAACACTTGCGAGATTAAACATTTCAGATATTTCATCTTCGATTATTTTTTTTTTTACATCACCGGTTGCAGATATTTCCGCGGTGAGTTTTTCAGGCTTGATAGAGATCTCCCCCAAATATCAATCATTATACTCTAAGATCTCTCTAAAAAACGATTACTCGTATATTCGTGTACGGTTTTATATGGTGATTTTCCCGATGATGAAATAGCGTTGAGTACATTTAATACTTCTATACCGCATATTGGTGGGTCATTCATTTTCTGTGTTGGTAGCGTTGAATACCAGATAGGAGTTTTTAAGCAGTTTATATAACGCATAAATTCTTTAGGCGGCGCTAACCCATAGAAATCGAAATAAACAATCACGCGCGGATCAATCGCGTATGCAACCCAGTGAGTTCCAGGTCCGGTGCTGATATCAAGATTTATGATACCGGTTTCAGCGTTGTTTGGTTGTGATAATTGATCTCTCATAAAAAACACCTCTAAAGTTTTTTATCGCTAGTTTTTGTTAGCAGCATCGAGTAAATCAATATTTGACATGGGAACTATTGTTAGTAAACTGTTCCTAGACTCAGGCCGTTTCCACTGTACCATGAATATATGGTATTCCTGGTAGTCTTAGACTCTTTCCTGATCGTTTCTTTTTTCGTTTTGTATCCTTGTCCGGTAGCTTTCTTTAGTGCCATCCCTGCCGCTGTATCAACGGCTCCTGACGCGGCGGCTTTTGTTACCGCTGGGCCGCTGCCGCAATCAACGTAGGTAATGCAGCGAAAAGTGGGAATATACCACTTGAGTTTATCATGTTTTTGATCGCGGCCGTAGAGAGAGTGGCCTGAACACCTTTCTTTTATCTTTGATGGCATCATTGAAGTGTTTTTATCTGACGAGTTGTCAATGACAGTTTATTCTGACCACCAGACATCTAATAGTGCTTCAGCGATATTGTGGATCCACATTTTATAGCTGATTCCGATTGCAATTTTTTAATTTGACCAGGAGTTAACGTAACACTAACATGACTATATGACATTTTATTTAATAATAGATTGATCTAATTGTCTACATATTTTCTACTGGTGCATCAACTACCCTCATTCGTCCACCAACACCTTCGAGTAGCATTGATTTTTCACTGTGAATGACAGCAACTGCTCTGTAATTCGGGATAGTGACAACACCACCTACAACCGGAGACCTACACGAGCTTTGAAGTGTATGTCAACTACGGATTGTCTGGTTAAGTCAAGATGTTCCAGCGAAAATTAAGTAGATGGGATATAGCTTTCTAAAATCCAGCTGTGATATTTGCAGACCAGTATCTACATTATTATCGCGTCCCATAAATGTCCACAAACTATGATATGCGCGTACTATTTGGTTGGTTCCGTAATCAAGTAGTATATCCTCGGATGGTTCTTATTGGCCGTTTATTCTCAATGATACTTCATTAATACCCAATTGATCAAATATCATATGGCTGCGTTCCTGAGAGTTTAATCGCGTTTTATCCTGTAACGCATTAAATATATGACTGCGGAGCTGAAACACCTTGTTTTGATACCAGGTGCCATGTAAGTGTACCATCAATGTTAGAATCCATGATATCCGTTGTTGTTGTTAGCCATGATAGCAATGATTTTCCTCCATGATCCATAAATGATAGTAATCTTTCTTCCATGGCAGTTGATGGCGTCATTACTGGCATCCACAATGGTAGTTTTGATATAATGACTTTACCAGCAGCAACAACAGCACCACGCCAGATTGCATCATTATCACTACCCTTTCGCACGAGTGCTACTGTATGCTTCGCTCCATAGATAACTTTTCTAACATTTCTGCAAAATCCGAAAATATGATGCATGAAAATTGTCGACGCTGTCCCTGCAACATTGCTACGCGTGTTGCAAACCCCAAGGTGTGATTAGGATTAGTACTTTTTATAATATCAAAGGCAGCAGCTGGTCTTGCTTCGTGTACAAGAGAACCAACTGTTTGTGGATCGGATGCAGTATCTCTAGGTGTCAGCAATTTAGTACTATTTTATACTGAACGTGTTCAGCGTGATCAGTGAGATCCTTAGAGAACATCATAGATGGACCTGCCGATCTTGTACAATCATCAGAATATCTTACCAACCCCACTATTGTTCAACATCAACCTCACGCACTATAGACTCGATTTCTCTTCCATCTATCATGTATCTAGCACTTTCCAATAGCGCCGTGATACCATTATTGACAAAGCCAACTCGGACATTTTGATCATTTGCATATGGTGGATCATTAGCAGCGGGATTATTTGTTACAATTTCTCCTTCTACTTCGATAAACGCTTCAGAGGGTATCTGCTGGTATCATGGACCTGAAGTTCGATTCTTGATCGAAGATCCGGTTGTACTGCATGATAGGAATAGAACTGATAATCGCGTACAGAATCATTCTTGGGCACTGGGGCATCCATATCGAACGCTGTATCAGGAGCCGATTTGAACATATTATTATATATTTCTTGATCTAAATCGCGATCTCGTTCGCGATTTCAAGCCACTTCCCGCTATCATATTTGCAGTAATATTATCCTGGCCGCTGCTCAGTGATGCTATTTTTTGATCCACTGCGTTGTTTATTATTTTGCTAATACTCGCAGGCATAATTTCCGTAGAAGGTAGTCGTCCTAGTGACTTCGTCATCGGTGTTTTCTTTCGCCGCCGAACTAACGCTAGTAGTTTTTCTTTAGCCGCGGAATATGCTTTCCCGGCAACATCACCAACAGCGCTAAAACACTTATCACGAATAACATCAATAGCTTTCATTGATAACTGTTTTGCGATTGGTGCTATTTTTGGAGCCATTCTTGCAAACAAACCTGCAATGGTATTGCCGAGACCATCTCCATAATACGCTCTATAAACAGGCAATCGTGAGTTTACTGCATAGACCATGGTTGGTTTGTTGTGGTTTTAGTGTATGATCATCTTATTTAAATGCTATTTATCTAATCGAATGACGAAGTCATCAAATTAATCACTGTGGTAACCGTCCGCTAGCTCATCAATAAACTCTCGATATACACAAATATCCATGATACCACCCTCAACTATACGTCTGCAGATATCAGCTGCCTCATTAATTATTTCCGGTGAGTTATTTCCAGCTCCCCGAGAATACTATTAGGACAACGAACTAAACCACTACCTGAAACCCCCCTTGGAGTTCCACTTTGAGAAAATCCATTTCCACTACTATAACCAGTTGCACCTTGTGCATCATCATCATCTCCTCTTCGATTAGATGGTGGTTGACCACTCCTTTTTTCTTTTATCATTTGTTTATACGAATTAAAATTAATATCATCATTTGAGGTTCTAGTTCCACTGTATTTTGCCAAAAATATATTTTTTTATACCAGGCGTCAACGGTTTTTATAGAGTCTTCAGCTCCATCTTTTATATATTTTTCCATTTTTTCCTTTTTCAAAATTTTTAACAGTAAAATCAACTAATTCATCATCCGTGGAATTTTTAAATTATTTTCATCGCTTCTTCCGTAAATATCTCTTCAGGTAGATATATTCTATCTTTCGAAATTTCTTCTTTTTTCAGTAATATCACCCTGTTGTTGTTCAATATCACCCTCTTCTTCTTCAATAATATCACCCTCTTCTTCTTAAATAATAGCACCCTGTTGTTCCTGAAGTCGTGAAGCAGCTATTATATCACCAGGAATATTTTTAAAGATTCCTTTGTTTACTTGGATCTCTTTGCTATTTTTTCAAGTACAGGAAGAAGGGCTGGTTTTTTTTTCACTCGTTGTTCCTCAGGAATATCTCCCCATATGGCTTTTTCAGTGGTCGATACGACTTTCCCCGTTGCAGTGGTTATTGGTTTGAATAATGGTTTGGTTCTCGTTGTGAAAACAGTTAGAAATTCTTGTCTCGCTTAGAGCTTATTTCGAACGGAATCATGTATCGGAATAAATTTCTTAATCGCAGCCAATCGTTCGCGTGCTAATTTAGTTGTTAAGGCTTCACCTACCATTATAAATATAATATACGATCTAAATTGTAAGTGAAAACTCACCCCCGACACTGTGTTCATGCTTCCGCGTAGTGATAAATCACCGAATACTATCTTACCTGTCTATACAAATTCGTTCTATGCGAGTAAGCGCATACCTGTCTATATTATTATTTATCTCGGTGATTTAATCACTCGCGTTATAGAATTTCTGTTCCGTACCTGTATATACTCATACTTGCAACATGTATGGTATTGTACCTGTCAATCCATGGTGAGAATTTCATTCACTGTGTTGAGGCAATCAAGGGGAGGGGGGAATTTTCATTTTGGCGGATAATCTCTTTTATTGTTTTGATTTTCGAGTTAATTGTGCGTTAGATTTCATATTGTTGCCCCAATTCACTTCTGACCCTTTCGACAGCAGTGAATAACGGGACGAACTTGTTGATGTCATTGTTATATGCGAGGGAGTCATAAATAGCGTGTTGAATTCTCTTTATAAAAGAATAAGATTTCGATAACACCTATTTATTATTCCGAGTGCTATCATCAATATCTTGAAAATCAGAAAGAATCCGATCACAGTTCAATTTTTTTGACAATTGAATTCCTTGATATTTCAAATTTGGACTCTCCTTAATAATTACCTTCATATTTTCGAAATTCATTATATGAAATATTATACATCTAATATGATAAACAAAAAATTGGGGGTCAATTTTGACCAGTTTTCATTTTTGAGATATACATATTTACATATATACATATTTGCATATTTGATATATACATATTTGATATATCTGATATATACATATTTACATATTTGATATATACATATATACATATATTTGATTTATACACACAAGACAACACATCCCCATTTGGAACCCCTCAGGTGTTATTCACATCTGACCGGGCCCAGAGGTACGACGAAACATAGTCTCCAAGAGGAGGTCTAACTCGTCAAATAACGGGTTAGAACTCCAAGAAGGTATGCTTGGTGAATGGACGTCACATTTACATATAGATATATACACGGTATTTACAAGTATATACATAATGGTATTTACTATGAAATGATATGGTATTTACAATGAAATGATATGGTATTTACGAGTATTTACATAATGGTATTTACAATGAAATGATATGGTATTTACAATAAAATGATATGGTATTTACAATGAAATGATATGATATACACACATCACATACACACTGGGCTATTCTACATTCAAACTGAAGCCACCATACCCCCAACAAAATCACCCCGGGTTGAACGTAAAACACATTCACACCGTGTGACGGTGTGTGACGTATGGTGGTTTCACGGTTTGAATTTCGAATGGCTTAAATCCCCAATTATATAAGAAAACCTTTCAAATCGGTACCGTCGACAATAATGCCTGCCACGAGATTTGAAAGATGGGCCCCAGGAAGAGATCCCATCAGTGTCTGCAATACACTAGTGTTCGTAATCTAAAAGTCTATAATTTTGAATACGATATATAGCTAAACTGCTGTATATGTCGTAAAGAATTTAACGAATTGTAGATAAAAATCGTAGATTTCACTATAACTAAAAATCGTAGACAAAATTATAAATTGTCTAGTGAAAACAACACCAAAAAAAGCCATTCAGTCGGACTATGAGTCATCAAAAAATCCCATTGAGATACGTGACTACAAGAAAAGAGTTATCGTTGTTTCAAAACCGTATATACACAAGCCCACACGAGTTATTCCCCTTAATGCTACATATAATAATTTAGATATAAACGAATGATATTCTATTTTGAATTTTTTTATAGAAAAAGCAGATTTAGTTATATTCTCTGCTACTTTTCGTACCGAAGGTTCGCAAATATCAAAATACGTACCGGCTTCATTTATTTATTTAAATACTCTTTCTTCGTTATTTTCTATATTAAATGATTTTAGGGGTCTTGCATTTTTCGAGATTTTTCCAGTCCCTCCCCATTTGGTATTCTGATTTTGTGTGATAGCTCGTAAATTATCCAATCTGTTATTTTGGGGACATCCATCTTTTTAATAATCCATGAAAACATTCGAAAGCAAATCTATGATTAAGATACCTTTTCTTTCCAACAGTAAACATCAAATACCCCATACTATTGTAGTCCCTAATGGTTTCTTCAGTCTGCGGAGTCTGACAATACCGTCACGAGACTCTTCATAATTGGTAATCACGGGATGTGGCTGAAATTCTTGGTTCATTTATATACTAAATACTATTTGTCTAATTCATTATTTGGTTTAAGTATTACTTGAGAATCTATCAATGTAGTCTTGAGGTGTTCTTATGATTTTGTTCTTGACAGAGTCAGAGTAATTGATGGAATCTTTGATGGAGTCTTTGATGGAATCTTTGATTCTCTTATCATAATAACGCTTTAGCTCTCTTACCACCCAAATTGAGACATAACTGTGACTTACCACGCACACCTACCTCACATCGTATACAAGGTCAGGGCCCAAAACTTCCACTACGTTCGCTTTGTAAATGATATCTACAGAATTCATTTCTGCATGATTTGTTACAAGCGGTTACTGATCCTATCATAAGCCATTTGCAATGATTCATTATATAATACTTGTTTTAATTATAATATGGAGGAGTTCGAGAGATTATCGAAAATTACGCCTTGGAAAAATGCTAAATTCTTTCTCGATAGAGTCTCCACTGATGTACCAAAGGGTCTAATAAGTGATAGAAGCATGATAGGTAGAATCCGTGATGTATTTAATGAATTCAAGCGCGATGGAGCATCTCACTGTTGGTCAACGTTTCGAATTGAAGGTAGTGTTGATGCTACCATGCACGATGAAAGAGCAGCAGTGATAATCTCACATCTTGACAAGAAAAGTATTTTTTTAGAGAGAAATTCATTATCCGCTCAGAAACGGGGAATTGGATACTACATCCTGAAAAATAAGAGAACTGTCAGTGAGTCAGGATTCCAAACCAGGAATTCTGACTGGAATTGACAAACCGTATTACGAGAGATCCTATCCTGTAACCGCGGTTATTTATAGATCAATCCGATAAATGATAAACCGGTATTGAAAAATTAAAACCCTAGAAACTGTCACAGTTGACTTCGTAAAGAATAAATTGTGTAGCAGAACGAATAATAGAGCATTTTACAAATGCGTTGCGTGGAAACAAATCGACGGATCTAAGACACAAAAAAAAAATGAATGGGGATTAACAGTGAAGGAGAACGGCGCAATAATTCAAGATATAGCCAAATTAGAAACATCATTAAGAATTCCAATGACCTTAATGACGATAACAGGAGAGGTATTACACGAATCGAAATATAAATCAAAAGGAGTTCCAATCAAAATTATTGACCATAATGAACACGCGTGGACACCTGCAGTAACAATATTTTCGCGGGATAGAACCATAAAATATTACACGTGAAATTTATTTTATTTTATATACGAGTTAAGTAAAAACGATCCTGTGTCAGTGTGGTTACTTCACAGTTTTGAAGACGAAGAGGGTAAATTCGATCAATTTGTAAGACCCAATGGCGAATTATACCGTACTGAAGCCCTCCACAACGAGATGAAACAACTAGCTAGTGGTTTTTCAACGGATTACGACGAACAATTATTAACAAACTGTTTTACAATACCGTCAGTTGCAGCTCATTTCACGAGAAAGAGAAATCTATGGAAACCAACACGCGCAGAATTTCTCTCAGATATCGAATCAAGCTGCGTGGAATATAACCATGGTGGATTATGGAATACAAAATACGACCCAAAAAATATTATTTCGGTTGATATGATTGCGTGTTATGCAGGGAGTTTTCTCGGGTAAGGAGAGTGTTCTGAGTACATGTACTTCAAAAAGATTTGGACATCCCACACATGAGATGACCCGTGTTGCGATTAATGGACCACTGCCCGATTTTGATTTAACAGGATTCGCTCGTGTGGTATCATTTGAATTGGCTAAAGGACTTCATCCATGCTGTTATGTTTGGTTTGGCAGACACATCTCTGAAAAAACACTGGATGCCAATAGTGTTATTACGGTATATGATTGATTCTAAAATGCTGATATCGCTGATTGTCAGTGAAGCAATTATATCATATCGGAAACAAACTGAAGTCTGGTTACCACAACCCGATAGTCTACATAGTATAATCACCGAAAACAAAAAACAATTCCCCGATCTCGACGAAGAATATGTCATGAAATGGTCCAAAGAAATCTTTGAAGTTAGAAATAAACACGCAAAAGATTTCGGTAGAAGAATAATTGGTAAATTCACACAAGGTGGAAAATACGACCACAAATGATATTCTTCGCGGTTGATTATAGATGATGCTGAATACGATTTTATAATCGCAGATGTAACATCTAGGGGTATATACGTCGATCGTAAAGACGCTTTCTTGTCCGATGGAACCAAATTAGGTACAATTGTTACTTACGCTGATGGAGAAAATCCTCAATATACGTACTTAAGGTCGTCTGTGCTGGTTTATGCTTCTTTAATTTACTTTCGATGATAAATAGATTTCCTGAATCCGCAGTTAGGGTCGCCACTGATTCATTTTATATAGACGTAAAACATAAGGAAGCAGTGACTGAATTCACTAATTCAGACGAGAGTTGGGGATCATGGAGAATGAAAAAAGACATATTGCGTGATTACTCAAAATCAGCAGATGTTTCAATTGAAAACAATTACTTGACAAATAATCAGATATCAGAACTATCTAATGCACCGTCATGTTCCGATCCAATATGCAGATATAAAACCAGTTACTTAAACGGCTGTGGTGGGTCAGGGAAGACGACTCGTGCGATCGAATTAATTCGACAGAAAACAAACATGATTGTGCTAACACCAACACAAAGATTTGCAAGAGAGATCAAACAACGAGGAATTAATGCTTGCACTTATCACAGTCAGTTTTCGATGGAAAGGTGACGAATGGACTCCTGATCGAATGGACGAAAAATATATTCCTGAAATCCTCTATTTGGGATGAGATATGCACAGTGTCGTTAGATGTATTACAAAGGTTTTTCGATTGGTTATTGCTAGCGAATACAAAAGTGATAATGTGTGGCGATCATGGTCAACCACCATCATTTGTCGGTTTATCCCCGCATAATTGGCTGAAGAATTTTGTAGACTATTATGAAGAAACTAGTACTGATCTTAGATCACTTGATAATGAATTACGCGAGTTCAGGAAACTAATCAGATTACAACCGGATAGAATCCAATGTGAAATAGCGCTTTAAATAATTTCGGAAACCCCATTAAAAGATTTTTGGGAAGCGTGGAGACCAAACGATTTGACGATTTGATAGTGGCAAGTAGAAAGATAGTCAGAAATACACTTCAGATGAAGTTATTTAACACACACACACACACAAAGTTGCAACACTTCCAGTGCCATTGTGTTATAGACCCAAGGATACACGAAGACAAAATATCGAAAATGATATTCCAGGCCTGACAGAGAAGCAGATTCTAGTGTTAAATGATATTGTGTTGGTTGATATAAGTGATGTCGAAGATGCATTGCATGCTGATAAATCCCCATAGAAGCTAGGATACACAGCGATGATACATTCTTCGCAGGGGTTGACTATATCCGATACGATTGTTTGGATCATAGATAATCGCATCGAGTGGTCGAATTTAGTTTATCTTGCGGTGTCCAGAGTACGAAGAATAAATCAACTTCGAAGAGTTGTTTTAGACTATAATGACACTACAGTAAGTGATATTGTCAGCGATGATATAATCAGAAAAAATCTTTCTGGTTATAAACAACAGGACGAAAAAACAATAACAGAAAATTTGATATTGATGCCGAATTTATAATCACACTGAAACAACAAAAGAATAATCACTGTGCGAGTTGCAATTGTATAATGCGTTGGTGTTGGTCGGATAAAGACCCCTGCCAATTTACCATAGACAGAAAGAATAGCAGTGTTGGTCATGCCAGAGATAATGTGATGCTGACTTGTCTTGAGTGCAACAGACGAAGAGTTGCTAGTTAAGACCACGCGGCGGTAATTGAGTATCCTTGGGCATCACTTGTAGTTGTTCACGAGTAAATCCTCGTTGAGCAGCAGTTGAATCCAACCTATAGACTGGCGGTCTACCCGTAGATCTCGTTATAATATATATTTTGTGTCCAGTAACACTTCAAATAGGATCAGTAGCTCTTTTTTGCCACCTCCGAGCTCTCCTGGTCCATATAAATATCTAACAGTGACATTGCCGAGTATTGGTTGTTTTGAAAAATCATTTTGTGGTGTTACAGGTATATACTTTTTTTAATCGCGTTGTTAGGTTTCATATTAATTGTTCGAGTAATCTCATTATTCAGCGCGGTAATCACGCCTGGTAATCTCTTGATACATTCACGAGATCGTTTATCCTGAATAAATTCCTTCGCGTATTGATATCCAAATAACCGCTCAACAAGTGTCCGATTAAATCGTTCAACAATTGCCTGATCGCGATGTAGTGCAGTATGTCCTCGTCTGATGGTGACATTATGATGCTTCATTGTTGATAACACTGCACCCTGAAATTCCCTGCCAGGATCAACTTGTAATAGATTTGGCCAATGCAGAGGACGCCTTCGATAAATCCTTTCAAACGCAGAAGCCACTTCAGTTGATGATTTTGTCTTTGCGGCTCTGCTTGTTTGTATCTACTCGCAACATCAACTAAGGTTAGCGCATACTTGTAAACACCATCATGCGGCAGAAATAATATATCAGCCTGATGAACCTCATTAGGTGCGCTGACATCAAAATGCGAGAAGTTAATTTGTTTAGGCGGTGGTAGATAAATTTGCCATATCGCCTGTTTGGATAACCAATCCGCTGCAGTGGTATTTTTCACATTTGCGGCGCTAGCGAGTTTACCGATTGCTGATTTACCCCTCCAATATCCTCTTGGAGAATAATAAATAGATTCCATGTTGTTATTAATTCCTAGCACCCAGTATCAATTTACTTTTCATCGCCGATTTTATTAACCATGAAGCCAATTTTTCTTTGAAGGATTTATCAGTGATAGAATTCAACGCATGAATCAATTTTACATCTGCGATATGTCTGTATTGCAGATTAATGGTTTTATAAGCAGCATCATGAGCATGACACGCCTTATCAATGGCGTTTATTGGGTTTTCACCAGGTCGGAGTTGGTTTTGATCATCGAGTCTGATGTCGAGTCTTGTCCCGGGTCCAGAATAACTATATCCTGGAAGGTGTTTTTCTCCCGGATATTTTGCCCATGGTGTTCCTGGGAGTTTTACTTACTTAGCTGCAATATCACCTCCTCGTTTTTTTTTAAAAAACATCTCCAGATTTCATAGAAACAAATCTAAATGTTTTTGTACCACATTGTACACACTTACCAGCAAGTGCTGGTCTGTTATTTTTAGTTGTAATCGTCAAGTCGTTTGAGCTAGTACGCTTATTATATTTCACATAATATAGATCCATAATTTATTTATAATAACATGAATGTAATTGATTTTTCGGCGACAAAAACATGAGAACCAATTAAGCATCATGCAGCGCTATCAAATTCTATTCGCATGATTATAATCGGACCATCTGGAAGTGACAAGACACAACTGCTACTTAATTTGAAAACGAGATGGATGAAATGGGACAAGTTGTATTTAGTAGCCCCGAGTGTAGACGATCAGCGATGTTATGAGGTGTTAAAGGATTTTAACGAGAAAGCAAAATCGGAAATCGATGAAGATATTATTGAGTTTATAACCAATATCGAGGAAGCACCGAGCATCGATGTTATTGATGGAAGTATTAACAATTTAGTCGTATATGATGATGTCATGTTAGACAGTTAAAAGAATCCCGCTAGGATATTTTCCAAAGGTAGGCATAAAAATACCGATGCGATATATGTCACTCAACGATACACTCAAATACCAAAAGTGATCAGAGATAACTGCAATATTCTTGCTGTATTCAACGGAGTTGACACATATACGCTACGAAATATTTGGCAAACTTGGTGTGGCGGTGATATGAATTATATTATCTCTTTAGAAATTTCTTTAGTCACACTCAGTCAATCCCACATGGATTTGTAACGATAAATTTGCATGACCCGATATCAAGATATCGTGTAGGACTTGATAAAATATTCGGTTGAAATCGTAAAAAGATTTTCACCCCCCATAGCAGCAGAGAGAGCGCGACAACGACTTTGCGTCTCCAAAGGAAATCTTTTTTTTTTTTCGATTTTGGAGGATTCCTTGGTTTGCCATATAGACGCTTCTATAAAGTTGTCGGATTCGCCCTCTCGTCTTTTGCTATGGGGGTAAAAATCTTTTTTCGATTTTGGAGGAAGCCTTGGTTTGCCAAATAGACGCTTCTATAAAGTTGTCCGATTCGCCCTCTCTGCTGCTCCATTTTAAATTTTAAAAAAGCCGATAGCTAATGAACCTGCAATCAACGAATCGAAATTGTGGAAATATCCAAAGCGTTCCTAAATGTTATACCATCACTTAAACTTAATGTTTGTCTCTTGGACTCTTCAACAGCCCCACACAATGAACATTCAGACTGATGACGCGATGTGTTTTACTTGTTGAGAACAATTTTTAGTACTATATAAAATACTGGCGTTATGATGATGTCCTTGTCGTGTAAACCGAAGTTTAATTTCTTTATTTTCTTCTCCTAACATGTCATCGAAGATGAGACAATACGTCTTACTACAACGAGTTACGATTCTGTCGTCTCCGAAAGGAATTCCTTCTACAAACTTCTTCTTTTGCTAATGTGTGAGCCGATTGCCGCTCTCTGTAACAACACACAATGCGCGTGGAGGACAATGAAACAAAGAAGTGTTCAATTGCACATTTCACAAATTCGGTTTTGCCCAAAATTCTTAGCGCAGCAATTAACACGTTAAAATGATGGAGTTGATATGGCGCATCACAACATTGACAATCTGATGTTTTGTTAATCCCAATTTTGAGAATCGATGATAATACATAATTTAAAGTTGTTCTTAACATTCTTAGAAGATCACCCAAACTAAAACAAGACCATTATTTATATATATATTATAAATCTTAATTGTTCATATACTGAAAAATATTCATATTTCAAACAAAGTTCATGTGTCGTTTCTTTCTTAAAATCAGTCACTCGCATCTTTCATAGAGTCAGTCACTTTTCAAGTGTCAACTCCAAAACATGTCCAGCCATGTATATCCTTTCAGCATAAACTTTGTTACGGTATCCAATTAGCATCTCCCATTTATTGGTAACCACGAAGAGCAGATTAACTGCGATGAATTTCTTCTTCTTACAATGGTCTAGAGAGATCCTATTCATCACTAATCTCTGATCTTCAACCACGACGAGTTTCTCCTGCAGGGACAACGATTTTGTCGTCGTGTCCTTGCATGCACTGGTGTTGCATTTCCACAAAGGATATATTTGGAAATTAAATCTTCGATGATAATATTACGTAATCTGAGTAACACATTAGTGTTCTTGATGAATGTTATGATTTGTGTATATTCTTCATGTGCTCTGGACTGCACGGAGACCATCTACCATGTTGAAACTGAGCTGTATCTTTATACTCCTACTCGTGGAGTTTTCACCAGGGATATTATTTCAATTGTTTGTTTTTTTTTTGGGGGGGGGGGGGAAGCAAAACTACGGTCTTGTTAATTTTCGTGTTTAGGCTACAGCAATTTTACAGCACATGCAAATTCGGGTGAAGTGAAATTTGTCCCCCCCCCCCCCGCCCTCTCCAAATGACGTCCCTGAGTTTCACACCATATTTGAAACAATGTAATTGGTGTCCTTGTTCCAAGTAGACAAATCCCGATGTCGCTAAAGGTTTAAGAGTGGGTCCTTCTAGATGTATGGGCCGTTTCCCTTTGAGGTCTGCAGCGGATATCTAGGTAAAGCCATGCGAATTGCTTATTCTTCTTTGATATATGATTCTCAATGATATTCTTGTATCAAGAGTGGTTTCAAAGTGCATGGATGACGTGCCAGTGTTGCATTATTTCTTCCTCTTCCTCTTCTGCTTCTTCTTCTTTTTCTTCTACAAAATGCTCTCCTATACTGCATTACTACTGAGACTCACTGGATCAGCATCATAAAGGAAATCTGTCTGTCTGTCAATTTTTAGTGGCGTTGCTCTCTCTCTCTCTCTCTCTCTCTCTCTCTCTCTCTCTCTCTCTCTCTCTCTTTCTTTATTTTGTTCATTAACTGTCTCTAAAAGTCAGTGATCCATCTGCTCTCTCTGTCTCTCTCTGTCTCTCTGTCTCTCTCTCTCTCTCTCTCTCTCTCCGTAGCCCATAACTTTCCAGACACCAGTCCGTTGGACGATTTATTTTTTATTTAACGAGATAAATTACTTGTTAATTTCCGCTGTGTTCCCCAGACTTCCCTTCTGACAGAATATTTGGACTAAGAATTTCGCAAGCGATAGTATTTAAAACATTGAATTTCGTTTGGGGAACACACCGCTAATTTTGTCTATCAGGATTATCTTTCTCTAACATACATAATTTTGACATTTCCAACCAATTCATACGGATTCTCTCTAGTCCACCTTTATTAATAATTTTGTTGAAAAATACCTTGTTATGACACTTATTTCTATATGGCACAAATCGTCTCCGGATTATCTCTACTTTTTATTTTCCGTTATTTGACCTTACATTGACTTTGTCCTCTGCTGTCTCGCCGTTATCCGAATGGTCTCTAATTAAAATTAAATTCTCCCATGCCCCGAAACAAGAGAGACTAACCATCGCAAGCTACTCATGTATTGCGAGCCTAGCACATACGTCAATCACAATGGTTACGTGTCACAATGACCATGATAACATGTCTACAGCAAAACATGAACATGGCAGAGCAATTTTGCACCACTTCAGTGACTTTTCTTTCCTTTTTTTTTAGATATAAATAATACCTTATTTATTTCGCATGTTGTTAAAAGAATTTTTAATTCCTTTATTTTTTGGTGTATGATTGATGGATGTCCTTTGAGTTATAAAGTATACAGCTTCGCCTTACTTTAAATATGCAACTATAAACAATAAAACAATAAAAATTGCTAGCTCCGCTAGGTCATTTTCACTTCCTGGAATTAAAGGTAAATTGTATGCAAAAAATAAAAGACCTGAAGACTTTGTTTTACTTTTAATGCATTTTTTTAAAATTCATTTGTTGCACTTTCAAAAGCTGGTATTTTCTAGGCTGACCAAATTTGTTTTCCCTATTTAATAACTGCTAAAGAAAGTGCAGGTTAGACTCGTTCATGCTAAATAAATTTCGAGCAACCACTTTGCTTAGCTGTCAGCTTAGATCATGTACAGTTTACTTAAATGAAATACCCAAAGAATTTTCATCTGCAGTGCATGAATGCCTCCGATGTTCACGTTACAGGTTCAGTAAACTTTACATTATACTCGTTCAAAAGTACGTATATATAGAGCGCCCTCTATAACCTCCTAAGGGAGATTGAAGGGACTCAACTCGTAAAACACTTCCCTTGTCTCACTTCCGGCTCTTGTCAATATTGGGTGTACAGGTATTTCTCTTTTTCGCACATTTTAAAATTGGAATGATGAACTAATATGATACAGATGATTCATGAATGTGTATTTTAGTTGGTTGTTTCAAATATTTTTGGGGGAAATTTTATTTAAAAGCTAAATTAGTATCCTATTACTGGTCCCTCTGAAAGTAAACAAAGTTGGTTTATTTCATGTAACTTTTTGTAAGCTCTTTTTATGCTATTTTTTGAAAAAATTGTTTGGATGGAGGCGTGATGTATGTTGCGAAAACATCCTTGTTTGTTGCTTTCCACACCGAGGCTTCCCATTCGAATCATCAACTGACGCAGTTTCCTTAACCTAATGAGGAAGTAGCTCGCATATTAATTTTCCTCCTCGACTAGCATTGAAGTTAAGTTCTCCGTTACAGGCTAGAATTTTTTTTTAATAAGCTGATGTTTCTTTCTTCGTGAAAATGGACAAGAAAGCAACTTCGAGATCTTCTGTAAGTTTTTATGTTGTTTAATTTGCCCATTTTGATTTCCTGATGTTTAAAGACTGGGTTGCCAGGTTGCTTTCTTTCATGACACTTCAAAGAAGTTCTTCCTTTAAGAATGGCGGGGGGGGGGGGGCACCTTGCATAAGTAAATTAAATTAATTACATGAGAAAGAATCACATACTGATTTGCAGATGAAAAGTTAAAGTACCTTTAGGAAAATTGTAAAATTATTGAAAAAATTCCATGCTCTTGTATTTTAGCAATTTGTGTCTACATCAGAATATCCGTCTTAGCTTGCCAAGATTTTGATGTCATATATCCCTATCTATACTGCAGATGGAACATATAGTGGATCTTTGTCCTAGTGACATCTGTTGGATTTCTTGAGTTGCCTCTGTTAGTAATGACAGCTAACCAATATCGTGGTTCATTGTACATTGGCCGAAGATGGTTGGGGAAATTGAACTGAAACAGATTCTTTTTAAGTTTAACATTGACAGTATCACTGACAGATGGACGCCATTACAGTAGTTGTACAAACACAGACTGGCACTTGAAATTTGCATATTTATCGGTCTATGTAAGTTGTATGCTCCACTTGTCTCGATCATGTAGGAACAATGTTATGATTGTATGCAGTGGCTTACTGCTTCATCCAATGAAATTCACAAACCCAAAGCAGAGATATATCTGCTTGATATGCCATGGTGTAGATAAGGTTATCATGACTAGCAAAGATGCAGAGTATCATGTCTTTATGAAATGTTTCATTAAAAATAATATTATAACTTCCACCACTCCTAACCAGAATACCTTAGCACTGTCCCTAGAGTTAGGCCCAAATATGCAGAACAATAGATATATGTACAAATAATTTTTGTTAGTTTGTTTGAGTAGGAATTTTAACGTAGCTTTTTAAAAAAAAATCAGTCATATCACTAAGATGTCTGCAATGAGGCAGTTATAGTGATGTCTAGCACTGGGACATCATGCCGCAGACATGTAACATGACGTGCCACCCAGTCACATTATCCTGACACCAGGCCGACCAGTCCTAACACTAACCTCTTAATGCTGAGCGCCAAGCAAGGTAGCTGTTAATACCATTTTTGTAATTCTTTGGTATGACTCGGCCAAAGATCAAACCAACGACCTCATGCTTCCACGGCTGATGTTCTAACCACTAGGCCACCGGAGCAGTTAATTTTCATTTGTATTGTAGCATATATGATTTCCTTCTTAAGCAGTGTAGGTAACAACTTAGGACATGTAAATGATTATCACTACCAGGATCATTAGTTTAAATTTCAAAATGAAATCCTTAAAATGACAAAATTGCTTAATGGCCAAGTGGTCTAAAGCGCTCTCTGTTATGGCTCACTGCCATCTCACCTCTGTGTGTATGGGTTCAAATCCCAGATTCGGTCAATGTGGGTTGGTTAAGAAAACTTGCCAGTAGCTTCTCATGGGTTGGTGTTTTTTTTTCTCCACCATTAATACTGGCCGCCATGTATAGCTTATCGTTAGCTGAAAAATGCTATTAAACCCTACAACATTAACAAAAACAGTAACAACAACAAGAAATATGATATATAATAAATTGCTCAGGTAAATAAAATACAATGCCATAAAAGTAGATGACAAGAACTAGTTCAAAATGGTAAAGACCTTTGTTTTAATGAGGACATTATTAGAAATAACAAGCTATTTATAATTACATGATTTAGCAGGTATTCTTGTTTGAAATAAGGAATTAAACCTCATTTTTAATGTTTAAATATTGAGTCCTAATTTTGAGAACTAAATTCATGCTTGTATTATTGATGAGAAGGGGTTTAACATCTGGTAAAGATGAAAGTAATATAGACCAGATTTAAAACACTCAGTCCAGAAATATGCATCAAATCCATATCTTGAAAGTAAAGTTAAAGTTTATACTGAAAAACAAATACACACTTGTGATAGGTGGGATGATGTAGTCTCACATTAGCTTTAATAAGGTCATTGATACTGTTTGTTGTTTTCATATTTATTTATTTAATGTTAATGATATGCTATGATCTAGATTGTGAATATAAGAAGTTATTGATTTAAGATAAGATATAATGAAAAATACATGTTAGACTGTTTAAGTTACTGTTACAACCGCTACCAATATAACACAAACTACCAGAAGAGCTTAAAGTCAAGTCTGTAAGCTTGTTATCATTGTTATCCTCCTAAAGAATTTAGTTGATAATTATTGTGACTTTTTCTGAATGAATGGCCATACCAATATGGAGCTTGCACTTAAAACCTCTTTGATGGATGACCTTAAATGAATATGTTGCTGATATGACCACCTTGGTGGCCATTTTAAGATCTGATTCTGAATGGCTGGCTATATGAATATAGAAATTTCACTGTAATACTTCTTAAGATGTGTAAATGGTCTTAAACAAGATTGATACCAATGACACAGTATGGCTGCCATGTTGACCATCTTAAAGATCTTGTCATTGCTACTGCTTCTGAATGGATGACTACGTTGACCTGGAATTTTCACTGACAGTCTTCTTATGATGTATAAATTGTCAAAAATAAAAATTATCCTGACCTGTTGCTCGATTTCTAACATAGCCACCATTTTGATATTGCTATTTATCCTGAATTTATGTTCTTGTTAACAAATACTTTATCTAAAACACTTTAAATGTTAAAACATTAACTTAACACATTGGGTTCCTTAAAATAATTCATGCATTGGTTACAAGTTCATCAAGACTATCATATGTTTGACACAAACTAAGCACAATGGTCAATTTTTTATGATTTCTAAATCTATGCATCTTTCAGAAAAGTAGTAGTTTAAGCATGCCGTTTATAAAGAAGTCGACTGGCAGTACGAGCAGTGAAAAGGAGAAGGCCATGGATATATCAGCCCCGTTCTTGGTTAAGCACAACTTCCATGTTGGGTTTGATGCCATAAAGGGGGACTTTGTTGGACTTCCACCAGCATGGTCAGCTCTATTGCAGGGATCACAAATATCGTGAGTAACAAAGAGAACAATCTGACATTGCTGACTTATATTTTTTAAACATTTAAATGGCAAAGTCAAAATTTGGATGGAAGTGTGACAGCTGTGTGTGGCCATGTGTAGATAAAGTTTTGTATGTGTCATGTGTTTCAGGAGTCAGATCAAAGACCAGTAAACGTAGTGCACACCTGAATATGCATATTAGAGTTATCCCCTTAACCATAAAATTGTTGTTGAATAGTACTTTCAGCTGTGGAAATGTTTTGTTCTTGTTTTCCAGATTGGTGTGGTAAAACTCATAGGTTATTATTCCATACATGTCACACATCAAATTTTTTCACAATCACACATACAAACTATTAAAAATAATAATGGATATTTGATACATTATCATGGTCAAAAGTGAAATTATCTGGTTAGATTTTCAGGCCACTAAAGCCTTTTTGTGTGAATATTTCATCATGGAACTTTTGTGTCACCGCTGTTGGTTTTGTTGACTAGCCTGGTTCCCAGAGTGATGTTTAATAGCATTTTGTGAAACAAGGAGCCTGTGTAGCATTGGAACCAGACTAACTGTTGATACACTACCAAACAAGATTCCTTTTTTTTCAAAAATATGCCACATTTATTTTGTGGGACAATTATCTTGTAAAATGTTGATGCCATGATTTCATTGCAAGGTAATAGTGAAACTTCTGATCATCCATGAGGATATCTCTACATGGAAATTAAGGAAATTCACTGAAACTCATTTTCCACACAGTAAGTTGTATGTAGGAAACAAAGCTCTTTATTTTACAAAGTATTCATTTTGCTTGATTGCCTTGCTATCTTTAATCACAGGTATGATTGAGTAGGTGAGTTTAAGATATTTTATAACAAGTGTTTGATTGATCAACTTAAAGGAGTTATCCGACATACAAACGAGATTGCTGGTTCTTAAGCTCCTTTATTTGATTCAGAAGATGTAAAAAACTTGAAAATAGAAAAGTGGGCTCATTCTTTATTTAGTGAACAATACAACAAATGCTTCTGCTAGTTTGATATCAATACAAGGTGGGTACCTAATTATGTTCTCAGAGAAACACTTGTGGGCATAGTTGCTACAGGTTACAAGAGGACACTTTTCATTTATGATTGCATTTATGATGTTTACACTTAAAAGGAACTAAAATATAGAACTATAACACAAATTTGAATTGATAGAAAAATTATTTAATCGGTATTTATTTACTAAAGTACTTCCCCCTACTACTAGCACTAGGCATGACAATTTATTGATCAAAATTTCCTTGAATATTGTTAATTGTGATCTTTTTCAAAGATTACTTCTTATTAACAGTTGATAATTTCAAACTGTTGATTAAAATTTTCATGTCGGATCTACCATTTTCTACAATAAAACAAGTGATATCTCAAGTTTTCATTACCAATTTTGATCATGATTTTCAAGTTCTACAAATATGGATCAAGTTTTTGGTATTTTATAGTTTTAAAAATCCACACCCGACCCCACCTTATAAGCAGGTTCATGAGTTGTCAGGGCATGAGTTATTGAGGGAGTTGTGTAGTTTAAGTACATGCCAATTGAGATAGACAAGGTTGTACTGAATGTTTGTATGTATAGAGGTATAGGACCTGACAAATCTGATTAAAATCAAGATCACTGACATAATTCTGATTAAAATCAAGATCACTGACTTAACAATTCTAATTAAAGTCAAGATCACTGAAATAACAAATCTGATTAAAATCAAGATGACTGCCATAATTCTGATTAAAGTCAAGATCACTGACTTAAAAATTCTAATCAAAGTCAAGATCACTGGTATAACAATTCTGATTAAAATCAAGATCACTGACTTAACAATTCTAATCAGTCAAGATCACTGATATAACAAATCTGATTAAAATCATGATCACTGACATAATTCTGATTAAAGTCAAGATCACTGACTTAACAATTCTAATTAAAGTCAAGATCACTGGTATAACAAATCTGATTAAATTCAAGATCACTGACTTAACAATTCTAATCAGTCAAGATCACTGACATAATTCTGATTAAAATCAAGATCACTGACATGACAATGATCTGACAGGAGGCAATCATATTTGATCACTGGATTTTGAATTTGCAAACGTTATCATTAGTAAATATTTTGTTCCAAATAATGTTGTTCATTCTCAGAAAAGTAGAATCTGTTATTTGATTGGTGTATGGAAATGTTTAAAAAAAAAACCCAACAAACATGAACTTGTATAAATGCCTATAAGGTATATTTATAATTAAAAAAAGACCATCAACTTGTATAAATGCCTTTCAGGTATATTTATTATAAGTTGATCTCAGATAGAATTGGATTGAAATAGATTATGCCACATTGGATCATTTTGTCATACCGCATTATCATATACAAGCTATAGTATCATTTTCTGCACAACAGTAGTTCATCGACGTTGCAGGAACAATGAGAAGAGTTTGTTTGTATTGTGGCTGTGTGGTTTTGTAAAAGATATGATTACAGTTATAACACGGTCCTGGTGTGGCTCCCAAGCTTTCACATACATGTATTTTTCTCATACACGATTTTAAAGAAACAGTGTTAAACAAAACCGTAAATCAATTTGTCATCATTTTGGGGAAGAGATTTTGTGTATGAATAATACAAGACAATCATGGCATGCTCATGAATGTTTATATATATTTTTCTTGAGCACACAGAAAAAAATAGTTTTTTCTACCTTTTTTGAAAAGTGGTTTCTGAGATCACATAGGACTTTGTCAATGTTGCAAACTTGGACTTTTTTTCCTTGTTGGCAGCAAAATATACCATCAGGCGATTTTTTTGTTTTATTGGCGACATTGTTAGCTGTTTAAACTTGTTTATAAATCTCTTTGATTTTAGAGTGGAGAAATTCAGAGGCCCCATGAAATTAGGCCACCAGCTGGATACAAAATGCACTGAAATTTATCTATTGTTACGTAAACAAATTCATTGTCTATATATTGGCAAAACATCAAAACAGTGCGTTGTTATATCATAATCCATTTGACACCTAGCATGAGTACTGTATGTTGTGAGATACGCTCTTTTTATGTTGTTGACTTTTCTGGAGATCAGCTGGATGAGGCATTATCTAGTAATCTGTCTTTTGGCTGATCGCTAGTAATTAATATATATTTACATAGACTAACATTTGTATGTGGATGGTAAGTAAAATTCCTCTTTTTTTTCACTCAACATTAAATCCTTCCGAACATTCACATTTTCTGTAATATACACTGTTATCAGACCAGAACACCTGCATCTCTATTGTCTTTTGAACCTTTCTTAAATTTCTGACACATGCATGGAAGGCAGCATAATTTTGTTACCACAAATATTAAAAAAACTGAAAACAAAAGCATCTTACTTACTCTTATGGTCTATTCAATAGGCAGGGAGGAACAGTAACTGTAATCAACTAAACGACCACCAATTCCTTTTTAAAAATGTACCCAATAAAATAGGTTGCTAAAATTTCAAAGGAAACAGATAACATTTGAAACACTGTTGTGTAAACCTTAAGCAAATGGAGAAAAAAAGCAGTCTCAGTCTTGCAATACAATTATTTGATGTTGCTGCCACTTAAGAAATGGGCATTCATTTTGGTTCTCCAAAGCTGTCCATTTGTGGTGACCTAAATAATGCTTGCACCCTTCATCAAAGAAAGCCAACTACAGTTTTCAATAAAAACAAAGATTCTTTCTTCAAAAGGAATTGAATCTGATGGAGTTTTGCATTTTCCAATGTGACTGGCACACATTGACTGAATCTGATGGAGTTTTGCATTTTCCAGTGTGACTGGAACACATTGACTGAATCTGATGGAGTTTTGCATTTTCCAGTGTGACTAGAACATATTGACTGAAAATGATGTGGTCATTAAATATTGACATCATTAATATGCCATACCTTGTTACTTACATGTACCGTGACACTGAAGACATTGAGAAATTGGACATAACATGATAGGAGAAATAGGACATATACTCTTAAAATGACATGGAGAAATTGGACATATACTCTTAAGATGACATGGAGAAATTGGACATATACTCTTAAAATGACATGGAGAAATTGGACATAAACTCTTAAGATGACATGGAGAAATTGGACATAAACTCTTAAGATGACATGGAGAAATTGGACATAAACTCTTAAGATGACATGGAGAAATTGGACATAAACTCTTAAGATGACATGGAGAAATTGGACATAAACTCTTAAGATGACATGGAGAAATTGGACATAAACTCTTAAGATGACATGGAGAAATTGGACATATACTCTTAAGATGACATGGAGAAATTGCACATAAATGATATGCTCTCACACTTTAAATAATCAAAATAATATTCCATGAAATAAAGTATTATATCTGAAACTCTTTGCCCAACTGAAAGAATTCTCATCGGCAGGAAGCACTTGTCTGTATTTCTTGGATAAAAGAAATCGGTCATCTTTAATTTGTGCAAATCTAATGAAAGTTCCTTAATATTCATTTAGCTATTACTTGACTGACAATTATGACTACTTTTTTCCTAATTTTTTTAACATGGTGACCGTTTCTCGGGAATAGATTTTCAACTATGTGTTGAGTAAGAAAGTGCAGACCAACATATACATTTTTATGTGATTTTGGGTTGCTCATGCTCTTAGCTATATAAATGTATGATTTACTCAAAAGGTTGCACACGTAAATAAATCAAGGCAGCGAGGAAAGCTTGAGACAGAAAAATGAAGACGTGTGGCATATTTTAACTATCTTTGCTTAATCCCCTACAGCCCATTTTACACCCACCCATCCGGGGGCACGGAGTGGTCAAAAACGCTTTCCATTAAGGATCACTGCCATCTCATCTGTCTGCATGGGTTCGAGTCTAAGATTTGGCTGATGTAGCTATGTGAGAAAGCTTGCCAGTAGCTTCTCATCAGTTGGTGGTTCTTTCCGTGGTTTTTCCCGAGTTCTTCCTCCACCAATAATACTGGCCACCATATATAGCCTATTGTGTGCTGAAAAATGACGTTAAAACCAACAACAATGTAAATACTCCAACAGTTCATGTGCAATTAACTTAGAATTCCAAAATGTGTTTATACTTGCCTTATTTCATCATATATTTAGATGAGAGGTAGTGATTTGCACAGCTCATTTGATAATATTATTATCTTACCTTTAAAGTGAATATTTGGGATAATATTACTACATGTTTGAAGTTGTTATCTTAATATGTTAGGAGTTCCTGCCTCCCATTAGAAGATAGGTAAATATTCATGATATAATTATTATCAATTTCATAATATGATTCACATGTAAGTTGCAATTGCATTAGGATTTCCTGTCTCTCCTACCTAATAAGAAAGTTAGGTCATTTGCATTTTGTTCACATGTGGGATACAATTGGGATGTCCTCTGCCTTTTCCATTTCATGCAATAAATGTCTCATATTTATATATTGTCCATTTTGAACTGCCCTCATACCCATGTTGATATTGCATCTGATACTTTATTGATTTGACAGTGATGTGTCATCACCGATAGCATCCTTAGTAATTGTTTTGAGCACACGTTGCTAATAGCAACACAAGACATTTTTGGGGGATATTGAAACCGAATGGTTTTCAAATTCATTTCAATAAATGTTGCTGGAATATCATAATTTTATTTATTGATGCTTGGTTGTTATTTTCAACACCTGTCAAATTCTTCTTCTCACATCTAGCTTCTTGTTTGTTAGACAAAACTTATCAGTTTTGAGAAGTACAGCTACATGTACCTTCAAGTCTTTATACTTGGATGTAACCATAGTGATGCTTCCAAAGTTGGGATGTTTTGTTGGGCTTAATGCCATTTTTCATCACATCATAGACTGTATATTGTGGTCAGTATATTTGGGAGACTTGAACTCGTGCAGATAGATGTGTGATGTGTGAGTGATCTGTAAAAGTGCTAGCCTTAAACCACCTGGCCATTTAGGATCTCTTTGTCAGACAAATATACAGCTAGATGTATGAAGAAGTTCTTCAGTTGATGTTGGAAATAGGCATTTATGTTCCATTAAATGTGAGACAGTTCTGCAGAACTCTAATGTTAAAAACTTGAAAAATTTCAGAAAAGAAGAGCAGATAAAGAATCCTGATGCAGTCCTCAATTCACTGAGAACATTCACCAAATCCATCAAGAAAAAGAAGCCATCCAAGTATATCAAAATCGGCACTGATATAACAGAATCTGACGATGACCTTGATGATGAAAATCGGTCCTCCCGTAAATCCACTTCATCAGGCAAAGAAGTAGAATTTGACAATGTGCAACACAGTGAAAAGTCAAATGGGGAAGTCTTCCCAAAATCAGGGGATACACCTGTCATAAACGAGCCCCAAAAAGACGTAAGATCTGGTTCTATTATTTGCTAATGTTTCATACAAATATCTTCAAGATCAACAGTTACATAGAAGATAATACAGTTTTTGCACAGCAATTATTTTAGCTTGACTCAGAAGTAGAAGAGTGTTATTGTAGCTAATGCCACTGCATCTCAACCATTCTTTCTTCCTAGGTCGAGGCAACAGATTAAAGCAGGTTTTATAGCACCTAAACCCATGAATGGGGCTAATTGGGCTCACACAGTTCATGCTCGTCATCAAACTGCATGATTGCATACATCTTTATTACTACCACACACCTACAACAAACAAAGTCAGTATGACCTACATTTTACAGTTTACTGGCTTAGGTTGAGTTTTTGCAGTTTAGCTCACATCCACATAGATTTAGTCATGAAGTATACATACTCTTATAGCCAAAAGTATGACACTTGGTGAGAGGGACGAGGAATAGAGACACCTCTTTGTAAAATTATGTTACAGTGACCACAATAGCTAAGATGAAATTTGGTAAATTTTGTGATTGAATTTCATGGTAAATTATTGTTTAGGAATTTTATACATCTTATTTAGTACCACATCCTTGAAAACTTGGGCACTGTGACCTACATTTCACATTCTACTAGCTTAGTTTATGATTTTCCATTGAGCTTATGGCCACATAGGTTTCAAGCATGCTATAAACATACTGTTATATCTGCAATGATTAAACTTGTTGATATGATGCATCTTGATGAACACTACTCCTTCTTTGAATAAGTTGGTCATTATGGCCCATATTTTGTGCTTTACTTAATTGGGTTAAATTTTATATTTGATAGTAATTTCTCAGGCACTGTTATGCTAAAATCTAAATTGATGACGATAATGCATACTGGGTATCTGTTTTATCACACCTTTACAACAAAATAAACTTTCATGACCAGCATTTCACCGTTACTGGTATTGATTAAATTGAAATTGAAATGCATAACTGAACAGTTGAATATTCAAAATGAAAATTGGAAGTAGCATTTGTTTTTTCACCTGCAACTATCAGTTGGCTGTACTGACCATTGATAGTGTTTGTACTGCTTGACATCATTTTGCAAAAGAACCAAGCGAAGCCAAATGTAAACTATGCAGCATTGAATTAGTTTACAAGGAGGCAACTTCAAGCCAAATAATGTCACCTGAAATTCAAACTCCAACTCACAAGGTAATCAATATTGTGACAATTAATTACAATTTCTTTTCATTGTAAATTGGAAATTCTTGAAAAGATGTGTACTGTGGCATGTTTACAAGTAACATTGTATAAACAGGAGTCATTCCAAGTTCAAAGGCTGTAGATGTCAGTCAATGTATCCAAAATTATTTCAGATATTTTCTGCATATTTAATGACTCTGTGTATGAATTTTCTTCAATATTTTGCATTGGAATTAGATTCATATGATTTAGTTTGTGAATAAATTACTTCCTTGAAAATATTTGTGAGATAGTCGCAATATTTAACCAGACAAGAATTGTTGTTATTGACCTTCTTTTCCTGTAGTCTTGTCTTCAGTGCTTAATGTTTATCATGGCAGTAATACCTAATTATTAAACTTTACCTTTCTACAACGGAAAGACCTTATCCATGCTAGATGCACCAACTCTCACTTGAGATTTTGTAGAATATGTGCATCAAGCCAGTCTGTCCTCTGTCATTGACCCATAGCACATCTTCATTCTTTTCTGGATGCATGTGGATAAAATGCTCCCCCCTCCCCATGTGTAATGGTGTGGGGCCTTGCATTAGGAATATGTACTTATTATTAATGGTTGTCAAAATTACTATCCTTCTATACTTTGCACAACAATCCTTTAAAATGTCTTGAGCTTGCAGCACTCATTACTAAAATTAGCACCTGACTCTGGTGCAGAATTGAAAGCACAGGTTCAAAAATATGAAAATATGTAGGTCCAGAAAATGCTGCAGCTCATATCCTTTTCTATACAAAGAAGCTGTCATCCAGGTTTCATCTATGCTGATAAATGTAGGTGTGATCAATAGCACTCTGAAATTAAAAGTTAATGAATTTTTCTAGCATGGTTTTTTCATTGGTTACTATGGAAACTGAATTAGCACTGTGAGTCCTGCACCTCCTCTTTATGAGGGATATGATTCCCATAGTGCTCAAGGTTAGGCAATGAGCAGATCACACAATGCCAAAGGGTTAGACATTATTCTTTCTATTCTAGTTTTGAAGAAAGTTCATGAAAATCTAGATCACCATTAACAGTAAGTGACTGGTCATTGACTGGTCTCTGTTCACCAACCACTGATCACTGGGTTTCATTTATCAGGCACCAGTCATTGACCACCCAGGGTTTGCATAGTCATTTAGAGCCATAAGGAATACTTCTCCATGGCCATTGGTCACAGGAAGACAGTCTTGTTCTCATCAACATTTTAGAAATGAAAGCCATCTTCACCCTGAAAGGGTGCATTGATCATGTCAAAGGACATTGCACCATGTTTTCTCAGACAACACATCAGTGGTTGCATAGATCAGACAGAAAGGAGGTACTTGTGCTCCTTCTCAGTATGTGAAAATCTGGAACCTTCTATGCTTGGTAGAATGAGAAGGGATTACACTTTCCAGCAAAGAAAATCATTCTTGCAGACAATCTGTTCAGAACAGGCAAGATAGTCCTAACAGTATGCGATGTCAAGCAGTACTTGTTTACAACTAAACTCAAAAACAAACTCCAGGTCCTCAGTCCCATCCCAGTGAGCCCTTTTAGTGGACCCCTTTAGTGTTAACTGGATTTGATTGTTTGCTTATGCATTACCACCCATTGCTACAATGTACTACACAAAATCAGGATGTCTACAGCATGGATCATCCTCATGGCAACTCTGACCTCAGATCATGGTTCACCAACCTCCCTCAACCATTTTATCAACAAAGTAAGGGTATTACCTCAGTGGAACAATATCACAAAAACAGAGGTATTTTGCTTCATATCAATCCACAGATTTTGCCACATTCACACTTGGCTCATCTCAGGCAATCTGTCCATCAAGCAAAATTTCTTAACCTAGTCACATACTGCATTGTCTAAGGTCTGTTACAAAGTGGAAAAGGAATTAATCTCAGTTGACATTATTGCTGCAGTAACAGATTTTCTACTTTTCCTCTTTGATGACAGATCTTGCTGAACCTCTACAATCAAAGGTATAGGATGTCTGTTCAAACTGACATAAATTCTTCGAAGGTCAATCCATTTGTTTAGATCCTCACTTAGTGGATCATATAAAGTACTTCAAGCTGCCGAGTTTTACTTTGCTGGGGGTGGGTGGGCACTGATTAAAACACTTTATGAACCTTTGATAAGCTTGCTCCTAAAACCATATTCTTCCGACCATTGTGTCATCACGAGGGTGGGTGGGGTGGGGTGGCACTTAGATTCTATTTAGCAGCTGCAATGTTGGAAAAGTTTTTTTTTCTCCCCTTAAGGGGTGCAGCTAATATTTCAGCATCCACCATTATTAGATGGATTTCACTCACCATCAAGAGAGTTTAAGAATCTGTCACAGAAAGAAACCTTTTGTTTGTGAGGATAAAAGCCCATTAAGTCTGGGTATACGTCAGTCACTTGTCTTCAGATGATACTATAAATGCTGCATTTTGGCAATTGCAGACAACCTTATCATCTCTTTACCTTTGGTCATAACAGATCAGAGCCAAGCTATATTTCCTTGGAGTCCTATAATTGCTTCATAGTCAGTGACCCAGACTACTGTTGCATTACAGCAGTTGAATGGCTGGGTTTCAAGGTGAATAGTTTTTACAGCATTTTACTCCATACCACCAAGAATCACCGTCCATAAATTTGACTTAATAATAGGTAAAGTACTACTGACATTGAAATGAACCTTTTTTTGCAAATAAAATATTTGATTATATTACCATCAGATTCATTGATTTTTAATGGCACACCAGCACATTTATGCTATTTAGCGCTGTACAATAGGTTGTATTTAAAATGTTTAAAAATACTAAAAGGTTTAATATCGACCAGCGATATAGAAAACCAAATAGTTCAGAGTAAAATGGTAAGATGTTTGGTAACAGTAAAATATGAAGCTTCCCATCTTGACAGGATGTCCTTCAAATATTCTTGAAAAGAACGAGAACCTGCTACAAGCACATGGGCCAATGCATGAGCTCATTTTCTAATGTCACCCAAACATTACAGCAGTCTTTCGGCCAGTAAATTCTGAAGCATATTTTACAAATATTGATAAAAAGAAAGGAAAATTAAATCTGGTTTCTAAAAGTTAATGTACATGTATTCTTTGATTTCTTTGATATCATAGAAGAGAATGTTCTTGTTTATTATTATTTTTTCGCCTGTCACACTGTGTGTGTGTGTGTGGTTTTAAGTAATGTTAGCACAGTCCTTGTTATTCAGAGCTGATTAAAGTTCTAAAAGTGTAAATATTTTTAAAAAAAGTATCCCCCCCCAAAAAAAAAATAAACTACTTAGAAAGAGGCCAAACTTTTATTGTCAAGATTATGTAGGTATTAATATTTTGTAATGATAAGTAATGGTGGGTTACATTCTACTTAAAAATTCATATGTGCCCGAGATGATGACCAGGTTACCACATTTAGTTTCAAACAATTGATTTAAAGAAACCACTCAAGCTCAATTTTCATGTTAGGATTTTTTTAAAACTTATGTTAGCATGATGTGACATTGGTATCACTCTTACTGTGGTGTCAGCAACGGTGACAGTATCAGTGCCAATTAAAGTTTTTTGTGTTAAAGTTTTGCCAAGACTGATAAGAGCTCTAGGTTATTACTTTTGGACGGGCAATAGTATTAACCCTTCCCATCCTGTATGTCACAAATTTTATTTCAGCTCAATACCATTGGAAGAACTGAATGTGTTGACATCAAATTTGGTACTGTATATACTTGCTTATAAGTCCAGTCCAGCTGCGAAACAAAGATCCTGTTTTTCCATAGCATAATGTGCCAGCAGATATGGGTCTATTTTGTTTGTTCTACTGATTACTCTTAAGAAACTGCACAGACCAAGATCTGCTTGCACATTATGCGCAGACACATTAGGATCTGTGCAGTTTTTAGATGGACTGCTAATCTAGTATAGATGATATGTTGCCTAATGTAAAATCAATATAGGTCAAGTAATAGTTTCTTTCTTTAAAAAATGGTTTTAACTGAGATATGGCTCCTGTTTTACTTGAAATAGTAATTGGAATAAACCAAGATTTCTTCAATTATGCCATGTTATTTGGGGTATTGGCATTCTCTGTGAGGCATGTAGTGTTACACCAAATGTTCATTTTCAAATTAACAAGTTTTTGATTCCTTGTCTGTAAATGTTTGAGCCTCTGAAACCACATATGAGTTCTTGTATTAAACAGGTTAATAAGAATGTCAATGAAGTTGACATTGTCACTGAAGGTGCAAGTAAAATCGCTGTCAATGATGACCAAAAGCCAGAGGAAGTTCCACAGCGCAGACAGAAACAACAGAAGAAAGCTATGTCAGATGAGGAAATCAATGAAGGGCTACGTAAGTTACCTGACCAAATATTTGCTGCCAGAACATTGTACTTACCAAGATGCATTGGTACAATTATTGTAACAACTAAAAAAATTAAAATTTTTCTCCCAAACGTTGGATTTGGTCCAAGTATCTTTCATAACTTCACATTTGGTCACCACTTTGACATACATGACAAATGCCAAACAAGCGATTAGAGGTTCCTAAATATAATTTTTTTTCTAATATTTCTGATATTCAAAATTATTTTGCACATTAATTAATATAACTGCTTTGTAAGAAAAGCTAGTAATTTTTTATTATGGATGAATTAAAACATAAGAACATTAATTTAGTACAGTATCACTAACTTGTATTTTAGTATGAGTTCAGTTTTTATGAAATGACCATGTTTTCTATTATTTGCTTGATTTAAACAATCACATGATAACTGATCTGGAATTCTTTACACATTGATAAATCCTGCCGACTACTTTTGGCTTATGTGAAGTTTTATCAATATCAACGCCTTAGTCCATAAAAATAACAAGCCCCAACCAATCCCTCAGATTTCTGATCAAAATTAAAAAACACATTAAAATCATCTGTTAATACAGTGTAATAGCACAGATCTTCCTGCACTCCAACAATCATCCCTTTTGCTGTTGAAGGCATATGGCTGGCTATAGGGAGTTTCACGGTTACTAGCTCACCAGAGGGCGTATCGGTGCAGCTCACTTCCGGATAGTTCAATAATTAGAGATGGCAGACGTAGATCAGGAAAATTTGACAAACCGCTCTTGCAAACAGGATCGATATCTCACTATCTTAAAATGAAATTCTATCAATATTTGATAAATTGTTGTTACATCTTTATTTTTTTCACTAGCTTGCGCTGCAGCCAGCTTTTAAATATGTAAATGTTTTCTGCCCGTTTCAGATCTTCATTATCTTTCCATTACTACATTATGTGCTAGTTTGTTATTTGATTGTGCAAAAGGGTATCGCTGCGTAAAAAGTTCTTGCAATTTATCTCGCTTGAAGAATATTGAAAAGATGTTTATTTTTTTTACAGTTTTAATCATAGCAGTTCTTTTATTATTGATTTTGACTGTTGCATTTCTATTAAATTTATGTTAATTATATTTTAAATGAAATAACTTGAGTTTCTTTCAAAATGCACAAATGTTGTCCGTGCTTGAACAGACAGGAGCACATACGAGTTTCCTTGATGATTATTCTAATTTTATTTCCTGGAACGGATGGAAATTTTAGAGTATATAATGTGGAGAAATATCTAAGTTAGACCCACTATGCATGTAAAGGACATTTGTGGTTCTCACCTATCTGCCTGTCTTTCTGTATGTGTGTATCACATTTCATCTGGTGCATTGGGTATGTATATCCTCGAATGAATGTGTTTGCATACAGATATTACATAAACGTACTTCAGGTGAAAAATGAGTATAATTTGATACTAAGAAAGAACGAGTGACCGATAGAAAAAAAACTAAGATGAATATTTGTGAGTATTTATTTATTATTGACTTGTAGGGATTTTTCTTACAAGCAGTCTCTTTTTTTTAAAATAATACTGTTTGAAACTTTACACCTGGTCACGTGGATTAATATTGAACCAAAGTTGTAGGACAAAA
This sequence comes from Unio pictorum, assembly GCA_030141615.1. Lineage (NCBI taxonomy): Eukaryota > Metazoa > Mollusca > Bivalvia > Unionida > Unionidae > Unio > Unio pictorum. Next base: position 15,557,523 of record JARLTB010000059.1, read on the forward strand.
TCTATGAAATAATTATATTTTTAAAACTTATATCTTTAATGCAAGGAAAGTTAAACAGAATTAAGCTAATTTTAATAAGGCTGTTCTAAATGAATTTGCATGTGTCAATCTGAAATCTTGTTAAAGACCCTAGCAGATTTGAAAGTTATTGCATGTAACGTCTGATACTTGATGTTCAAAATTCTAAACGAAAATGAAACAAGATAATTCATCATTAATCTGAAAATTGTACAGTTTTTACACCCAAATATGAAACAATATTCCATCAGCATTAATTACACTCCTTTATCGATAGCTAATGTAATTATTGCTTTGTCAAATTCATCTGAATATATTAATATGCTGTTCCATTTTTAAAATTTAAAAAAAACAACGTTTCTGATTTAAAATATTTAGCATTACATATCAGCTGCTGGATTGAATTCGTATTATAATTTTCTTATCGAACTTGTGTAATAACTTTCTTAACTCGTGTTATAAACAATTAGCCTTGCGAAAGTAACTGAGAAAGAAGGATATATCAACATATCAAAAATGCAAATTGTTGAGATTATTTTTCTTTAAAGTTATGTAGCCAAAAAAGTGCAAGAAATGTTTAAAATTGGAGAGCAAGGTGAAATGTTCCTACAAATGTGTCTGAAATTATGGATAGTGAATCTATATTATCAGGTATAATATAAATATGGACAGTGTATTTAATTTAATTAATTGACATTCTTAAAGTATGGAAAGGAAATATTTAATTATCTGATGTAATGTAAGTATATACACTGAATCTAATTATCTGATTTATTGTCTATAATTATTCTCCTAGTATGAACAAAATAAGTTTGACATATATAATTGATTCATTGGTTTCCTTTGTTAACTTTATGTTTCGCTTATTAAAGTGTAGAACAGTAAACTATCCGGAACTGGAGATTTTTTATGGGCATGTGCATTGGAGCTAAGGGAGGTAATTTTAGGTGCTACGATCAGTAACTCCGTTGCAACCGTGAAACCCCCTATACAAACCAGTCTAAAGCAATTATTGCACATTTTCTAGCAGCTGTTATTACAGGTCATGGTCATTCGATGAACAAGGGATCTCACTAAAATTGGATATGAGTTTGCTTTTGAACAGGCTAATATTTATGCTATGCTATGCACTCCAACCAGCCCAGACATGTTCTGTTGTGATAATCAGTTAACTTATCAGTCATTGATATATTGAAGGGTAAGTCAGCATCATGCTGTATAACGTAAATCATATATTTATTTGAAGCTGAGATATCTGTGTATTTAAAAAATGGAGAGAATTTCAAGAGATATATTGCTTAGCTTTGTCTTATTCTTCTTAGGGTTTTCTTTTCTGTCACAAGCTTCTTTATTTTATTAGGTAAACTTGCCAGCCCAGGTGATGCTATGCAGAAATATGAAACAAAGAAAAAACTTGGATCGGGGTAATTATGTTTCTTTATTGCATTGGTAGCAATGTGTATTTAATCAAGAATAAATTGATCATATATATACATTTCAGCCACTGTTTTAGTAATCAATGCATTACTAGTGAATCTCTCAAATGAGTTAACATCAATATTTTCTATTAATCAACATATGCGTGTGTGTCTGTGTGTGTGGTTTCCTTTTTTAACATAGCTTTATCAATTTTTCAGTCATATTGCTAAGATGTTTGCAGTGTGAGAATTTATAATGAAGTCTAGCACAGAGGCTTCATGCCACAGACATTAAGCATGATGTCTCACTTAGTCACATTATCCCGACACCAGGCCAACCAGTCATAGCACCAACATATTAATGCTTAGTGCCAAGCAAGGTAGCTGCTTGTACCATTTTTATATCTTTGATATGACTTGGTCAGGGTTCAAACACACAACCTCCCCTGCATCCGACCACTAAGCCACCAGAGTGGTCCTATGTTTTGTTTACTTCTTTAAAAAATTGTTTACTGGTATAGTCTACATGTTCAAGTTTAGTAAAACTAGAGAGTAATGCCTGCAGCTGACATCATTGATAACCTGACTAATGACTATTTCTAATTTACCATTTTAGGACTGTATGATACATACTCAAAGTGTTGTTTAGTTTATGTATGTTTAAGTATGAACACATGATGGCTTCCTTTGTCATTCTGTCTGCCTCAGTAATATTGTAAGACTGCATAAATTAATACAGGTTCTGAACAATTGCTATTTGCTATGAGTGACAGTGTAAACACAGAATATGCCAAATAAAAACAAAATGACTATTTTTTTGGGGGAGGCAATATAGTCATAATGTAGCAGTGTGTAACAAATTTAGTTGTTTATTTTTTAAATATAATTATTGTGAAAATTGACTAAATGTACTGTTGCCATACTAGCTCATGAATATTCTAACAGACTTTGTGGGTTTTGTGAGTTGTCTTGGTTGTGGGTTTTGTGAGTTGTCTTGGTTGTGGGTTTTGTGAGTTGTCTTGGTTGTGGGTTTTGTGGGCTGAGTGGGTTTTGTCAAAAGTATATAAGGCATTGTGGGCAGTCAGCGCAGCAGATTAAACTAGTCACATCACAGTTATTATGAGCTTTATGTTTTGTTTTGTATTGTTTATTATTTTTCAATATATAGTTATGTAATATTATGCAGTATTTTGGAAGCAAATGTTTAGTTTAAAGTTTATTTAAGCACAATGAAATATTTATTTAAGAAATTTTTCATTCCTTTCTCTTATCTAAATAAAATAAATTCTATTCATATCTAACTTATTTTACTAGCAAATTAGATATTTTTATATCATTTGTTATAAGAACTCAGTTATATGTGCAAGTGAGTGTTGTCTTCTCAGACCAATTAGTTATTTTTAGGAAGCTAAATGCATGCAAGAGAAATTTCATAATGCTGCAAATATAGAATTCATTTTCTCAAATTAAAAGTCCAAAATTGTTTTTAAAAAAAATACAATGTCCATGTCATTGTCAGTGTTTTTCTCACCGATTTTATATTCTAAATTCAAATCAACAGCACCTAATTAATCTAGCGATCTATAAAATCAATTATTTATGTTTCTATTTTATCATTTACTAGTTGTCTACGTCATTGAGAGTGTTTTCCAAACCAACTTGACATTCTAAATTCATTTGAACAGCACCTAATTAATCTAGTAATCTTTAAAACATAATGTATTGATTTTTTTTTATAATTTACTAGCAGTCTAAGTCATTGTAAGTGTTATCCTAAATGACTTGACATTCTAAATTCAGTTGAACAGCACTTGATTAATCTATCAATCCATAAAAACATAATGTATTGATTTTTTTTATCATTTACTAGTTGTCTATGTCATTGTGAGTGTTTTCCTCACCGATTTTATATTCTAAATTCAAATCAACAGCACCTAATTATTAATCTAGCAATCTCTAATAACAATTAGTTATGTTTCTATTTTATAATTTATTAGTTGTTTACGTCATTGAGAGTGTTGTTCTCACCAATTTAACATTCTAAATTCAAATCAACAGCACCTAATTAATCTAGCAATCTATAAAAAATATATTGATTTATTAGTTGTCATCTACGTCATTGTGATTGTTATCCTCACTGTCTTGCCAGCCAATTTAATTTCATTTATATCAAGACAGTTCAAATAAGTATTATGCTATAGTTAAAGCGTAAAGTCAAGCGTTTCATATAATACAGTCAGGTTATATTTTCTCCTCTTTAGTAAATAAACTTTATTGCAACTGTATCCCAAAATGGCTTTTTGTTATATACCTTTTCATTCATCAAAAGAGGTATTAATGCAAAGAATTAATTGTATGTTGCTAATATTATACCCTGACCTTATGTGGGATTGTCATATAAAGAATTATACCTCAAAACAATATTCTAGCTTTCTTTACAAACATCAATGTCTCGCGGGTTGGTGGTTCTTTCCGGAGGTTTTCCCGAGTTCTTCCTCCACCAATAATACTGGCTGCCATGTATAGCCTATCGTGTGCTGAAAAATGGCGTTAAATCCTGCAACAACAACAACAACAAACAACAAGGCATGAGGCCATGAGTGGTCTAAAGCACTCTCTTATGGATCACTGCCATCTCACCTCTGTCTTCGTGGGTTCGAGTGTGAGATGCAGCCAATGTGGGTATGTGAGAAAGCATGGCAGTAGCTTCTCAATGATCGGTGGTTCTTTCTGGGGGCTTTCTAGGGTTCTTCCTCCATCAGTAATACTGGCTGCCATGTATAGTCTATTGTGTGCTGAAAAATGGCATTAAACCCTACAACAACAACAAACAACAAGGCTGTCATGATTATAAATGCAAATTTATTTAATGTTTCTTTATAAATAAATAATGTTGTGTGAAGGGTGAATAAGAAATCAAGAGTTCAAGTTTGCTCCATTCTCCTTCATTAGTCAGCTTATAAGAAGTATACTCATCCCTGATGTCATACTCGAACATAGGAATATCAGGACCTAGGTTGGTCCTTGCATATATATATTGATTTCAAAAAGGCTTTTGATAGAGTGTGGCATGAGGCATTGTAGGCCACAATGAAGAAGTACAACATGGGTCAAAAGTTGACCAACACCATCAAGCAGCTGTACGCCAAGGCTACCAGTGCAGTAATTGCTCAAGGTTCTGTGGGGGACTGGTTCAAGACTACAGTTGGAGTATGGCAAGGCTGTCTCCTGTCACCCACGCTTTTCAACATCTACTTAGAGCGCATCATGAGCGAAGCCCTGGAAAACCACTGTGGGACAGTCAGCATTGGAGGGCGTAACATCACCAACCTCCGCTTTGCAGACAACATTGATGGGCTGGCAGGCAGTGAAGATGACATTGCCACCTTAGTGAAGAACCTGGATAAAACATCTTCCAGATTTGACATGGAGATAAGTGCCGAGAAGACAAAGCTGATGACAAACAGTGGCAAACAAATCTCATCCAAGATTAAAGTCAGAGGACAGGAACTGGAAACAGTGGGCCAATTCAAATATCTTGGTTCCATAATCACAGAAGAGGGATCAAGAGCAGAAATTTTGTCACGAGCAGCACAAACAACGGCAGCTTTGTCAAAGCTAAGACCCATCTGGAGAGACAAGAATATCTGTCTGAAAACTAAAATCAGACTATTGAGAGCACTAGTCATCTCAATCTGTCTGTATTCATGTGAGGCCTGGACCCTGACAGCAGAATTACAACGAAGAATTCAGGCACTTGAAATGAGATGCTACAGAACCATCCTTGGCATCTCTTACATGAACCACATCAGAAATGAAGAAGTGCGCAACACCATCAGGCACAAAGTAGGCCATTATGAAGACCTCTGCACCATTGTCAAAAAGAGAAAGCTGAAATGGTATGGCCATGTCACTAGAGCCAACAGTCTATCCACAACAGTACTGCAGGATGGTGTCCAAGGTGGTAGAAGGAGAGGTAGACAGAGAAAAAAGTGGAGTGACAACATCACAGAATGGACCAGGAAAAGTTTTGCACAGACACAGGCATTGGCACATGATCGAGTCAAGTGGAGGGAACTAGTCAGATGTTCAACAGCACAGTGCCTCAACGACCACACTAGGTCAAGAGACTGATGATTGATGATATATATATATATAAAGAGAGAGAGAGAGAGAGAGAGAGAGAGAGAGAGAGAGAGAGAGAGAGAGAGATTTCCTTTATGATGCTAATCCATGGAGTCTCAGCAGTAATGCAGTATAGGAGTGCATTCCTTGTATTCTGTGATTTTCTGACATGACTGTGCTCAGTATTAATGCAGTATAGGAGAGCATTCTTTGTACTCTGTACTTTTTTTGACATGGCTGTGCTCAGTATTAATGCAGTATAGGAGAGCATTCCTTGTACTCTGATTTTCTGACATGGCTGTGCTCAGTATTAATGCAGTATAGGAAAGCATTTATTGTACTCAGTGATTTTCTAACATAGCTGTGTCATGTGCCTTAAAACACAAAAATTGAGTAGCTGATGATATAAAATCACATTATAACTGCTTTTCATGAGCCTAGAACCAAAAAAAAGTGACATCAGTAGGAATGGCATTGTTTCCCTTTACCCTCATTTGAAGCATCCCCAAATTTTTAATTTGATTCCATTTTTGATACCATAGTTTTTTTTTTAGTAACTCTGATCCCCAGTTCTGACACCAAAAGGAATGTTTTACTTTTAATATCTCACCTTTGGGATACACTGAATGATACAAAAATTCAATTGATTATAGCAGGGTAAGAGGAAACAGTATAAGTAGGGGCCACTGTACGTATGTAGGTAAGTATGCCTATGCATGTTGGTAGGTAGGTATGTATGTAAGCAGGTTTCTGTTTTTGGCTTTATATGGGAATAGTACAGCAAAAAATTGCTTGAAAATTGTATATTAGGCATTATGAACCTGAACAAGATTCTTCCGCATGAAACTGAATATGCTCTGTTTGTTTAAATCACTCACTAGGACAGAATAAGAGTGAGGATAATAATGTTTAAATCACTCACTAGGACAGGATATGAGTGTAGGATAATAATCATTTCAAGCAGATACCTTGTAAAGCAGTATAGATTATACCTTTTATTTGCAAGGAAAAATTAACTTCCTTGTTTAGGGCAGGAACACTCAGCCTTATCAGATGATGTACAAACATTAGGATTTGTCAAAAGATTACCCATGCATTGAATCTAAGATAATAGTTAAACCTGATGTGTCTCTCATCAAAACAATTCTGAACAATCTTTACAAAATGGTAATAGCTTTTAGGGAAAAAAATATGTTATATCTTTTAATAATCTTTACAAAATGGTAATAGCTTTTAGGGAAAAAATGTTATATCTTTTAACAGTCTTTACAAAATGGTAATAGCTTTTAGGGAAAAAATATGTTATATCTTTTAATAATCTTTACAAAATGGTAATAACTTTTAGGGAAAAAATATGTTATATGTTTTAACAATCTTTACAACATGGTAATAGCTTATAGGGAAAAACTATATGTTTTAACAATCTTTACAAAATGGTAATAGCTTATAGGGAAAAACTATATGTTTTACAATCTTTACAAAATGGTAATGGCTTATAGGGAAAAAATATCTTTTAACACTCTTTACAAAATGGTAATAGCTTTTAGGGAAAAAATATGTTATATGTTTTAACAATCTTTACAAAATGGTAATAGCTTTTAGGGAAAAAATATATGTTTTAACAATTTTTACAACACAATAATAGTTTTTTTATATGAACAAAAAAAGTAGTTTCTATTCAGAACTGTTATAATTTTGAAAACAAAAATGGTTAAACAAGAAAACTTAAGCCAGAAAACAGAACATTCAGAGACTCTACATTGACTAGGGTCCTAAGCAAGGGGAATTTAGAGTTCTGAATTAAAGAAAACTAGCTGAGCCATTTCTGTGTTGGGAGAGTTATGATGAATTTGAACTTTAAATTTAAGTATGCTTACCTGGATGTTGATTTAAGTATGCTTACCTGGATGTTGATTAAAGTATGCTTACCTGAATGTTGATTTAAGTATGCTTACCTGGATGTTGATTTAAGTATGCTTACCTGGATGTTGATTTAAGTATGCTTACCTGGATGTTGATTTAAGTATGCTTACCTGAATGTTGATTTAAGTATGCTTACCTGGATGTTGATTTAAGTATGCTTACCTGGATGTTGATTTAAGTATGCTTACCTGGATGTTGATTTAAGTATGCTTACCTGGATGTTGATTTAAGTATGCTTACCTGGATGTTGATTTAAGTATGCTTACCTGGATGTTGATACAGTGATCACTGTTTTCAAACCTTTTTTTCAGTTTAAAACAACCCTTAAAATAATGAGGTCATAGATCTCTCTAGCTTTGCTATTTATTTTCGTTTCCTTGAGTTTATTGCTTGGTTGATCAGAACCAGGTATAATATGCTTTCACATCATGCAGCAGTACCGATTGGTGGTTGTGTACAATATACCATATGTATTCATTTAAAAGATGTGTTCATTTGCAAACTGCACAGGCTCAGATCATATAATGAACTGGCTGATCTGGGTGTGTACAGTTTGTTATGAGTAATCAGTAGAACAAACAGCATATACCCTGATCTGCAGGTGCATTATGCTATGGCAGATCAAGATATTTGTTGTTTTCAGTTTGACTATTAGCTATTGTGAGGGAGTACTCAAATGAAGTAGCACTTTCCTATTATGCCAACTTTGATTTCCTGTCTAATACAAGTAAGTGAAGACCTTATAAAGCCTTTTAAGTATCAAGAAATCAACAATAATTTGTGTGTGTGTGATTTAGATATTTAATGATGCCTGAAATTTTTTCTCAGTCATATTGCTACATTGTCTGCAGTGTGGCAGTTTAGAGTGATGTCTTGCACTGGGGCATCTTGTTCATCTAGTCACATTGTCCTGACATTAGGCTAACCAGTCCAAACAGGCAACTGTTAGTACCATTTTTATAAGTCTCTGGTATGACACTGCCAGGGTTCGGACTTGTGTCCTCCCACATCCAATGTGGACACTCCAACCACCTATGCCACCAGAGTGGTCCAAATAATAATAATAATCATAATGATGATAATGGTGGTGGAAGTTGTTTTTAATGGTGATTACTATGATGATGGTATTGTTGATGGATCTTCTGGCTATGAATTAATTTTTCCATTTTTTTTTTTAATTCTAGAGCCTCTGGTAGTGTAGTGATGGCTAAGCCTAGAGGTTCAAATTCTGAAGATATTGTTGCTATAAAGATAATGGATCTCACAAACCAACCCAAAAAGGAGCTTCTTATCACAGAGATTGAGGTCATGAAGACGTATCGACATGAGAATGTTGTCAACTTCTTGGATTGCTACTTCCTGGAAGACAAGCAGGAATTATGGGTTGTCATGGAGTATCTTGATGGTGGTGCCCTCACTGATGTTGTCACAGAAACAGTCATGAAAGAAGGTCAGATTGCCGCAGTGGCGAAGGAATGCTTGAAAGCTCTGGACTTCTTGCATCAGAGAGACATTATTCATAGAGATATAAAAAGTGACAATGTATTACTGGGAATGAATGGCACAGTTAAACTGACTGATTTTGGATTTTGTGCCCAGTTAAGCAATGAGCAGTCCAAGAGGCAGACCATGGTTGGAACTCCTTACTGGATGGCTCCAGAGGTTGTTTCAAGGTAAATGCCCACACCCCATTTTGAAAATGATATTTATAATAAGAAGAATATTGTTATGATTTTTGTCTGATTTCAAATTGTTAAATAATGAGTAAAAAATACTGTTGTAATTGGGTTCATTTGAGGTGCAGGAGCCCTGTAGCAGCAGTTTTTCTGTCAGTCTATTCATACCAGAATAGCTCTGCAGCCCACGCATGTCATTGAATTCCGTTTGATTGGTTAATTACTTTGTTTGTAGATGTACCTTTTAAAGGTTTTTATCTTTTCAGTTGTTGCACATCTTCACTAAAACAGATCCTTGTTATGAACATAATTTAGGAATCATTCAACTTATTTGAATCATTATTGCTCTTTTGTCATTGATATTTTATCCCCACAAACAACATATCCTGGTAACCAGCAAAGTTAGGGAACTATTCAGCAGTTAAAATTGGCTAGCAAGAGACTAAGAATTATTTCTCCTTGAATAAGGTCTGGATGTGTCAAGAGTTAGCCTCTTAGCCTTCTGAATTACTTTCAAAGTCAGAAAATCCAAATTAATTTACATGATTGTCATGCAACTTTTATTCCTGTATGGTTTTGGTTTAGTTTTGTAAATTTTGTAATAGTAACGTTTCTCATATTACTGTCAATAATCATTATAAAGCAAAATATAGTTCATTCCAATACACACTTACCTTACGTCGTTGCAATGTAGTTAATGTCCCAGTCATAGAAAACTTGTGTTAAGAGTTTGGTTGAAGTTTTCTTTGTTTGCTCAAGTTTCCTTAAGTGCATGATATATTTTCTTTATACACCTCGCTATCATTTTAGCATGCCGTCATATCTCGTGAACCATCTTATAATGCAGAAGGAATTGTGGATCCCACTTTTTTATATATAAAATATCAAAAATAGTTTGCAATTTGCTTAGCATTAAAAAATGTGATTAAAATTGGTAACTGAAAGTTCAGTATATCAGATTTTTTTTTAAATTGAGAAGGGTGGTTAGTGTACAGAAATTTTAGGTATACATGTGTCAGATTTGCACATTTTAATAACAAAGCATGTATTTTATACTATTAATACATGTACACAATATTCAACAAAACATCAGCTAAAGAAAATGTTGGGGAATGCCTTCCGGTGGTAGCACTAATAAATACATACCATTTAAAGAGTTCGTCAAGTGACATACTCAGTGAAATCATAATGAAAGTGATATGCACTCATCTATTCAAACAGGAAAAGTGATATGCACTCATCTGTTGAAACAGGTAAAGTGATTTGTACTTATCTATTCAAACAGGATAAGTGATATGCACTCATCTGTTCAAACAGGTAAAGTGATTTGTACTTATCTATTCAAACAGGAAAAGTGATATGCACTCATCTGTTCAAACAGGTAAAGTGATATGCACTCATCTGTTCAAACAGAAAAGTGATATGCACTCATTGTTCAAACAGGTAAAGTGATTTGCACTTGCCTGTTCAAACAGGTCAAGTGATATGAACTATTCTAACAGTGGTGCTAAACTACTTTTTTGACATCTCTTGAGAACTAGATAAGTCTTTCAGGTTGTCTGAACTGGTTGTAATACATTAATAATAATGTCAACATGGTAATATTCAAATCAATCACAGTAAACAACAGCGAAGTTTTGCATTTGGCTAAGGAATAGATTTTTCTTCATAATTTTTAGTGATGCAATACATAATAGCTTGCAGGTTTTGTTAAAATGTAAAATGTTTGCTTATTTATTTTTTATTGTTGATTTTTAGCTCTTCAGGTCATAGATCAAAGTATGGCAGCCATCTTATTATTTTTTTCATCACAACTCTACTTGAACAGAAAGTCTTATTGATGTGGGGTTTTCACCAGAAGACTTCTTATGATGATCACTTGGTCTTGGCTGAAAATTATGCCAGTTGGACATTCAATAATGCCATCACAACAGCCATCATGAAAACCTTATTATCGGTACTCATTCAGAATGGAAAGTCATATTTTGAAAATATTGTTACCTCTACACTGTAAATGGATGGCTATATCAACATGTCCTTTTTACCGAAAGACTTTTTATTATAACTAGTTTGTACTTTAAAATGATCATGCCAATCATACAATAAAAATGGCTGCCAGGGCTAACTTAAAAAATCTTATTGTCATTATTTCCATTGAATGAATGATTATTATGACATGGGATTGTTACAAAACCTAAACGAATATATTCATTGTGATTGCCATGAAGACTGTCAAAAAATGTTTGTTGTCACCAGCCTTTTAAATGGCTGATCATTATTTGATGGAGCTTTTACCAACAGACTTCTGTTTGTCTTAAATGTAGATGGTGCCAGGCTGACATCCACATGTACCACATCAGTTAATTTCAAAATCTTATCTCTGAAAAATAGGTTGTTTCAACACTCAGCAGTTAAAAGGAAGAAATCGTCTTATTTTGAATTCCTGGAAATTCTTTTTGCCTAGTCGAGTCAGTTCATTTGAGGTTCTATTGTTTCTCTTTGAGTCAGAATGTAGTGCTCTAGGACTGATGTGCGGTTGTAGTCAGTCTTTCCACAATATGTGACATTGATTAAAAAGTAAATGGTTACAATTAAAATAACTGTCTTGAGATGTATACTATCACAAACATATTGATGCTTTTGGCCCAGGTAGCTAATGAGTGCAATTCTGGCTGTGTTGCTCTAGTTTTTGCTAATAATCTGTGTTCTGGCCTTTAAAGGGAAATAACTCCAAGTTCACCTGATCCATGCAGTTGTGAGTACTATATAACAGTTTGTTGTATACTAAAAATCCCTTATCAATTTATTGATATTTAACTGACTCTTCTGACATATATCCTTAAGTAGTAAAATCCATTTGATGAATATTTGCATAGAAATATGGATATTATAATTCCAATGTACCAACAAAAGCTGCTTGTATCCCACATTTTGCTGTCTTAATGTTGATAAACCCATCATCCGCAAGTTATTAAGGGATATGTGTACTTGGAATGAATTATTATACAGCTAAGACAATTCATTTAGTGACATGATTGCTTGACATTATGGCCTAGGGTCAAATTCATTTTCATAGAATATTTACATGAAGGATTGATTTCAAGTCTTTTTATTTGCTTTTATTTCCAGAGCCCTAAGATGGAATTTCCTCATACTTGGAACAAATCATTATGAAGTTAAGACAATTAAGATCTGCTTGCTTGACCTTCTTTGATAATGGTCTTGACATACATGTTCTGACCTTGTTGTTTGTTTCATAAATAATTGTGCAAATTTCTTTCTTTTGTGTGCTGCTGTGGGACAGTGGTTCTTGCAGTTTTCCTGGGTTATGTCTTTAGTTGTACTGGCAACACTATATGATCTTTCTTGCACTGAAAAGTAGCATTAAACCCCAAACAACAACAAAAACAACTTTTCTGGGCTTTGTCTCTGACCATTTAATTGTACATAGTGTCATATATACTTTCAGGTTTGAATGTTTGTCCTGCAGACGCTACTTTGCTTTAGACTTTAGTGTGTTTAGCAACACTGGTCAGAGACCACAAGAACTTATGGGATGGTCTCTTGTCTATAGTCCATCCATCAGTCAGAACAAGTTTGTTATTGCTATTCCACCTATATTACTTGAATACACCAAGCTTGTAATTTCTTGGCTCATGTGGGTAATTTGCTCCATGTACTCCAACATTTTACGAAAAACAAGATATGTCAAATGAAAATTTCAGCACATAAATTGTGAGTGTTATCACTGAGCCTCATCTTTAATTGTATTAATATTTGAGACATCATGGAATTGCTTAGGCATCTTCTTTCATCTGGATCTTGTCACCAAAGAGAACGAAAACTTAATGTGTTGTGTCCAGTGGCTGCATTATGTTTGGAAAAATGTTTTAACCTATAAATAGAAACTACAGTTTAAATTGCAGCATAACCATGTTGGAGGTTTTATGCTCACATATCTTCTCCTACTACTTTTTTTAATGTTACTTTTATGGCAGCATATTAGATAGAGAAAAAAATATTTCAGTAAATTACATTTCTCAGAGAATACTTACATGAACAGATTACTGTGAAGCCTTTCCGTACATAACAACAAATGGGAACATCCTTGTTGATGTCTAACTCAAGCTTAAACTGAATAACATCTTGTATGTAGATAAACATGTATTGGTGGCAAGGGAAGTGATAATGACAATGGTATCTTGGAAGAATTTCTTAGATGCTATTTTCATTGTTTTAATTGATATATCAATGGAAAGACATTTTTTCATCTTTTTGGCAGAGCATTATTTGGGAAATAGGGGAGTTTATTTCCCAACATTAACATTAATATTATTGTGATTAGGTAACTATTCTTGGAGAAATATAATTTACAGTTTCCTTCTCTATACTGGATATTGTTAACCAGATTATTGATAACCTGGTTCCTTTAACTGGGAGCCAAGGAGAGATCACATCTCACCTCTATCCACGTGTGTTCATGTCTTGTCTCAGTCAACGTGAGTGAGAAAGCTTGACTGTTGCTCCCTGTGGGTTGGTTGTTCTCCATGAGTTCCTCCTCCACCAAATATTATGGCTGCCATACATATTCTATCATGTACTGAAAAACACCTCCAGTCATTCTCAGTAGTAGGAAACTCAGTCCTGAATGTCTTGATTTGGTTATTTTTACCCCAATTTGTTAAAACATTAGAATCCATTCCTCCATATCACCTGTTCATTTATTGAGTTTTCTAAATTGTTCAAAGTTATATGAACAACTGCTTTATTATGACTTGGTAAAAAGTTCACAAATTTAAGGAGCTGCAGCATGTCACACATTCTAAATTCTTGCCTCTGGTAAGAATTGTCATGTTATTAGATGGATATGACTGACCCTTGTTAAGTTCTCATTATTGGTATTTAAACCGCATTAGGTACCACCATGTCAGCTAGGGGAATGTGAAAATCCCCTTATTTTTTAAAATACCTTTTCTGATTGCAGATGGGACATCTATACTGTCCATCCATGCACCCATATCCATCTGTCTGTCATGAGAAGCTTGCTTGCACATAAAACACTCCAAAGAGACATATCAAATTTGTACAATCATCTAATTTTCACAATTTATTAAATCCTGTAACACCTTTCTATTGTTGTAGCTTAGTTCAGCAAACATGACATATAATCATTCCTTTTTGTATCCTTCCAATGAATCTCTCCATCTAATGCCCACCAAGTGGACATCACTCTCTGATAATAGGTGTTGCTCTATAGTTTCATATTTTGCGTATGGTTAGAATTTTAATGAAAAAGAATTTCTTTGGTTATCCTTACTTGTTATCCTGGTCATCTATAAAAGGCCTTGTATATCTTAAACATTGTTCAAAGAATCATTAATTCCCTTTATTTTGGTGTATGATTCATGGATTTAAAATGGATTATAGAGTATACAGTTTGGCCTTACTCCAGATGTGCACCTTTCAAAAAAGTGCTAGCTCCACTTGGTCAGTTTAACTTCCTGAACTTCAGAGGTATAAAATAATAATTAAAAGGGAGCCAAAAACCTTGTTTTTTTAACATTTTATATATTTGGTAATTCATTCATTTCACTTTCAGAAGCTGGTATTGTCTAGTCACTTTCTTAAAAATTTATGAATTTCTCCATTCAACATCCACCAATTGGTTATCACTCTCTGATAATAAAAGTTACTTTGTGAAGCTTGTTAATTGGATAACAGCAGATTTATCATTGAAATCAGACACCTCACAATTTAAGCCACTATAGTCAAAATCAGTAGTTCAGATGGGGCGGTTTTATCTTATGCAGTGACAATGTTGTTCAGCAGTTTCATTTTGTTGATGTTGAAGAGTTATGGCCCTTTACATTTCCTATGGCATTTACAACTTTGTAACCAGAATTGCCTTGCAACAGTAGGACATATTTTGCTTCATAATCACAAAGTCACACTGGTTTGGAAATACCTTTTCAGAATATTCTCAATTTAATTTACCATATATATTTACCTATAAGTAAAGTCCAGATGCAGACCATATAGATTCTGATCTACTATTGCATAGTTTGCTGGCAGATCAGGATTTGTGTTGTTGGTTTTGATGACTACTCAAATTGTATAGACTTAGATCTGCTGTCACATTATGTAATGACAGAACTTGGTCTGTATAATTTTCAGTTGGACTCAACTTATGTGAGTATTAACGGTACATTGCAACATATATTCCCCTTATTTATTTGTTGTTAACCTTTGCTGCTGTGTGTACTCTTTTATTATGATTGCTTTCATAGTAAGGGTTACAAGTTGTGACACATTGCTGAATTTTTACATGACTGAAAGTAATTATCATTGATCCAAACCAATAGATAAATCAATCGTTTTGATCATGTATGAACAGTTGATATGAAGGAAAACTAAAAACATAAAAGTGTTCTTCATGGAGAATCCATTACAAATCAGTGTCACTTTTTGTAACTGGTGTGCTAAAACGTGTCCCCTTTCCTTTTGTGAAAATCTCAGAGAATCTTTTTTACAACAGTAAATAAAGTACAGCCCTCTGATGTATTTATGTGTTTTAATTTTTTTTTTGTCAGGAAGCAGTATGGTAAGAAGGTAGACATTTGGAGTCTTGGAATCATGATCATTGAGATGCTTGAAGGAGAACCTCCATACCTGAATGAGACTCCACTAAAAGCAATATACAAGATTGCCACAAAAGGAAAACCAGAGATTAAAAATTTCAACAAGCTATCACCAGAGCTGCAAGATCTTTTGAATAAATGCTTGGAAGTGGATGTAAATACCAGAGCAGCAGCAGCAGACCTTCTGCAGCATCCATTCTTGCTAAAGGCAATGCCACTGGCAACTTTAAGACCTTTAATAGTCGCAGCCAAGCAGTCAACAGGACACTGATTGTAAGTCGTTCAGTCTTTATGTGTAACTAGAAATTTTGACAGATTAAAGTCACTGGTCAGTTGGCAGATTGTTTATATTTGCAGGATTTACTAAAAACCAATTTTCCTTGTGCTTATTTTAATTAAATATATACGTACATGTATGTGCTGATTTGGTACAGGTAAAAATGATATCAGAACTACACTGTCTATGAAATATTGAAATGTAAGTCGTAACTATGTGAACTAGACTCATGCAGTTGTATATGTGCATGTTCATATAGTAAAGTTAGATAAAATGATTTTGAAAGTAATTTTTTGTGCTGGACTTGACTCAAGATCTCTTTGACTTAGAAAAGGTAAATATTGCACACACAATTCAGAATCACATGCTGATGTACAATCTTAAAACATTTAATGTATCTATAGATAAGCAGTGAGCAGTATAATTGTATTCTCTTAACTCCTTGTTTAAACATACTTAATATACTGTACAGTGTAAGGAGTTATTTTACCCAACAGTTCCATTTGATATTGTCATAGGATTTAGAAACAAATATCACAGCAGATACTTTATTTGTCAATTGTTATATTTATATGGTTTTCAGAATAATTATGATACCTGATCATTGAGAGAAAAAAATAACACAGTTGTTAAATTTCTGAATTTATCCTTTTAACTCATAGAGCACAGAGTAATAAAGTTTTATTCCGTTCCATGTTAAGTATAATGTCTTGAATTCTTAACTGAAGCTTACACATGCACTAAAAAGTTTTATTTGTTACACTGTGTTATAAGCACATTGCTTTACAAATAATAATGGAATAGATATAAACATATTTTTTAGTATGTACTTTCAGTGTTTTTTTAAAATATATACAATATATATACAACTAAATTCATGATATTAACTTGGTCAGCAAAGTGTTAGTTCCTTCAGGAAATGTTCATCTAAATAACAAGTGTAAAATCAAGATAGCTAGTAACTGTGTGAAAGGCTTTTAAGTAGTTACAGGTACACACTAAGATAGCTAGTAACTGTGTGAAAGGCTTTTAAGTAGTTACAGGTACACACTAAGATAGCTAGTAACTGTGTGAAAGGCTTTTAAGTAGTTACAGGTACACACTAACTTTCTAGAGTTTACAAGAGGAAAAATGCGTCCAAGAAGAACAATCTTAAAAACCCATTCAGTTTGATTTTCTGACAAACATTCTGTTCCTGACATCTTAACTGTAAGTTTGCAGACTTCAGCAGATCATTTTCATTTTTGATCTCCAAAGATTTTGTGATTAAGAAAATAATTATAGACAGAACTTTGTGAAAACTCAAGGGTAAAGAATGAGACAATCAACTGTTTCTCAAAGTCGGCCAGTTAGCTATTAAATTTACAATTTGTTTCTAAGGAAATTAGAATATTTGTAGCCATTGCGTCTAATCTTTTGACATCTTGTGTGTAAATGTATAAATGTTATTTCCAAACGAGAATTACTTACATCAGAACTGAATTTGGTTCATGCCAGTGAAGTCTGGGTTGTCAAAACTGGTGGACATATCATCTCACAGTGTGTAGGACAGTTTCATTGTAATTAGTTATTTAGAACAGAGATTGCTAAAGATGACTGAAGCCTTCATTATATATATCATACCTTCTTTCTTCAGATTTCCACATCCATTTATAGCCCTGTGTATTACCCACTTGCATTTATAGCCCTGTGTATTACCCACATGCATTTATAGCCCTGTGTATTACCCATTTGCATTTAACGTTCTGAGTATCACCTGCTACTATTTATAGTCCTACATATCACCTGCTAATGTTTAGTGTCCTGTGTATCACCCACTACCATTTATAGTCCTTAGTATCACCTGCTATTACTTATAGTCCTGGGTATCACCTACTACTACCTATAGTTCTGGGTATAACTTGCTACTACTTATAGTCCATGGTTAATATCATTTTATTAAGTAGAGTGATATATTCAGTTGAAATATTATATAATTATTCCATAAGAATATTATAATTTACTGAACTAAGTCTTTTTTTATATTGATTTACAGTAGATCTGCTGATATTTCTTTTGTATAGTTTAGATTTAGCATCAGCAGTGTAAATGAGAGACCAACCATCTTCATATGTCATTACATGTTTGAGGATGTATTTGAAGATTTAATTAAATAGTATTAGAAATAAACATCCATTTTATTAATCTCTCATTTCTTTTAGTAACTGTAATATTTTTTTTATAGAAGAAACAATTTTAAAATGACTTCTTCCTGTTACTAATTGAAAATTATCGGTAATCATGCCTGTTGATTGATGTTCAAACGCTGCTTTACATATTTATGGTTTGGAGAGGTTTATCCCCAAAAAACCTATGGGATGCCATCTGCTCTCCATTACTTTCTAACAGAAAGGCACTTTCTATATTTGAGGGGCCCCGAGTGGCCAAGTGGTCTAAAGTGCTCTCCATTACATATAACTGCCATCTCACCTCTGTCTGCATGGGTTCGAGTCTTAGATTCGGCCAATGTAGGTATGTGAGAAAGCTTGCCAGTAGCTTTTCATGTGTCAGTGGTTCTTTCTGGAGGGTTTCTCAGGTTCTTTCTCTACCATTAATACTGGCTGGCATGTATGGCCTATCTTGTGCTAAAAAATGGCTCTAAACCCTACAACAACTTTATATATTTGGGGCCCAGGTTGGTCAAGTGGTTGCCTTTAATGATTACTGTCATCTCACCCCCATCCATGTGGGTTCAAGTCTTGGGCTCCACCACTGTGAGAAAGTTTGACAGTAGCTGTCCATGGATCAGTGATTCTTAACAGGTCTTCCCAGGTTCTTCCTCAACCAGTTTTACTGGCTGCCATGCATAGCCTTTAATGTGCTGAAAAATGGCATTAAACCCACAAAAATCAACATTATGAATTTAGGTCTTCTGGTATTTGATGTTGACAAATGCATGTTGATGTGTTTTCATCATGTATATTGATAGGAAAAGTGAAGTTATCTTTTGTCCAAAAATAATTAATATTATTTGATAAGATGAATGCATGTTTATGTAAGCTTTCACTTGTATTTTGACAGAATAATAACTGCTTCATGTATAGGAAACGAGGCATACACAGTACATGGACTGACTCATTGTTGTTATAATTTAATGATTCCATAAATAAAATTAATGTTATCAAGATCAAAGTGAGAATCTAACTTAAACTTCCATGTCCAGCTGAATTGAATATGATTATGATGTATGTAAATTTACACAAACATCAGGTATACATTTTGATCAAAAGTTTAAAAATGTGTATTTGAAGACCTGTAGTGAGGTAATGCTCACCAAAATATTTATCCAAAAAAGAATGCAGAAAAGTGTATTTGGTGACTATACTATTCAAAAAGGTAATGCTTGCCACAATATTTGCTCCTTGACAGAATGCAGAATCAAGATGACTATACTGTTCAAAAGGTAATGACTACCACAGTATTTCCTCCTAAACAAAATGCAGAAATCTGTAGAATCATTTACTCAGAACTTTGAACACTTGTAGACATTTTCTTAATTTGCTCTTTCAGTATTCATGAACAGATTGGATATAAAGAACTTGGTTGGCATTAATACATATGGCACAACTTTTTTTCCCTGCCAATATATTCAGCAGCATTGAACTTGCTCCAAACTGTGGGGGTCATCTCAAAAGTTACTTCCTAGTATAAAGGGTCATTGCAGACAGAAATAGATTTGGAAATTGTTGATTTCATGGAATTTGATATAATGGATTTAAATGTCACAAAAACTTTTGAATCCCTCCCCATGCAACTACAGATACACTGAGTGATCAGAGATCATGTACTGACTTGTTTATTAATTCTTTGTAGATACATCTAATTGCTTAAATTTGGTAAGTGACTGTTGGGTGAGTACTTATTTTTGCCAGAGACCACATGCTTGCCTTTAAGAGGTTTGTGTATAGGTTTTACGTGGTTGGTTATTACACTGGTGTTGCTCACAGCATAGGAAATCTCAGTAGAGTATATGTCACATTTATTTCTCTGTTAACCTCTTGCATCAACAATTCTAGAACAGTTCTGAACTTGAGATCATTTTTATATGTACAATCAGATATAAAGCTATGACAATGTGTCGTGCATTTTTTTAACCATTTATATAGAATGCAGCTTTTGTAAATGTTTACAGGGCTATGATGAAAATTATCTTTTTTACATGTGTAAATTATCATTTCTATTCTCATGATTTTTTGATTGACAATCATTTGGGGAGGGGTAATGTCTGTTTTAACTCATTTCTAGCTACACATGCCAAGGAGGACAATATGTTTTGTAAGATTAATATTGTCCCTAAATTGTTATTCGAAGGAAAATGCAGGTACAGCAAAATATAGCATTAGTTATTGTTTTAGCAGTCCATTTCTTGTCTGCCAGGTCACTTACACTGTAGTTTGCTTAGAATCAATTACACATGTATAGCTCAACACGTAATCAGATCTTATTTTCTGTGTAGCATTTAAGAAATTCAAAGGTAATGGCCACAGTGATATAAAAACTGAGGTATGTAACTCAGCTTTCGTACAGTATGAGTCTGGGATGCCATTTTCACTAAATTTCTCAAATAGTTGACATTAATTAAATTTGACAGTATCCTTTGAGCTTTGAGATGAGTATAGTAGAAAGGATAACATTTTTTTGCAGTTGAAAAATTGTACACAAAGATCTTTTTTCTGTGTTGTAAAAAAACGAAAGAATGTAAATTCCTCAATTCTGAAAAAAATGCCTCGATTTCCATTATGTACTTTGATCACTTTTCTGAATGATCAGTGGGGAAAAAATCCTTTTTGTCAAACAAACTTGAAGAAAGATATAAAATATCGCAACATAAAGAAAATTTATGATTAGGAAATAGGGTATTGCAAGCAACAGAGCTGCAACATTACAAGCTCTTCCAGCCATTCATACTTTTATATATAAATCTTTTGAAAATTCAATACATTTGTGGGTTGTCAATATTTCCCTATATTTTTTAACATTTTTTTAAAAAATCCATTTTTTAGAAGAAGCACTGTTGTTATTAAAAGTCCTGGATTGAAAAAAGGATGTTGAATGATTGGTTATGATGCATATATTAATTACATATGTGGTTGTAACTTCCTGATGGCCAAGTCCTTCAACCTAACATAGAAGATGGTCATGACATACTCCCTTTACAACAATACTTGTGGCTTTTAGATTTTTCACCACAGTAAAACCTGTCTTGAAAGACCACTGCTATTTGAGACTGCCTGTCTTGAGAGACAATAGTCTCAGTGCACAAATTTTTTGATAATATAGCATTGTGACTGTAATGGGAGACCACCTGTCTTGAGAGACCATACTTTTTTGTCAAAAGAGATGGTCTTTCAAGACAGGTTCTACTTTATAGGAGGATTTATGTGCCTTGTTGGTGGCTTGACTAACATGTTCCCAAAAGTTGAGAGGGTGGTTAGAATGAATGAACATTTCTTTGGGATTTATAATAGTAATTTCTTGATCCCAAAGACCCTACCATGATTTAAAATATAGATTTAACTATGTTTTTTTGCTTATTGAAATTCTTCAAAGGGTAAAGTATTTCTTCATTTGATGCTGATACAACGAAAATGGCAGTTGAGAATTCATCTATCTTCATTGGAATAATTTTTTTGTTTTTACTAGAATGTTACATTTTTATATTTTGCTTTAATATGGCAGAACCTGTTTTGAAGAGCTTCATCCAGAATAGTATCGACTTTCAAGACAGTTGTTCTCCCATTTACTGGTAATAACGCTATATAATCAGTTGATGTGTACTTTAGGATTGTGGTCTCTCAAGACAGGTGGTCTCCCATTACAGGTAATAACACTGTATTATTAGTTGATATGTACTTTAGGAACATGACCTCTTGACAAATAGTCTCACATTGCAGTGGTCTTGCATTATAGGTTTTACTGTACATGGATTTGGGAGGTGGGGGACTATTGTCTCCTCTGAAGGCTCACAGTTCATTGGGTGTTTAAATTTGTACTTGTTCAGCATCTACCAAATGCACTAAACTGTATACCCCTGAATAAAATTAAATACTTTGTAGATACAACTGTCTGTGTAAAGTTATCTCCCTTGCCACCCATTGTCTGGTGAAGAAAATAATACTATGTCTATGACCCATTAATTTGAGTATACCACGTTGGTATTTATGCTTAGGCCATTGATAGACTGGGATACAAGTACTCATTCATTAAATGTGAATTTAAATGTGATCTTAACCAGTCTATATAAACTTAGAGAAAATAACTGTGTAGTATAATTATTCAAAGACAATATTTTAACTGTTCAGTCACATACACAAAAACAGTATAGAGAAACCTGAAGCTTTTATCCTCACACTAAGGACTTCATCAGCAGACTTATTTAATATTTAGTGACTGTTAACATCACTCATTGGAATGGTGAGCCATGTTAACCTATCTGGGACAGGTTAGCTTTCTTTATACTGTCTGTATATGTTTATTGAACAGCTAAAACATTCTCAAGCAGTCCATATATATTTCATACAAATATCCCTAACTTGGCTGGTAGTAAAGGTGTATTGTGAGACCAAAATTGTCAACATTATTATTAGTTCACCATCCAGTAAGATCAAAAAAGCTTATGGTTTGGGTGCCCCCACCCCCCACTTTTTCTTATTTAATTTAAAATCTCCCCTTCCAGTATTTTGCATGGCTAGAATAGACCTTAGATAGATATCATATTGTTGCCCTTATGCATACTGTATTATGACATTTTTTCAATGCAGCTATTTAAATCAGGACTTCTCATCACAGATTCCTTGAAAAGTCAAGAATCTCTCATTGTTTCATGTAGAAAGTATATAAAGAAAACATTGTTAACTTTGAAATGAACATATATGTTTTTTGTCACATGTATGCCAAGTTCTTTTTAAATATAGAAAGACAAGATGAAAAGAAATGTATTTCACATGTAAGCCTTAAAGATAAATAATTCATATTCAACTTGATACAGTATTGAAACCAATATTATCTGTATTTGAAATGCTTTATTGTTAATTATATAAATGAAAAGAGAAGGCAGAGAGAGAGAGAGAGAGTGACTCCAATTTTAATTAAACTCTATAAAAAGTCTGAAATTATTTTTTAAAACATTGTACAGACTTTATCAGTACAGATCAATAGTGGAGTTATGTATTTATATATTTGTGGGATTATTTTTTTTTATTGCTGTTCAGTTTATTATCCTGTATTTAAATTTTAATCACTAAAATATACATCTATAGAACCACATACTGTACAGTGAATATATTACTGTATTTTGTACTCAGTATACATGTATCTTATACTAGTATAATGTATATACTACTGTATTTTGTACTTAGCATACATGTATATTATACTAGTATTATGTATCTACTACTGTATTTTGTACTTAGCATACATGTATATTATACTAGTATAATGTATCTACTACTGTATTTTGTACTTAGCATACATGTATATTATACTAGTATGTATCTTCTGCTGTATTTTGTACTTAGCATACATGTATATTATACTAGTATAATGTATCTGCTACTGTATTTTGTACTTAGCATACATGTATATTATACTAGTATGTATCTTCTGCTGTATTTTGTACTTAGCATACATGTATATTATACTAATATAATGTATATACTACTGTATTTTGTACTTAGTATACATGTATCTTATACTACAAAGTATTGTAAATAAATGTGAAATGGTTGTTATAGAACAATTTCACATTGATGAGAAAACATTATGTGACCCATTTAAAAATTCTTTAAAACTGGGTTGAATAAAAGGGTCTTGAAAAAAACTGTAGACTATATTTAGATGTAGGAAATTGTATACATATAACAGAATATCAAAATATACCTCATTCTGTATTGGTAAACAAAATTTTGAATTTTTTTTACATATCTGCAATATTTTAATTTGCAGAAAATGGATATGAAATAAAAACAATTGTAAACTTTTTGAAAATAATGGCTTTTCTTTGTCAATTTTGTTGTAGAACCATCAATATTAATAATACAGTTTCATGACACTTACGCTAGGTGGTTACAGTACTATATCATTTAATTATTTTTTATACAGAATATTTGTAAAATGGATAAGCTGTTGTTTGATAATTTTATACATTTTTGTCATGGGGTTAATTAAAATTGTATAAGGTGTAATGTGAGTGTGCAAGTTTATTGTTGTATAGAAGAACCTGGCTGTAACATTTCAAAATATGTTTGCTGGTGTTTTACAGCATATCAACACAAGTAGGCGGTCCAAAGAAAATGCTTTACCGATGGAGATGTCACATGACCTGGGCTGATGGTCAGATGGTGGATTCAGATCCACAAACTACTGCTCTTGACTGATGTCAACAATAAGTAAACATTGTGCATATAAAGTATCTATTATACATAAATTATGAGCTGTATAAAGCATCAATACCAATTAGATGGCTCTCAAGTGGATGTAAATGCTTAATGCATGCTTAGCTTATAAAACATTAGAAACCAATAATTTATTGATGCTTGATCCACCCTGTATTCTCAAAACTTTTTTGAACAAGAGGTTCAAAATTTACTGGATAAAGATCAATTATTTATTGAGACTTGACCCACTTTATTCTCAAAACCTTTTTGAACAAGAGATTCAAAATTTACTGGATAAAGACCAATTTTTTTTATTGAGACTTGACCCAATATGTGTTCTCAAAACTTTTTGCTGCAGAATATTGCAAACTGATTGGTCTTAGCAAAAGTCCCAGATCAGGCCATGCTTCTCCATTTAGCATTTCCTTTTGAGCATGTACTAAAAATTTTGAGCATATATTTGTCTGAAAACTTGTATTAAGTTCAATTTAATGTCATGTCAGTGTAAAGCTCTAGCATAACATACCTGTTTCAAAACACAGGTTCACTGCACAAATTTTAACATAGTTTACAAAAAAATTCCCATTTAAAACATATACTAAATTTTTTACTGAGTTGCGAGATTTTTAGTTCTTGCAAACATTCTCATTGGTTGAACATTAAAATCTGCAGCAGTAAATCCATAATATACTGTCAGAAATTTGGATGTCATTGTTATGTTGTATCTCTCTTTGTGACTTTTGCAATGAAAAAGTGCATTTATCAAACTTTTTAAACAGTTGCTTTTAATTTTGTGTTGTACTTAGGATAACGTTCTTCTGTTGTAATGAAGATAACATTTTTTATTGTAATGAAGTAACATTCTTGTGTTATAAAGACAAAATTCTTCTGCTTGATGATTTAGGACATTAATAACATTTAACTTTCAAAGTATAATAAAGTTTTTGAAATTTTACCAGTTACAGTCAAAACGCTATGAAAAATGCAAAGTGTTCTTTGTTTAACAGTTTATAACTAAATATCTTAAAAGGAGAGCTAGAACTATCAACACTACGGTTTTGTGCCATACAATTCATTGTCTTAGTATGTAGTCTAAATTGTAATGAATATTTGCTCACTTTTATTCTAGTATTTGAAAAAAACAATATACCAATACCAAATACATATAGCATTGTTTATACAGAATCTTCCTATTTGTGACCTTAAGTTTTACAGTGATTCCACTCGATGATGCTGGCTAACAAACCATAAAAGTGTGCTGTGTTATATTTGTGATTCCAATATACAGGTTCAGTCCATGAAATATCTGAGGTTTGCCTTATACTGGGCCCATGCTATAGCCAAGGCCATGTTAATGTTAATGTTATGATTGTTTCTATGCAGTACTTCATTATGGTAGTGTATATTTCATGTTAAATCAATATTATGATGGGTTATAAAAATCCAAAGTCAAAAATTAAATAATTGAATTGAAATGTCAAGTATAATATTCACCCAATGAGACTCCTGATGAAGATGTACCGAGATATGTTATATACTGACTTGACTTAAAATGAGATAGCTGTTATAACACTGTGCTTATAGGGATACATATCTTTGTCAAGGAATATATTACATTGACAATATTAAATCAAGTTAAAGGAATCTGAAAATTAAAAAGTAATAATGCTGATAGATGTACCATATATACCTGTTTGTAAGTCAAGTCCAACTTCATCCAACATAGACCCTGATCTGCCATCACATAATGCACTAACATATCAGGGTATATGTAGCTTCTTCACCTGATTACTTCTTACAAACTGCCTAAATCCAGGTCTGCTGCTGCATTATACAATGGCCAGTTCGAGTCTTTGCAATTGGAAACGATGTATAAGTGAATATATATGGTAGTGAAAATGGTAGCCATGGATTGAACTTGTCTAGACCATCTCTCAGCGGCTAATTACTAAACTTGAAATTGTATATGTTTGTACACATTTTTATAGATGAGTGCAAGTTTCCTTACAAAGTTGTCAGAGGGTTTAATATTTTGAAAATCATTTGAAATGACTTTTGTACATTCCATTTTGTATAAATATGCTGTAAATACTTGAAAGCTTGTAAAAGCATCATATACTGTGATTTCATTTATTTTTTGGTGGGTATCTATTTTTGTACTTTTACATATACTGACTTTCTTGTTGGTGCTAAAATGTTTAGAATGAGGAAGATCATTGTTTACTGGATCTTTAAGAAGTGAATTAATTTACAAAAATTGGTTCCCCCAAAAATTAGTGAATGAAAAGTATTTGATTACTTTTCTATTGTTTCCATCACTTTTCCATCGAAACTTAGAACAGAAATTAGAAACAATAACATAATAGATTAATAGAGGTAAGCCAAACGTGTGATCCATAATTCACACTTTCAGATATGAAAGATATGTGATGTATGAATCACGATTCTTAAAGGTGATTGTATGCTTTAGTCTCACATGGTGATATATGGTCATGCTTTTATCACACTGGTGGTGGTGACAGCATTGTCCATGTTTGAAAGGTAAACATATATATATATATATATATATATATATATATATATATATATATATATATATATATATATATATATATATATATCAGCTGCCACCATCATCTGAAATTTTGGGCTAATATTCTTAATGAACTAAAGTTTATAAGTCAACATTCTTGTCTTGCTCATATTGGTTTTTTAAGTATCATTGTCATGTGTAAAATTTGTGTGAAAATTTATGAAAATCAGATTCAGGGTTTATACTGACAATGGACAAAACAAGGTCATGGGCTGGAAATGGCCCACAGGTGTATTTTGCCCACCTTCTGGTTTATACCGCCAATCCTATGGATCAGGACAAGACATTTTTTAAAAATATGTTTTGTCACACCTTTATAAACATATGGAAGTGAAGTGAGTATAATCTGTCCACCAATACTTTCTGAATTCATTATGATATCTATGCACATTCCTATTTAGATCAAATATTTCTGTAAATGTTTTGTATTATTTTTGTATGTACATGTACTGTATACTTTTGTACTTATTGATCCAGAAGGCTGTGCTTTATATTAATTTCTCACTATGTATAAACATTTATTCCAGGTTTAGATATCACATAGCACTTGTTGGAACCAATTAAAGAATTTTTTCTTTGTTAATAATAAATCTGGATTTGGTTGTTATTCTTTATCCTCAATGCCATTCAAAAGATATTTGAAGCACTTGAAGCCATGAATTTTAAGGGACACTTTATATTGAAACAGGTTTGATTGATTGATTGATAGATGTATAGCTTGATTGATTGTTCACATGTCATATCAAGCACCTGAAACGTCACCAAGTGCTGAGGAAAAAATTGTCTTGTCGGGAGACAAGCCACAATGCTGACCACTGAACTACAAAGCCATTCGGAGTCTTAGGTGGTCAAGTGGCCTAAACTGCTTGCCGTTGCAGATCACTTTCATCTCATGTCTGTCTTCTTTTGGCACGAAAGATTACAAGTAGCATCTCTTGGGTTGGTGTTTCTTCCTGGGTTTTTTTCTCCACCAACTGGACATGCATCACAATTAATTTTACTAGATGTTTTCTGCATTTTCTCAGTACTGACCTTTGCACAGTGTGACAATCAATACAAATCATATGTTAATCTAAAATACCTCCAAAGATTACTTCACGGTGAAGTCCTTGTCAAAGGTTTACCGGCACTTATTTTATAGGCTGCACTGTAAACAGAACAGCATTTAAAGAGAACATAGATCATCATGATCACTTCCGGATCATCACCAAGGTCTTGTTACTCAATGTGCACTGTCGCCGAAATACATAGACAACCACTCTCTGAGCTCATATTCTCAAGAACAATAAAAAAAAATTCTAAATCATTACCAAAAATGCTTCAATATAACTCTTCTATCATCACCAAAATGAGAGAGGAAAAAAATGTTCTAAAAATAGACTAAAACTACATTCGTACTGAACTGAAAATACTAATTGTGATGTGATTCCTGACAGGCCCAACTTTTTGGTGCAAATTTTAGTAAAACTTTTATAGTTGCATGCCACACCTGTTTGAACTTTATATATAAAGTTTTTTGAATTTCCTTGAAAACAAAACATGTGACACCTGTCAGAAAGTGTGTAGTGCTGGTGTTCCACAGGGTGCACATGTTGGTCCAAGTGCTTTTGATTGTTGTTGCATTAGGTTTTAACGCCGTTTTTCAGCACAGGATAGACTATACATGGCGCCCAGTATTAATGGTGGATGCAGGAAAAACCTAGAGAGAACCACTGACCCACGAGAAGCTACTGGCAAGCTTTCTCACATACCTACATTGGCTGAATCCAAGAATCGAACCCACACATACAGAGGTGAGATGGCAGTGATCCGTAGAGCACTTTAGAACACTCGGCAACTCGCGCCCCCCCCTCCCCCCGCCCCGCCCCGCCCCCCAGTGCTCTTGAGAAACCAAAACTAAAATTTACTATATCTTCCTTATTTATAGGAATTGTTCAATGCAGTAAAAACCTAACTGTAATACAAGATAAGGCCTGTCTGAAAATATGTTTGAAGTTAAAAAAAATATATTGATCAGTTAAAATGTTAATGAAAATTTAAATAAACATTGACAAGAGTTGACAAAAAGAGACAGAAAGACATTGGGGCTGAGCGGAATCAATCCACAGGACCGTAAAGCCTGAAAGAAAGTGTTGAATACTCTCACGACGAAACAGACAGGCCTACCCTCGTTAGAGGATTAATAAAAGGCCTGGTTAAACAAAATGGATGATGATGATGATTTAAATTAAAAACTAAATTTTATTGCAAAATTTAATTTTCACAAGTTTTAAAACTCAGTTTGACACATTTTAGGCAGCAAAGTTGACCAATCAATGCTATTTAAAACAAATAGTAGTTTGGGTCTGTATAACTGAAAACATTTTTCTCAGGGTGAGTGAAGTAATATAGCTCAAAGTGATTTTGGCAATAAACTGCAATATGCCTGTCCAAGTGCATATAGGTGTACACACTAAAGAAACAATGACAGGTGTTACGTTCCACATTTATTGTGTCAGGTATTTAGGCAGTTATTTGTATAACTAATAGCGCACTCAGATTTCAACTTCTGAATGGACCACTACCATGTTGTATAGCAAAATTGCATTACATTTCAATGTCGATAACTACAAAAGGCGACAATGGGATAGGAAAATACAGTTTCTAGGCAGGCTTTACCTTACTGAACAATGGTGCTAATCTCTCATGACATGAAGACCTAAGCCATGTTTTTGAGGTACTATATATTAGTGTGGTGATATGAACTAATCGTGGTCACTTATGGCAGTAAGTCCTTTTGAAACCTTGCTATCACCACCAGACTACTGGAGAGCTTCCAATCTGACCCAACTCTTAACACTTTATTCCAGATACCAGACTAGATCTGAAAAGATATAACATGTTTCACTTAATTCCAGAAAACAGTAAGCTGTAGGTAAATGAAGCTAAAATGTGTTAGATAGGTATAGTGATTTCCAAATAACATTCAGGTTACAAACATGTGGAAAAAATATTAAACTTGACAGTGACACTCAGAATGTATAGCAATGGTCATGTATTAAAGTGATAAATTCATCCTAAAAGAGGTTTCTATAAGCATATTTGGCCATTTACAGGTTAAATACTAATCAGGTAGACCATGCATCTGTCGCCGAAATACACACAGACATCCACTCTCTGAGCTCATATTCTCAAGAATAAACAATTACATTGAAATCCCTTGCAAAAATGCATTAATATAACTCTTCTATCACCATTAAAGTAAGAGGAAAATCAATTTGTTTGCATTGTAAATTGTAACATAATTTAAGAAATTATGAGCACATTAAAAATTCGACACTGAAGCATAATACGGTTTTGACGACGGAAACCAGACCAGATTATTTTTACTTAATTTATCTAAACTCTCCATAAATGCGATTTTGCATTATAATTACTTTAATCTTCGCTTATTGTACTTTATCTTAGGGCTATACAAAATAACAGTTTTAACTTTTCGGCTGATATAAGACCTATATTAGATAATACAGATGTAAGACCTATATTAGAATAGACAGATGTAAGGCCTATATTAGAGTCTACATATGTAAGACCTATATTCGTGTTTGTCTTCCTGTCGGAGGGGTCACTATCAAAACTAGACAGATGTAAGACCTATATTAGAATATACAGATTTAAGATCTATATCAGAATAGTCATGTAAAACCTATATTAGAATAGACAGATGTAAGGCCTATATTAGAGTCTACATATGTAAGACCTATATTTGTGTTTGTCTTCCTGTCGGAGGGGTCACTATCAAAACTAAATCTAAAGTTTTAAAGCTCTGGTACAATTCCATCAAAATCCACGGCGAAGACCTTCATTTAAAAAATGAGTCCACGGTGTAAGACAAACCTGGGTTAATATTATCGAATCTACGGCTCACTTTAAAAGATTAATACACAGTTTTTTTTAAAAATTAGACTTTAAATGCTTTCCTGGAATCCACTGTTTGCTATTCTGTCATTATGGTTTGTCCCTTCGAAAGTTATCGAATTATATTTTTTTAAATTAAGTACCCCACCACTGCCGCACAAAAAATGTTCATACAATAACTTGGAGGGAAATGTTAGTTTTGGACTTGTTTTTAAAAAAAAAATGTTCTCGAAGTTTTGTAAGATGATTGTTATTCGGAATCATCTTTTTATATTTTTGGAAAGGACTTAGACGAGTTATATATACAACTCGTGTCCAATCAAAATACGTGTTTAATAAAATGACAACAAATATTGTAAACATCAAAAGAACAAATGCAGGGACGCAGCGTTTTAAAGTATAAAACCATCTTGTAAGCCTCGTTTTGAGTTATAATTGGCGAAAAATCAAAATTTGGAAAGGTAAGCAAGAACCGCGCTGCGGTGATTTACTTCGAGATTTAAATTTATATTATTTGGCATTGCTTGTGAGAATAAGAATACAAAATCAAAACCATGCCTTTTTTCAAAGCGGCTGAAATAATTTATTAGTATTCCTATATAAAGTGAAAACAACACACGAGGAGCAGTTTGCATTATAATTTCACAGAAATTGGGTTAGACAAAAAGTAGTTTTTTTTTTCTCCCATAAGTATTCAAGTGTTTTACTCCAGGACAAAACTATAACAGATTGGGGCTGATCTGATCGTGGGCAATATCAATTATCACTGTGGTCACAACCGCGGTCCGGAAATAAAACCAAAGGATACAATTATTTTATTACATTCTTGAGTATCCTTAACAGTAACATCCACTCTTTCACACAGAATATAGTTTTTATAATTATTATTTTGAATCTAAGTTAATAGTCAAAAAATAAAAAGTGTTTGGGGCAGTTTCTGCGAAATAGCTTTTGTGACCGTGTTCAGTATTTTCTGGGAAATAGCTTTTGGACCGTGTTCGGTAGTTTTTTTTTAGATAATAGCTTTTGTGGCAATATTCGGTATTTTCTGAGAAACAGCTTTTGCGGCAGTTTCGTTTGTTCCTGAGAAAAAGAACTTTAATAAAATCTCTAAAATGTATAAATTTGGAATAAACTTATTAAGAAGTTTTGAGAAAGAAAAAAAGTTTTTAGGCTTGTTTGCAAACGGATTTACACGGAGCAGAATCTGTACATCAAACTTTAGAGATATTTTGATAAATGATTTTTATACAAATAATTAATCACTAAAATTCGTGATCGATTACTTTTCGAAATTTATCGATTAATCTTCGATTGTTTAAAATAATCCTCGCTAGTTACTAATGTCACCTCAAATGAGTTCCTCACGCTAATATTCAATAGTAGAAAATACTCTAATATTTTGTAATTTGATATAAACATTCATATTCTGTAATATAATGCGGATCTCTTAAATTCTGTAGGTTTAAATATAACGTTCATATTATGTAATTTAATGTGTAACTTATATTCTGTAATTTGACATAACTTTCATATATTGACGTACCTTGAAATACAAAAGCCAAGCATTCTCCCGTTCTTCATCTGAATTATATTTCTTATACATACGTTATAACGTGGGTCATCTTTCTCTGTCTGCTTGTCCGCGTGTTTCTCAATCGACATGTCATCTGTTCTGTTCATTTATGTATGTGTCTCTTTTCACACTTTTCTGTCAGTTTATCCCGCAGAATCTTGTAATCCAGCTTTCTTAATTGCATCTTTTTATCCAATTGTCTCCCTTAGTCTGGATTTATATTTATCTAGCACTCTGCTTTTAATATCTGACTTTTCGCATATTTTCTAAATTAGATGTCGTTCGGTTGTCAAGTATGTTGTTGTTTTGTGTCCATGTCTCTCATTTTCTCCATTGTATCTGATAGCACCAAACATCACAATTCATTGTACGTGCACACGCCAGTTTGCTTCCGTATCTTATTGTCGCCATCTCAGTTGATGTAAGATAATTTTATTTTGCTTATATCATCCTGTTCCCTTTCTGACACTGCTTGTTGACCGCTGGAAAGTAGGAACGCAATTTTTATTTGACTTTGCTCTATCTCTCTCTCTCTCTCTCTCTCTCTCTCTCTCTCTCTCTCTCTCTCTCTCTCTCTCTCTCTCTCTCTCTCTCTCTCTCAGTGAATTATGAAATAGAATGTGTCTCCATATATAATTATTTGGATGTTGTTTTTTTATATTTCTGACCCCAGCGTTGCGTTTATTTATAGATATGATCTCAGTAACGTCTATCGCTCCCTACTCTATTGTTCTATCTCACTTCGTTTTTGTTAACATTTTTCGAGTGGGGTGAGCAGTCCAACTGCTGTTCTAACTACCTTCGCTCTCAATAAAATATTTATGAATCCATTTTACCAGTCTACACTATCGCTGTGAATGCCTTCTTTCTTTGTATCTGTTCTTTTATCATTCTCTCTCTGTCTCTGTCTATCAACATACAGTTTCAATCTTATTGTATAAATCTCATGTCATGTAATATACTTTTAAGGATTTATCTATCTATCTATCTATCTATCTATCTATCTATCTATCTATCTATCTATCTATCTATCTATCTATCTATCTATCTATCTATCTGTCTGTCGGTCTGTGTCTGTCCGTCCGTCCGTCTGTCTGCCCATTCATCCATCCATCTGTTCAACTACATATCTACCTTTACTTCCTCTAGGTCAGGAAGCATCGTTAATACCACCGATCCTGTTTCCGTTTTATAATTTTTACTATCAGGGCTTTACAGATTGTCCCGTGGACAGATTGGAAAGGGGAGGGGTCTTTTAATCTCTTAATATCTTACAATTTGAAACGGTTTTAAAATTTAATTTTAAGATATACCGGATGTCCTGTCATTTTCATTCCTATTGGGACAAAGAGATAGAGCAAACAAATAAGACAGTGCAGAAAATTTCAAACAAAGATTATTTTAGCTTGCTTTTGGTAGCTGGTCAATGTTGATGTAATAGTTTATAGAAATGTCACAAGAAAGAGTAATTTAAAAGAAGTTGTAGAAATTCCATCAGAAATTATTAATTTAGTAAAGTTGTAGAAATACCATACGCAAATGCCAAATACTAATTGAAGAGGTTTCCTAAACGCAGTGATTATTTTACAGAAATCATAATTAAAATTAAAAAATAAAATGCTTTGCTGAACGAGAGAAAGTCGTTTCGCACACAAGATTAATTTGCACTGATGGACAGACGGATACACACCTGGATGGATAAACAACATTTTTATGTCATCTTATATCATCAACTAAAATAAAGATAATAAGAGAATTAAACGCTGTTCTTTTCTTCTGGAAAATTTCTCTCCTATTTTGGCATGATGGGTGCATTAGCTTTGTATAGTTATGTTAAAGGACTGTTACTTAGCTTTGTGTAATTATGTTTAAGGTGTGCTACTTTCCGTTGTGTAATTATGTTTAAGGTTTGCTACCTAGCTTTGTGTACTTATGTTTAAGGTTTGCTACTTAGCTTTGTGCAATTATGTTTGAGGGTTGCAACATAGCTTTGTGTAATTATGTTTGAGTTTTGCTACTTTAGATTTGTGTAATTATGCTTCATGTTTGCTACTTAACTTTATGCAATTATGTTTAAGGTTTGCTACTTAGCTTCGTGTAATTATGTTTGACGTTTGCTACATAGCTTTGTGCAATTATGCTTAAGGTTTGCTACTTGCCCATGTGTAATTATGTTTAAGGCTTGCTACTTACCTTTGTGTAATTGTGTTTGAGGTTTGCTACATTTCTTTGTGTAAGTATATTTGAGGTTTGCTACTGTTGGAAGCCGTGATCTTATTGAGTATAACGGGTGGAATAAATAGTACCAACTTAAAAAAAAGTACCAGAAAAAAGACCCAGCAGATGCATTCCCAGAAAATGGTTTAACATAGACGGTGAAAATTGCTTTGTTTGCGAGCGTCCGACTAGTAATCTTAGAGTTGCTGGCTGGTTCGATACTTGACAAGACCAACCCAGGTCAGCTACCTTTGTGTGTGCTTAGGAAGGGAATTTAGCTTCAAATTTATAAACATGATATAGCTAATAATGTGTGAAAAGTATAGTTATTGGCCAAATGAAAAAAAAGATTTTTACATCATGTTGCTATGGAAACTGCACTGTTGATATGACACTTTTTGTTCGTGATGTAACGAGAAATATTCTAAACAGTTTTAATCAAAGTAATGCATCCTTCTTGAGATGAAATGTATCCGCGCATTCTTCCTAATAACGATCTGGCTGCCAAGCATCATCGGCAGCTAGCTCGTTGCTACCGAAGCCAACGCAGGTAAACATTTTTTGAAGCATATGCGAATATACATTCCTTGTACGTGTAATGAATTTAGGATTTACTTTTCTGTTGAAAAGGTCCAAAGGTTTTCTGTCACCGTACTACATAACTATGAAAACATTCACGCTAAAGAACACTACTAGAAAATGTGATCAAACTTGCCTCAGCAAGTTGGTTTAGATTAGAAGCAACACATATCTTTAAACAGAGGGGCACACAGCTGACGTGGGGTTATTTAATAAGCTCACGTGACTCTCGGTGAAGTGATCGAACCCATGTTCAACTTTGTCGACAATTGCGTACACTTTAGGATTAACCCCTGGCAGAGATGTGCATCAGCGGGGACGGGGTCTGGTGGTGGTGGTGGTAGGTAGGTAGCATCCCCCTTCCCGATTTTTAGTAAATCAAGTGTGCAGTATTAGCCTTGTGCTTATTATTTCCCCCCCCCCCCTTTTTTTTTTTTTAGAAGAGTCGCGAATGGCTTTGTCCCCGCTGACAAATTCCACCATACGTACATAGACTGCATATTCTGATTGATTGACGTGTTAGTTCCAGGACTGCTATCAAAGATTATTTTGCGATCACGGTAAAGTAAAAATCTGATTTCGTTTCAACATATTTTCTCTATAGTATTCAAAGAGTCTGGTCTGGAGTAATAAAATTTTAATCGAAACATAGATTCACGCATTGCATTTTGATGAGATCTAGTAATTGTGTCTGTTAAGAACTGTGTCTCTCTCAGACCTAGAATTTAAAAATTATCGCTGTCTGTTGCATTTTCATAACGCATAAATGTTATCGGCTGTTTTCAAAGAATGCTTTGATTTTTAATATCAATGCCGCATTGTTTAACACGGATAAATCCAATACTGATCCGACATTAGAAATAATTTAAACAGATGCAAAACTGTGTGATATACAGTATGGTCTCATCAAAATATAAACCTTTTTCCTTCAAGCATGCAGTTACAATTAGAGTCTAGTGTGGTTTAAAACATTTCAAGCAAGTCAAGAGGATTTTAGTGTGACAGTGTTTTGGAATCCTATTCAGTTAAAAATAAACTATTTCAGAAACGTTTCGAAAAATAAAAATTGTTTTATTTCATTATCATGTTTGATTGTTTTTGTTGTATTATTTGTTGATGTTGTTTCGTTGATTGTTTGCTGTTTTGTTTTTCTGGCTTTTATGAATTTCTTTTTCAGCGATGTGGGATTTTCGAGGTAACGTGTTGCAAAGGCGTCATCGAAAATTGTACACCACCTTTAATCCGTTAGACATCAGGGCTCTTCCACGGAATGCTTGCCATTTTATAATTTATTAGTTTTTCTTTCTGATTATTTAAATTTATTAACCACCATTCCTTCACTGTTTACATCTAGACTGGTATAAAAACTTTCCCTCATTACATATTTTTATTTGATATGCAGGTCTTTTCCTTAATAGCTCCACAATAATTAAAGCCAGGACCTGTTAAATAACATTGCATAACAAACAGTTTACCATTCTTAATAACAGATACATTGAGAGACCGATTAATGAATACGTATATAATTTAGCCGATTGGCTCGTTGAGGTGTTCGTTTACTTAATTGCACCAGTTGCTAACTTATTATGAATTGTTATAAATTAACTTCGAGGCCGTTAAGAGTCTTTTACGCTGAATGATAAAAAAATGCCCGAAAAAGTAAACTTGACAATAAATCAATTCATAAAGGGGAAAGACTTGATAGGATAGCTACAGCAAGACGCAGGTGGTGTACGGTCAATTTCATTTTCAGCACGCATCCAAGTAATGGATTACAATTCAATATCCTTTACCTAGGAATAAATGTCCTATGATACATTTTGTGGAGTCTTAGGAACCTTTTATCTTTGGCCTATTTGATTCTAGTTTGTCAGATACCACAATCCTTGTTTGTCAGATAACACAGCCCATATTTGTCAGATACCATAGTCCATATTTGTCAGATACCGCAATCCATGTTTCTCAGATACCACAATCCATGTTTATCAGATACCACAATCATTGTTTGTCAGATAACATAGCCCATATTTGTCAGATACCATAGTCCATATTTGTCAGATACCGCAAACCATGTTTGTCAGATACCACAATCCATGTTTGTCAGATACCACAATCCATGTTTGTCAGATACCACAATCATTGTTTGTCAGATAACATAGTCCATATTTGTCAGATACCGCAATCCATGTTTGTCAGATACCACAATCCATGTTTGTCAGATACCACAATCCATATTTGTCCGATACCATAGTCCATGTTTGTCAGATACCACAATCCATGTTTGTCAGATACCACAAACATGGGATACCATAATCCATGTTTGTCAGATACCACAATCCGTGTTTGTCAGATACCATAGTCCACGTTTGATAGATACCATAGTCCATATTTGTCAGATACCACAATCCATATTTGTCAGATACCATATTCATGTTTGTCAGATACCATATTCTATATTTGTCAGATACCACAATCCATGTTTGTCAGATACCATAGTCCATGTTTGTCAGATATCATAGTCCATGTTTGTCAGATACCACATTCTATATTTGTCAGATACCACATTCCATGTTTGTCAGATACCATAGTCCATGTTTGTCAGATACCATAGTCCATATTTGTCAGATACCACAGTCCATGTTTGTCAGATACCATAGTCCATGTTTGTCAGATACCATAGTCCATGTTTGTCAGATACCATAGTCCATATTTGTCAGATACCACAATCCATATTTGTCAGATACCATAGTTCATGTTTGTTAGATACCATATTCCATATTTGTCAGATACCACAATCCATATTTGTCAGATACCATAGTTCATGTTTGTCAGATACCATATTCCATATTTGTCAGATACCACAATCCATATTTGTCAGATGCCACAATCCATGTTTGTCAGATACCATAGTCCAGGTCAAAGTTGTATTAATATATATGACAGTTTAAGCCCAGACGTGATGCATTGAAATTTAAGTACGAATATAATTTCATCACATTTTATAACTGGATTTCCTCTTAATTGCAACTGAAGCCAAAGCTGTAATAGTACAGTCTAAATACGACGCAAATATAGACGAAGAGAGAAGTCAGAAGACAATTGGTTTTTTTGGGACGTTGGGGAAAGATAATTGTAAAGCCACATTATTGGCAGTTTAACATGAGTACTGAATTGTAAATCTTTACTTCTCAATCACAAACGAACACTTTCAGAATACTGCAAAACACCTCTCTCTCTCTCTCTCTCTCTCTCTCTCTCTCTCTCTCTCTCTATATATATATATATATATATATATATATATATATATATATATATATATATATATATCACCTGCAGTAAGATAGAAGTTTTCTTTCCTTTCATGATTGATCAACAGTATTAGTTTTATATATATATATATATATATATATATATATATATATATATATATATATATATATATATATATATATATATATATATATATATATATTGGGCGTATCAATACATGTCACCGTCATTGCTAAAGAGTCTGAGTCAGTCAAATATATGGACTGAAAGGCCATATTTCCTTATGCCGTCTAGATATTCGGTAAACCTCTTCTTTCTCGGGTTACAAAATGAAATTCAGGAATACTATGCACATCGGTTCTCAAATGGTTAGCAGCATGTTAAACTGATGCACCACTAAAAACGCGATGGAAGCATCTGAATTCCACCATGAAATTAGTTGTTCCATGTTTGGAGAGATCTAAGTGAAATTTGGCAGAAGAATTCGAACGAAGTCACCAAAGATGCAGCTTTTATTTTGTGTTGGACATTATTTTAGAACCAATAATCGGAGTACAACTGTTTTGAGTGTGACACGGACAGGGCTAGCCGATGCAAGTACTAATTGTATATCATGGTAAGTTGAATTTGGAGGCTTGTTGTATTACTTGCAACCTATTGCCACATTGACAGTATGTATGTGTGTGTGTGTGTGTGTGTGTGTGTGTGTGTGTGTGTGGTTTTTGTGATTATAATAGTGATTCATGAATCTGGCAAGTTTTAAGTATTTGGGAATATTTTCAACTGATACAACTTACCGTATGTACTCGCTTATCAACTGAATCACATTTCAAGCAACAAGGACCCTGATCTGCCGTATCATAATCCGCATGCAAATTAGGGTATATCTTGTCTGTTCTATTGATTGCTCCTTAGAAACTACACAAAACCATTATGCGACGGCAGATCTGGTATGTGCAGTTTGAAGTTGGGTTTGTCTTATAAACGAGTACACACAGTATACGTTATAACTACAGAAGATAGTGGAAAGTATCTGTCACCGCTTACTCATAAAGCTCAACGGGTGGATTGTATTTAACTTATATTTGTTTCTTCGTTCTGACAACGTCCATATATATATATATTTTTCATGTTTATGTTAAACGTGTTTGTTAGTTTCTTTTCATGACATATAACCATAACAAAAATATGCTTTTACTATTTCCCGAAACAAGCGACACCGCTCCGGTTGTTAGAGCGTCCGCTGCGAGAACGGGAGGTCATGGGTTCTATCCCCTGCCGAGTCATACAAAAGACTTACAGAAATGGTACTAACAGCTGCCTCGCTTGGCGCTCAGCATTAAGAGGTTAGTGTTAGGACTCGACGGCCTGGTGTCAGAATAATGTGACGGGGCCGGGGGGGGGGCATCATGATACATGTCTGCGGCATGATGCCCCAGGGTTAGACATCGTAGCGATATGACTGAAATACTTTTTAAAGCTACGTTAAAACTCCTAATCAAACAAACAAACCAAAACGAGCGCAATTGCAATTGCAATTTAGACGAACCTTATAAATCATGCGGATTTTATAAAAAAAAAAAAAAAAAGTATTTTAACCATAAATATGTCTCCATTAGTTTGCATAGTACTATAAATAGCAAAACTATAATTATTTTCCTACCCTAAAACCATTTGAAAAATGGAAATATTGAAATGAAGTTAACACGAAATTACGGTTTATGACAGTCGAAAGCGCCGACAGAAAAACACTATGCTAATAACGCACATACTACTTATATAGTTGAATAACTGCATCGGAACTCGAACATACACAAGCGATTTTTTTGCATAAATACAACAGTTCTGACAACTATTGATTGTTAACTTTTTTTCTCCCTTTTATCGCACATCCTATACTGGAAATGTTAATAGCTATCGACACGCTCCGGTTATCTCCGCGTGCTCCGGTCGGAAAGAAAATTTCACGTGCATAGCACGTTGTGTAATGATGTCGTCTGCTGTCAATCGATACATGTTAGATTTAATTTTGGAACTCGGTGGAGAAAAGAAAGGATTAACTGAGGAGAAATCTTTACGAGCTCCATGTCTACAGATGAGAAATAACTGCGCAAAGATAAACTTCGCGGAGTTAACTGAGATATACACTAAAAGCTGTACGTAAAACTCGTTCTCTTCGATGTTTGAACAGTATATCAACTCAAAAGTCACAGTATGAGATATTTTATATTGCAAGTATTCGTTTAATTTATAACTTACCTTGTCAGAAAAAATGCAAAGTGTCACGAGGTTTAAGATTGAAATTGTTTTCAAGCACAATGTTCATTTCATGCTTTTATGCCTAATTGTCACTTAGATTATGCCTAATTGTCACTTAGTATTTAATTGCGATGCCCGTTCAGTTTTCTGAAAATAAATTAAGAATCAAAACTGAAAATGATATCTACAAACGTTAACACAAGGAAATTTAATTGAATTGAATTTGAAACGTTTCTGTTTCAAGCAGACGACACAGTAAAAGCGAACATTCCTTTACAACTATTCATTTTCGCAAGGCATTATTGGTATTTGTTGGCAAGACATTGTTGGTGAAAACAGACTGAGATGAGGACATTTTGTACTTGAATTAATAGTCGTCTGCTAAACGTCGTACATCAAAATGAAATATTCCTGAATATTCCTTCACTTACTTAACTAAAAAAAAAATGAATTGTCTCGTACTTTCTGTCATGGTTTGTAATTATCGTCTTAATAGTTCTTTCCACAAAGCATATCGCATTTTTCTTATTTCGTAACTCAGTCAACTTTCGGGTCAGCATAATTAAATGTAGCTAAAATACTTAATTCGTTTTAAATACTTGATGTGCAATGAATTAGATACTTTAACTATATTTAATTATGCTGATATGAAAATTTACTAAGTCAAAGATAGGAAAAATTCGTAATGTTGTATGGAACGAGCAATAATTTGGTTAATTACTTGCTTGCTTCTGAAGAACTGAAAGGATATACTATCGATGCTTAACTATTGTTTAATCAACAAGTAGTTGTTGTCATTGTCAAAGTATATAATTGTCATACGCCTCCATTATCTTCATTTCTCTCTCTATTCTTCGCCTGTCTTCTATTATTATTATTATTATTATTATTATTATTATTATTATTATTATTATTATTATTGTTACCCCCATAGCAAATAGCAGTGTCCTAACCATTACCACAAATGTATTAATGTTGATTTTGTGTTCATTCATTTTCTCGTCTTCATTGTCATCTTCTCCGACTCCAGTTACTACACGGATAAGAAAGTATACTTTTCCAGTCATCTGAAAAAACCTTCAGCACAATAAAGACATTGATAATACGAGATCCCAGCTGTTTTTCTTAAAAAGTTAATGTCCAGTATATTGTTATAGCAGACCATGGTCGAAGTTGTAAATAATGTACAAATCGACTGTTGTTGCAAGTCATTGTTGGTAATTTGTGGGCAATGTTCTGCAAGGCACTGCGGTATTGC
This sequence comes from Unio pictorum, assembly GCA_030141615.1. NCBI lineage: Eukaryota > Metazoa > Mollusca > Bivalvia > Unionida > Unionidae > Unio > Unio pictorum. The sequence goes on from JARLTB010000059.1 coordinate 15,599,661, forward strand.
TGGTATTTGGTTCTTCTTTGAAAAATGTATTTAATTGCGAACAAGTGAAAGTAAAACATGGTACCAGTTTTAATCACGATACATTTTCTTTTGAATTGTGATTAAGAAACTGGTACCATGTTTTACTATCGCCGCTATCCATTTACCGTAATTAATAATAAATAACACCTCGGACTAAACTGACATTTGTTTATTTCTATTCAGGTTTTCTAAACTCTTTAGTTATCATGATCCATTTAGTGGATAATTTTCTTTTTTCTTTAGAAAAATGGAATATGATATTCGCGTCTGTAGCTCGATAATGTTTCTCGTGAGTGTCTACAAACCTAGAGAAAAATACTCCCTTCGTTTCTCGCAAAAATTATTTCAAAATCATTTGTCTCGACGTACACAGTATTATTACATTAGCCGTTGCCAGTCCTTTAACGGAAGTGATACATTTTGAGATAAAAAGTTTTCAAAAAGTATTGAAAAACAAAGCAAATAGGGATGATCTAGTTTAAAAGAACGTATAAGTATACAAATACAAAAAAGTATTTAAAAAACCCAACAAAAACAATTGCGATGCGGCCACGGGTTTCAAACTAGCAATCTTGTTTGGCAGCCGAGATACGCAGACAAATGTGGGTCATTATGCGTAAGATATACATTTAATCTTACATGTTCTATATGACGTTTAATAAAGCTGTTCTCTCTCTCTCTCTCTCTCTCTCTCTCTCTCTCTCTCTCTCTCTCTCTCTCTCTCTCTCTCTCTCTCTCTCTCTCACACACACACACACACACACACACACATTTTAATTAATTAGGTGCTTTCTTTGACTTCGCGTATATATTTCTGTTTTATGCGCAGTGAATCTTTTTATAAAACCCAGACTTAAATTTTGAAGTAAATTTACAAATATTCAGAAAGCGCAAAAGAGGTTATCCTTACGCCATTATCGGACTCAAATCCTTTTGCTGACTTAAGGTCTCACTGGACAGTTTTATTTTGTGGCAAATATTTGTCAGACCTATAGCAGAAAAATGAGAATAATATTATTTTAAAGACACAAATAAAAATTAACTAATGAGTTTTGTTGAAATGATGCTTGTAAGATTCTGACTGAAGTATTAAAGTTGATTCCTTATGCATCTAGTGGCTTTTATTCTGAATCAACACTGCCCTCGACCCCTCTTTTTTACTTTCATTTTTTACAGGAAAGAGCTATTTTGAATATTTTCCTGTGACAAGACAGCTAAAAGAATCAGTATGTGCCTTATACATGAATCAAGTTCACTAGTACTGTAACAAATTAGCATACTTTTCATCACCCCTCAACAATCTAGAATTTTTTTATAGATATTTACGTCTGTAGCAGACACATGTAAATACGCAAGCCATGTCGGCGGCACATTTGGAGACCACATTATGCATTTGATCTCCAATGCTAGTCTAGCTGTGACAGGCAGTCAGTCACCAACAAGTCAACCAGTTTCCAAGCCTGACTCAAAGTAAATCTAAACCATATTAAAGACTTAGCTTATGTGTGAACTGAATAATGCTAGGATTGTGATAATTAGGCCCATGCCTTCTATCTTAAATATTAGGCAGGTGTCAAAATCTGAAACTATCCAGTGAGACCTCAGGAAAAAAGGCACGAACGCCGTTTTGTGTAAATATCACTCATTCATTGCATGCTGGAGAAACAGTGGTCAGCATACATGGCATCTGTCATGTTGTTCCTGGAGATGTAACATTTTCGAAACGGGACTGAACGGCAGTGCGAGCCATTGCGTGCCGTAGGTGAACATCGTCTGCATCATCTAGTTGTCTTTCAACTACTTTTTTTGTTGCCTAATATTTGATTAATATATGATTTGTCTAACGAATACATACTGTTTGTGTAACTGTAACACGTAACAGTTTCCAGAATTGCGCTGTCTTGAATCAAAATAAACTTTTTCACAGCTTCAGGACCAACAATTGATTATATGTAGACAAACCAAATTTTTTCACTATGCGTCGACAATCGGATCGTATCGGGCTATTTCTGAAAGATGAAAGTATGCCTCATATACATGTTAGGACAGTAATAGCTAGAACAAACAATACATTTTTTTTCACCGGAAATATCGCTGTAGAATTAAACTCTAACGTTTTCGGACCACCTCACTTCGGCTATTTCTCAGATTGGATTTATATAACTAACCGAGAAGTTGCGATGGTGAAATAGATGCATTCTCAACTTCTTCTTTATCGTTGTTTCGTACATAACAGCTGTGCTTCGAACCTCATTACTAGCATACATTCGATGTATGTATGATTCGCAGTCGAATATGTGTGTTGTTGCTCAGTACCTCTATAAAAATAGTGTTTAAAAAATTTGTGCGCGAAACGAATTTTGCAAATATAGCCATATTTCGAGACGGTCTCATGAAAATTCACTGAGAGACAGACGTTGATATAATTTACAATGTTGAGCTGAACAAATAATAGAACATGTTGAAAAGGAAGTTAGAAGCTGAAATGGTAGTGACAGATACAGCAACAGCACAAATCAATAGTAGATACACCGGGCCAATGTTCAACTACTTGATGTAAGGGTAATTTGTTTCCAGTTGTAGAGCTTCAAGCTGCCCGCCTTACGATTGGTTTTCATTGTTATGCAGTTAATGATAGTTTATATTTAGAAACAGGTTTTAGTCCATAGATTGAAGGGGGAACCAGTGAAAACCCATACGATTATTAATGCTGATTCCCGAATATTTTGTTCTGGTAATTTTTGAGGGGAGGTTTAAGACTTGATCCCACCATATGTGAGCGAGATCAGCCGATTTCCACTGCGTAATGGGTCTGGCATTGTTCCAGTCTTATACAGGCATTCTCAAAACGGGATATCATTTTTATCATTCAATATTAATTTGTAAAATATTCTTTCAGATCATATAATGCACATTATGTTGTTCGAGTGGTTCAGGCACTCATTGCTGCCAAAAACTTTAAAATTTGCAGAAACGTTTATGAGGGTGATATACAATGATTGATTTTGCACGCAACGCTGAGGAAGAAGTACTGCTCCCAATAGCAGTATCTCTTGAGTGTAGGTTAAAGTTACTCTCATGTCTCTGCATGTGAAGTATGCACCGCAGCGTTGTTTCTAAACGTATGTTATCAAGACATAAATTATATTTGAATCAATCTAACTGAATTTAAGTTTAAGTTCAGATTTATTATTTAGAGGAAGGCTCAAACTCATGACGTAGTAAAATCAAAATAAGGGTTTGGCAGTAGAAGCTTATATAAAAACTACTAAATAGTGTTTGAAAACTTTCTTGTATCTGCAAAATGGGTTTTAGATTCGATTAAATTCTACCTTTATTTCTTTTTTCCTTTTCTTGTTTTAAACAATCACTTACATGATGCATTTATGAAACTATTTTGTACATAGACATGCCATGCGATGTATGCTCTCTTAATATAGTCTGTTTAACTGTTGTCCATGATTGCAAATTGTAAGGATAATTTCTATTTTAAAAAATTACATGACTAATATGTGTCCATGATTGTAGATTGTATATTACTATAATGGTCATTTGTAAGCTATAAATAGGTTGCTACCTATCAATAGGTTGGTACCTATAAAAAGGTTGTTACTTATAGATAGGTTGTTTATTTGAGTTCGAGTTTTAAGCCCAACCCTGATTATGACCTTAGATGGTTGTACAAAATGACTGTTCATATTTTGGGGGTATTACTAAGATGCTTGATAATTGCGATATAGATTCGTGAGGATGTATATAAAGGGAAATATAAAAGGAAAGAAATGACAATTAATCAGTCATATTCCATTCCTATTTTAATTGCAATATGCAGAAAGTTTTATTGTTTTGTTTTGACTGAATTTGAGAGGAATATTTTCCTTCAATTTTTTGGGAATTAGAAAGTGCTCATATTACCGTTCGGTCTAAAACACCACTTTGAGACATGACTTCATTCAAAGCGTTCTGACATGTCGGCACATTCAAGACTGTTGGCATACATTAAAAACCTTATTCTTTTAGATGTTTGTTTGAACCGTTTGAACTGTCTTGGATTCAATTCAAAAGACTATAAAAGATTCTTAAATATTCATTTCGTAAGTTCAGGAATTGGTTATTTGTTGAACTTTACTAAACTTATTTATTTTGCTTTTCTGTTACTTTGTTTAAGACAATTGAATCGTGACACTTGGTATGGGAAAGGTGATATTAAGATGCTCGAACGTTCGATCCAAATCCAATTGTTTGCAACCAAACAGTGCTTAAACTTAATAGTTGTGTCCACCTTTACAATTAAAAGCAAGAACATTACCAATCTGGCAGTTTGTTTTATATTTTTTAATTTATTCTGTTTTACAATGCCATTATAGATCTAGAAAAGGACATTTGGTCCAAATTATTGTAGATAATTCTTGGGGAGAATTTATTTTTAAATTAGTGAAACATTAACTAATTTACTTTTGCAAGGATTTAAATTGAATATAGTCCAAACATTTTGTTTTTATTATATGCCTACGGTCGATTTAACCCATTTGGTTCAATAGGGGTTATGCGGTCATACGGACCCCGCGCGTAAGTTTTTAAATAAATATATTTACAGAGAGAATGTAATTTGAAAGCGATGGAAGAAATTCTAAGTTCAATGTCATACGAAACTTGTTTAATAAAAGTTTATTTCCAAATGCCGAGTTCAAAAGAGACCCCGCGCATGAATCTATTATCCAAAATTATCCAAATTGGATCCCGCGCTTGCTCAGGCCGTTCCGATATCTATTAATATCTGAGAGCCTATCATCTGCTGAAATATGGCGACAAATCCACAAACCAAAATGACTGACAGTATAATACAATCACCCGTTTATGGAGTAAAATCATCAAGATCGGTTGTCAATCAACCATGTAACATTTTAAACAAATACTTTTACAAGAATAACACTATTATGGACCCATGATTGCCGTATGTGGTTCTTCTACGTGTCGCTAAACATTAAATTGCATAATTTCATTTTGCAGTATCAAAATAGCCTGCAGACCATGGTATATGTTGTTTGTTCAAACAGCTGCGAAGATCAGGATATTTGGGATAGTTTGAGTCGGCATATCCTTGTCTGTGCAATTTGCAGCTGGACTCGACTTAATTTGAGTATATACGATAGCTATGCTGTATATTTGGTTTGGTTTTGATGTGGTGTCATACTACACAGCTGCACTATGAAGTGTATATCATTCCCAAGTAAAGAAAATTAAGTGAATGTCCGCGACTCCAAAGTCAATGAACATGAGTATGGTGAGTTCTTTAGTGGTAGTGACAAAAGAGGTCATGGTTAAGTAATGGTTCGGATTTCCTGAGTGCATACATTTCAGGCCATAAAAAACAACATTCCGACAAACTGCTTTTATTGTGTTTTTCATCCACGAAAACAATATTATAAAATAAATATCAAGGATGGGAGATGCAACAATATTTTATTATGATAAAACTTGATAAATACGAAAAACCGTCACTGATATCCCTTACATTGTATCTTATTGCCATCGACGGATTTAACTTCAGACACATTTGAATGGTTTACGGCAGCTTTACGTTTTGGATAACAATGTCTTTGCGATGTTGTTTGTCGACATAGTAATAAATCATATATTGGAAGCTAAGTTCATAAATTTTCGACTCGATAACTAGAACGTACTGAGCCTACTTCCGACAACGGTGCCAAAAGTGTGCAACGTTTTAATACCGTAGACAAATCTTATCTCCAGACTGCATTCATCCCTGAGTCTGGTGGCATTAATTTTTAAGGAATTAATTTAGAGAAAATTTACAGTTTGAGTCTTATCTGAAATTAGTCAATGCATCATGAGAACTGAATCTCCTAAATTCCCCATCCTATCTACCTTTCTTTTATTGTTTTGCTGTCGTCTTTATTAAATTGGAATATAAAGTTGTATCAACGACTTCAAACTGAAATACTCATTTGAACAGTCGTACATACATATGTACACACGCACGCACGCAAGCAAGAAAGCAATCGCACGCACAGGCACGGACATATTTGCAAATTTCTTCCGTAACAAAGTATAAATTATTAGAAAAACGCTTGACAACACAATTTCAATTGACTCGTTGACACCATACAGGTATGATACAGAATTTCAGAGACAACCATTATGAGCATTGAACGTGTAACTATGGATTAGTACGGACAATCGTGATGAAGAGTGCACCAAAGTCATGTGAACTTGATCCAATTCCAGCATCACTGCTACTTGAGTGTTTAGACCCAATATTGCCTTCACTAACTGATGTTATTAATATCCATCTCTCATCCGGGGAATTCCCATCATTTTTCAAACATCTGCTGAAGAAAACAACACTTGACCATAACGATTTTAAGAACTACCTCCCAGTTTTTAATCTCCCGTTCATATAAAACATATCTTAAAAAAGTTGTGCTAACCCAAATCGTATCTCATTTAAATTCCAACAGTCTTTTTAGCAATGTGCATCGCCCTTGCCACAATACTGAAACTACTCTTCTGAAAGTATTTAATGGCATTCTCTCTGCTTTGGATAGTGGAAAGATTAGTCATCACCCTCCTTGATTTATTTCTCTGCAGCATTTTTCACAATAAACATTGATATGTTACTTTACCGTTTCCCGCATGTATTTGGCATTCAGAACAAAGCCTTACTGTCGTTCAAGTCCTACTTAGTCAACATGACACAAATTGTATTTGCAAATGATCTATGTTGTGGTGTTAAACAGGGGTCTGTTCTTGGACCTGTTCGCTTCATTCCATAAACTCAGCTTCTCTCAAGTATCATATATCATTTACCAGTGTCTCATCAATTATATGCTGATGACACCCAACTATACTAGTCTAGTCACCCAACCGAAGTTGAAGCTACCATCCAAGGAGTAGAGAGGTGCATAACTGATGTGAAATCATGGATGATATGTAACAAGCTACAGATGAATGATGATATAAAACTGAAGTCATTCTGATCACAACACAAAGACTTTCTAATTCACAACCTTTACCTCAAACAATAAAAAGCAGCAACACCAACAATAAATTCACACAGTCATTGCGAAACCTAGGTGTTACTATAGACAGTACTCACATATTGCACCAACATGTCACGAACAAAAGCAAGGCTGCATATCTTGAGCTGAGACGCATCAGCTTTATTGGCAAATATCTTTCAGTAAATGCCACTAAAACACTTGTGTGTTCATTAGAACTTTCAAGACTGGCCTATTGTAACTCAATTCTGTCTGGAGCGTCTCAATATTTACTCCAGAAACTTCAAAATATTCAAATCACGGCTGCTCGGATCATCTTTAAAGTATCAGGATCAGTGCACACTTCCCCGCTGCTACCGTACCCTACATTGACTATCCATTCGATCCAGAATCAAACACAAAACGTGTTCTCTGTGCTACGTTTCACGGACGGACTCCAGTCCAACATACCTATCTGGCCTCAACTACGCGTATTTACCAGCAAGATGCTTACTCTCCTCTTCTGAAAATCGCATACTCATTGTTCCCACTATGAAAACGATGTCATATGGACAATGTTCTTTTGCATGCCAGACCTTGCAATAAGGAATGAATTGCCCACTGAACCATTGAAATTAGACTATATATATATATATATATATATATATATATATATATATATATATATATATATATATATATATATATATATATATGTATTGTATTCTATCTATATTGGAAATTTGATACATCGGAGGGAAGGTCAATGGGTAGGTAGTTAAATATATATGGGTGTATTTCGTACGCATGTATTACAATATTTTGCACTGTTGTCGCTTTCTTTTTGTCATAAGACTGCAATTTATTCTGACTACACACACACAGGTAGACACACACTAAAATAATTTCAGTATTTACCTATTATTTGGACAATGTAAGGTTTGTATACATAAAGGAAAGGATACAATTTCATATGAAGAATTCCAATCAAATTCATTCTGCTTCGGGGATTATGTTAAAAGTATATTTGAAACGTAAGAAGCTAATTTTCTATTATGTATTGGCAGTTTCCTTAATTTCGGATAAATTATGCATTTGCAATACACTGTATCATTCCTTCTTCGTTCTCTCGTAATCATCGTCAGTGTTTTAGTCGTCGTCATCAGTGTTTGCATGTCGAGATCATTAAATATTTTGAAAAGTCCCTTAATGTGCAATTTCTAAGACATTTTTCGAAGTTTAGTATTCCTGATGTTCAGAGACAGAGTGTCAATGATAACGATAAAGTGTGTATGTTTATCCGCTTCTTCCTATTCACCTTCATGTTTAATTTATGTCAAGTAAAGTACAAAAAACATAATCTGATATGTTTGACGAAATAGTATGTAAATACGATGCGGGACTTCTAAAGAAAAATATGCACAATTTGCCTTGAAAATGTTTCAGTTTTAAAGATAATCAGCTAATTAATAGGTAGAGTATTACAGTCAATGCAAGTGGTGTAGTGCTGTGGGAACCTGTGTGAACGGCTTTCAATTATATTTTTGCGCATTCCTTTACTTTTTTGTGTTCGCTATTGTCTCCCCGCTTTTGAGTAACACGCTTTCCCTCACTTCCTGATTGCGCCCACTCCTTTATATAGCACTACATCAGTAAGACTTTGAATTACTATATTATAGAAGAGAATCATAGTCCATAGGTTAATTCTACTCGGACAAACTACACTATCGAATAAAAGCATCATGGACTCGCGGTACTAAGTTAGTTCCCATAGTAAACCTATACAAAGACCACAATATTAAAATTTCAATAACTTTTATTTCTGAGTGCTAATGATCAAACCTATATTTTATCAGTATAGATACATCATGGGTGACAGTTTCTGCGCAGTGTAAAATATAATAATTGCTGCATTTTCTGAACTAACGCGTGTTTGAAACTCGTTCTTTCAATTCCTCACCAAAAAAATCAGTTGCCGATCTCAGTAAAGAATGTTCCAAACGCAAGACTGTTGTAGAACTGAAATTCTCTCTTTCTCAAAAGATTATTTGTTTCTCTAAAAATCTAACTTGCACGTATACTGATAAGTCTCTCTCTCTCTCTCTCTCTCTCTCTCTCTCTCTCTCTCTCTCTCTCTCTCTCTCTCTCTCTCTCTCTCTCTCTCATGTAGCTTTAACAATTTGTCTATCATATCGCTACGATGTCTGCAGTGTGGCAGGTTATAGTGATGTCTAGCACTGTTACATGCTGATAAACTACACCATTAGACAAAATCATCACCGTCTATAGGTTAATTGTACGATGACAAATTACACAATTAGACAAGAGCATCAACGTCTAAAGGTTAGTTACAAGAGACAAACTTACTAACTGGAAAGAGAGAAAGAGATATAGACTGAAAAAGACTGGCAAAGTACCATAAAGCAATGGTTATGGTCAAACGTATTCTCGACTCCATAGACAAATTAAACACCTAACTAATACCATTCAGTGAAAGCCCCACATTTTTCTGCTTATTTTTTTAAACCTAAAGTTTGCTTGAAATCGATCAAACTAATACATCACATACATTCAGGAACTGGCGTAAAATGGTCAATAGTTTTGATGCGCCCGTATTTTAAAGGCGCTGACTCCGTATCCCGCACCCAGCTTCTTCACTCAGATTAGGTTACTATATTATTTATTGATGATTTCCGTTTTCTGATAACTTATGCTAGAAACGGAATAGCTTAATAACCGTCCTTCGTTATTTTTGGCGCCGATTACATAATTGCTATGTCAAAGTTTTAATGGATGCAGTTCTTTGGTTTCTATGCATGCACTCGTTATTTGCTAAGTTGCCTTTTCGGTACCGACGTGAAAATCGTTCTGTGAGAAGTTTCCGGAAAAATAATGGTCGCAATAAATATAATCTTTTGATTGCTCTAAACTAGATAATTTAAGCACCATCAAACGCTTTAATATGTCGTCTTTTTTTCTTATAATGGTCAAAAATTATCCGCAGGCCAATAATGAAGGCACTTATCGTAATCTAAACCATATGTACTCGCTTATAAGTCTAATAAAACTGCAAACTACATAGATTCTAATCTGCCTAGGCATAAGGCTCCTGCAGATCAGGGTCTGTGTTGTTGACTCTACTGATTACTCTTTACAAACTGCTCAGATCCAGATCTGCAAGCGCATTATTCAGTTTGCAGTTGGATAGTCTTAAAAACAGGTGTATACAATAACAAAGTAGATTGATATTAGCTTTTATTCAAAGACAGATGCCGACATTATGTCAAACGAGGTGCAACAAGTTTGACAAGCATGCCTTATACTTAACTTGAATCTGCTTTTCCGCATTGCGCTTATTTTAGGTTTTAATCAACCCATGGTTTATTTATTATTATTTACCGTGATTTCCTAAACCCAATCCCAGACAGTGAAAAACATAAGTTACTTTGTTCGTTTCTTTAAGACGCCAACACACACACACACACACACATACACATATGCACACACACAGACACACACACACTCTCTCTCTCTCTCTGGATGCATGTGTGTGTGCACATGTATGTATGTATGTATGTATGTACGTACGTACGTATGTATGTATGTATGTATGTATGTATGTATGTATGTATGTATGTATGTATGTGTGTGTGTGTGTGTGTGTGTGTGTGTGTGTGTGTGTGTGTGTGTGTGTGTGTGTGTATGTATGTATGTATGTATGTATGTATAGTGTGTGTGTGTGTGTGTGTGTGTGTGTGTGTGTGTGTGTGTGTTCCTTACTTCCGTTTCGTTGGATACAACCATCCGCTCCATTAGTGTTCGAAATCATAAAGTATCATGACAGTGCATTGTATTATGGTTACTGATCGATCATCGATAGATAATCGATTCATATAATCACATATACTACTGAAACTAGGGTGGTGTTTAAAAAAGAGAGCTTCAAGTCTATTGCAACACGACTGGGGATAAACTGAAGTTCGACCATAATCAATTACAGAAATCGTAATTTGTTAATTTGACTTTCGTCCAGACTGATTAATCAGAACAAGTCAATCTTTCACCAGTCTCAGTGCATTCAAGAACTCTAGCATTTTGCTTATAATCGATAGCTTCGTTTGTTAGTATATCTTTGGAACTCTTCATTTTGGTAGTTCAGTCTCTTTTACCTCCAACCCACCAACCACGCCTCAAGCGCCCTCGTTTTACATAGCTAACACATTCAGATTTTGTTAAGTGTATACTATATTTACAAAATCGGTACATTGATAATCCACCCTGAATCAAATTCCAAATGACATCAACTATATTTTTTTTCTTACAGACAAATGTGAAAACGCGGTTGTCTGCTAGAGTGCGCCGCTGCATACTTAGAAGTTCTGGTAAGTACACAAAAACAAACAGTTAACTAAAGTTGTCATTGCTTGAGGTGGTACATACATAAGTACATGAGTTTTTCATTCATGTGTGTTGGAATAATGCTATTAGTTATCTTCGATACACCTGTTTTATAGCTGTTCTTTTTCATTATTAGCTTCCTGGTGTATTTTGTATAAAATGCATACAAATGGATTAGTAGACCTCCAGCATGTCACTGAATGTATAAAGGAACTAGTTATACATGTATAGATGAGAACATTTTATTTAATCAAAGATTCGAGAAAATTCAGCAACTGACTCACTTGTAGTTTTGCCTATCAGATAAAGGATATGGTAACTATACATTTATCACCCAGTTTAATTTCTTTCGTTTATTATGTAATTCATTCAAGGATATGGAACGCTTATTATGTCATTGATAAACACAAGAGTAGCAGCAACAGCTACAGCAATTCTTTTCCTAGGTATCCACATGGTGATTGGGAAATGTTTATTCACTTTATTTGAGCGAGTAATACGTTAAGTCTATGTTAAATGTTAACAATTATAATCTAAGTATTAAAAAAATAATATGAAATATGAAATATGATAGAGTGAAATAAATTTAGGCACCCTTATTTGACATCTTTATGAGTGCCTCTAAGACTAGACAAAAAATGTCTAAATTTCTGGGTATGTTGCAAATTACGACGCAATGAAACAAACAAACAGATAAATGTATAAAAACTACTTACTTCTCTCGTGTGTACATTTTAGTTACCCTCTTCTTGATTAAGCTATTTGTAAAATTCCGCTTTCATTAGTAACCACAACTGCACGAGTCGTGCAGAAACGCAGGAACGCTAATAGTTATGGGTATTCTAGATCAGTGCTGTTCAATCTTTCTGACACCATTGGCCACTAAAGAAAATTCTTTAAGCCGAGGGCCACAGCAGAAAATTTAAAAGCAACGACTTTACAAATTACTCACAGTTGTTTATCTGGTTCAGAAGATATACTATGAATGTAGGCCATGGATTTCTTTTCTAGATTTATAGATTGTCGCCTGGTCTCTTGTGTCATAGAAACCAACTATTATTCGAACTCCAATAAAATAGAGGGTATGTTGTACAGTTCTTCTCTAAGCTACTTCAATCACGGATCACACAATCGTAATTGTTCCTGAAAAATAGTAAAATATATAAGATTGTGTTTTTTTTCAAGAAACTAATCTTTTATTAATCAGGTATGATCTTAAACAATATATGTGGGGGTTGACAGTCTTAAAATGTCTTAATTCTCAATTTAATATATTTTTTAAGATCGCTTGTTAATGTTGAGATGAAACAGGCATACCTTTACCTGTTGTTAAGACCCTTACAGACCTGGATATGACGCGTTGTTATCAAGCCGAGCATTACCGGTTGCTAACGTCTTTCAAAACTGTGTTTGTTTGTTTGTTGTTTTCTGCAAATGTGCCAATGTAAACAGAATTGGAGTCCAAACTGTTCCGATGGTTTAGCGTGTTCTCTTAGTTGACACGATCTGGACATCAGCTTTGATTAGCTGCTATGGAAATATTTCAGTGATTTTGTTGTGGGGTCAAAATAGCAATTTGACTACCTTCTTTATGTATTATAATATTCATCGTGATATTTACACAGGGCATATGATATCATGGGCGCCCGCATATAGCTTCCCCCCTCACATTTCGCCCATAAACATGTTTTGGGCTACATCTCTAAAACTGAATGTTTGCGCCCTTTCCTCGAAAATAATTCTGCGGTCACCCTTGGTTGATAGGTTAATATTACCTACTTTCTAGGAAATCCATGTGTTTGCCTTTAAAAAAAAAGAAGTAGAAAATAAAACGTAAAGACGTGTTTTGATGTTTCAGCATGTGTCTGCTTGATAATCTCTCTCTCTCTCTCTCTCTCTCTCTCTCTCTCTCTCTCTCTCTCTCTCTCTCTCTCTCTCTCTCTCATCTAAAGTCGAATACAAGGAATTATTGATTACTTTTCATCTTAAGATCGATTTTACAAATAATAGTACTGTGTCTGGGAGATGGGTTCGGAATGAATCTTTGCTTACACTGCAACCAAACGATTTTGCATTTTTTGGAAGTTAGAGTTTTCTCATGGTACTTAGGCTTACACTATAGAAGTCAGACACATACATGCGATCTTTCTAATATTAGACTGCAGAATTTGTGATTATTACTTTAACCGTACCACCGCCACGTGCCACACCATCTGTTTATGTAGCACCAATATTTTTTTTTTATTATGTCGGCAATTCCACAATCGACCTAGTCATATCAAGTACATTCACTGACACATTGAACGATGCAAGCGTGAATTTTGTTTAGTTATCTCCAAATTTACTACGCGATAAATCCCGGTTGTTGAGATTTTCTAGGCAGCCGAGATATTAAATTGTTTTGATAACAAAGGAAGTGAGTTACGCTTAGTTTTGTCTCCAATCTAAACTTTTTAAAATTATCTTATGCTGCATGGTACACATTATTTACGACGAATCAGTTTAAAAAAAGAACGTTGCGATGAAAGCGTGTCACGACTGTCTTATCCGATTCTCTATCTTTTCTTTTCTTTCTCTTTTTTCTGGGGAAGGGGCATACATTGAAAAGAAGCAGATCGTTGTTTTCATTTTAAGAGTATTTTCGTTCTCTTTCAACAACACAACTACATGTAAGATCCGAATACCCTAAATATACTTAAATATATACCATATGAACGCGCGCGTGCGCGCATGCGTGTTTGTGTGTGATTTGGTATTTTAACGTAATTTTAAAAACAAAATCAGTCATATCGCTATGATATCTGCAGTGTGGCAGTTTATATCGATGTCTAGTACTGGGGCATCATTTCGCCTGATGTCCCTCTCATCCAGTCACATTATCCTGACACCCGGCCGATGAGCCTTAACACTAACCTTATGCCGAGTGCCTAGCGAGGGAGCTGTTAGTACCATTTTATAAGTCTTTGGTATGACTAGGCCAGGATTCGAACCCGAGACATCCGAGGCGGACTATCTAACCATGCCACACAAATGTTTGCAATAATTGACATTATTAGGTAATATATAAAGTCTCTATTTTATATTTAATGTACATGTTATACATTTTGTTAATACTACTTATTTTAAGTATATGGATAAATCGCCGCTTCATTAAAACGTTTGTAATATAATATATTTCATAATATAAGAAACACATACGTTTTGCAAAACAGTTTGCTTTTAAAGTTGCTCTTTAACGATATATCAACAGACATATGACTACTTAGTGTTGAGGAAATGAAATAAAGTCCCATGGATAGAGACAAATTGGTATGTACAGGATTTGATCCTTGAAAAGACAGATTATAGAACCGGCAGGTTAATCACTGGACTACCGCAACTTGAAGAAGGAAGTTGAACTTAAAGTGAATTTGCAAACGATTGAAATTCTGAGACCGTGCCTGATTGTTTTATGTCTACATATAAAATAACTTTGTCAATTACTTTTAAAGGAAAAGGACAAGAAAACTCGCAAAGACTGACTGCATATTTTAAGATTTCTATAGTAATACACAATTTACCTCGAACTTTGTCTTGTTCCCCTCGTAACAAGACTCATTTGCTGATCGAAATGACTCTAGATCATGAATAACAAATAAAAGACTTATCATAGAACTTGAGATCTTTTCCATACGAAACAGAAGTTTTTCTAACTATCGGTATTTTTTACTACAAATAACGAGTGGTGTGGATTGCCAGACCATATACCCTAAAATTATTTGAATGGATATACCAGATTTTCTTTATAAATGTTTCCGTAGTTATATTTTGCTCTTTTCTCCTTTTTTTGTCATTTACCAGTGATAAGTTCTTTCCTGTGTTATTTATCATATTACCTTGCAATCTTTTATTGCCTTTTTTAATACTTTGCATATTTATTGCTTATATATATATATATATATATATATATATATATATATATATATATATATATATATATATATATATATATATATATAAATTTCGATACAATATCAATTTATATGTAAAATGGCATTCATTGGTCGAAAGCACTATGATGTTTAACTTTTGTTTTAATTTTTTAAAAATGTTAGCATTTTCACAAACAAGGCGATAATTATTGTAATTAAAATACTTTACTATTTCCATCCACTCGATGAAATGTATTCCTTAATTGCTCGATTCTAGCACGTATCTTCTGTATCTTCTAAGAGGTACATAGGTACAAATAATATGTGGGTATTTAGAATTCAAAGATGATAAACAATAAGTTATATTGTCCATATTTCAGTTATTTACAAGTACTGTACTCACTTACCAAAACGCTTTTGCCTATAAATTCAGAGGCATTTCAGTTCCATTGTATTTTTTCTGAGATAAATTATTAATACAAGAAAAATAGTATATGATTCATGTAAAGATATCATTTTATATTAAAATATAATAATTTGCGAGAAAATAGAATAGAGACACAAATATTAATTTCCTCAAAATAGTGCAGTTTTATAATGCCTTAATCAGATGCAATATCTACATTGTTGCATTATTTTTGTCCTATTCGAATGATACTAAATTAAGATACTACTGACCAGTACATTTTGTCAAATTTGTTAAATAAATTAGGCCCTTTCACTGTAAAAACCACGTAATTAATAGACATAATATCGAATCCGTGACTTTATTTTGACTCTCGTTCGGCATTTAATCTTTGACCATCTAGACCGTGACTCCTTAAAGTGTTAAGAACCAGACAATTGTGAACTCTGTTTATGCCGAATAATCTATTTATATTGCACATTTCAATGATGTATACAACTTGCTGAAATCCTTAGATGCCGAAATCAAACTTTGGGTTTGGGGTGGTACATTTTGTCCGGTTCTGGCGTTAATAAACACTCCAGAAGTACTCATAACTAGAATCTGAACTACGGCGTATAAACAAGAATGGTCTGAAATACTCTGTCAGATGTGATCAGATATAAAATAACCACTAAAAGAATGATTTAGATTTAAAAGGGAAGAAACGGAAAGAAACGAACAATATTCTTGATGAACATTTTATTCCATAGAAATTATAATCAGTTACCGGGGAAGGTTGAATAAACACCTACAGTTTTCAAAAATGTTTTGTGACAATATATATATATATATATATATATATATATATATATATATATATATATATATATATATATATATATATATATATATATATATATATATATATATATATATATATATATATAGAGAGAGAGAGAGAGAGAGAGAGAGAGAGAGAGAGAGAGAGAGAGAGAGAGAGAGAGTAAATATCCTTATTTGGGCGTTTTAAAAACCTGTTTATATGATGAGGAATTAATTTAATCTTGGTATATATTTAGACCAATGCGTCTTCAAACAGCAAATTAAAACTAACATATTTTTTTATGGGAATGTATTTGATGTGATGATGATTTTGTAATATACCTATGTGTTTGTAATGTCACTAATGTGCTGATATTTTATAATGTACCAGATGAGCCGATAGTATGTAATGTACCTGATAAGTTGATAATATGTAATGTACCTGATAAGTTGATAATATGTAATGTACCTGATAAGTCGATAGTATGTAATGTACCTGATAAGTTGATAGTATGTAATGTACCTGATAAGTCGATAGTATGTAATGTACTTGATAAGTTGATAGTATGTAATGTACCTGATAAGTTGATAGTATGTAATGTATCTGATAAGTTGATATTATGTAATTTACCTGATAAGTTGAATGTTTGCGATATACCTGATAAGTCGATAGTTTGCAATCGATAGTTTGTAATGTAGCAGATGAACTGATATTTTGTAATGTACCGGCTGAGTTGATAGCATGTAATGTACCTGGTGTGTTAATAGTTTGTAATGAAATGTACCTGACGGGTTGATATTCTGTAATGTACCTGATGAGTTTGGTGGTTTGTAGCAGTTGTTTATTTGTATTGTATTTGTATTGTTTGTTGGCTTTTCTTAATGCTTATTTACAGCTGTAGACCTTGTTCAAACTTAAGTTAATGGTGTACCTGGCCAGATACATTTATTTGGTAAACAACATAATAAATAACTGATATTTCTCTAAGATTATATAATACTCTTAAGATCATTATTAATGACGGTAAACATATTTTATTTAAATTTAAGTCTAGAATATCAGTTTTCCACTTGGAAATTCCTAATCTTGTTGACAGTTTTGAATGTGTTAGAGAGGAGGCTGAATTACATCGTAACTCTATTATTCTGTCTTATCTATTAATATTTTGCTGTTTGCCTGAACATTACTCCTTTTTGCCTTAATAACCGAAGCAGAATTAGTTATATTGTTGTGCCCAGTGTTTCCTTTGGTTAGAATGTTTTAAAATTGAAATAATTATTCACTGAAATTACAAAGTGCTCAATAACTTTCTTGGACAGAAACATTATGCTGGAATTATAGTAAATTTCGACAATGATATTTTGGATTATATTATCGTGATGTATCAAAATGTTGTATAACACATCACTACAATTCAGGCTACTGGTGCATTAGCATATTAGAGACTATAGACAAATCAACACGTTCAATATCTGAACGTATATGGATTAGCACTGCAATTCAATTTTAACTTTATACATTTGAACTTGTGAAAAACTTTTAGGACTATCATGGATTCAAATCACAATACTGTCAGTTATTTTTTCACTCAGTACACTAGGGAAATAAAATATTTGTTGAATGTTACAAAACTTGTTGGTTTTGCTCCTTTAAGTTATTTAATTATCATAGATTCGTAACACAGTTTAATATGATCGTACTTCTCGTGAAGCGAAAAAATTTGTTTAATGTTGCATTGTGCACCCATGAATGTCATAAGGAGATTTTGTTCAAGTTGGATTCAGACCTAAAAACACCAAACAGTTCATGTGATATGGCTGTGCAAAATATATTACAAAGGAAGAAAAACGTTAGTGACATTTTGAAACAATAATAAAGCATTGAAAGAATCTCTTTTATGCGCATTATTAAGGAAAATGCTACACATTTATGCATCTTTTAGCGAGGAGATATTCGTTGTTTCTCTGGTAGTCGTCGAGCAAGTGAAAATGTGGAGGAGATCGGATGCAAAGTTTCATAAAGTACAAATGCAGTTGGAATACCGTTTGTCTTTTCTACCAAAATTCATTCCGGAAATTGTACATGATTTAAGCAAACAGCTAACTAAAATGACTATTGCCATGTGCTAAAAAAATCATATTTAGATGGAGTGATGTGAAGTAAAAGATGGTATTCTACAGAACTTGTATAATAACACAGTCACAAACTATCGTACAATAGCTAGATAAAATTGATCAAAACTAAAAGCATTACGAGACCATTATGGAATTATTCGTACAAGTTCAGGGAACGGACGTTCTCCAATGAGTTAGTACTTGAATTGCGAACTCTGGGATTTTTTCGGCAGTGATTTCGATCGAGTTGTTATATTAAATGGGTTTTTATTTGTACATTAATAAACATGATATGTGTATATGTAGCGGTCAGCGGCGCAAGTAGATTTTAATTCCTACCGGTACGATACCGACCCCCCTCCCCCATTTTTCTTGTATGGACGCATCGAAATTAAATGTATTTCTGGTATGGTCTACCTGACTGTACGGACAAACATGAAAAGGCAGATGCAGTTGAATTTCCGAAAAAAATTTGGAAATTCATATTGTCCGAATGTGTCCATATATTGTCACACGTTGATATGATTTTGGTACTAGCGAACACAATGGGCCAACATAAAGCTTCACGATGCTGGACATGGTACGCACCAAATGGAACCCATCATAACCAGATCGACTACATACTGGTTCAAAACCGTTACAGATCTGGAATCAATAGAGTAAAAACAAGAACGGTCCCAGGTGCTGATGTTGTGACTGATCACGACCTCGTCATTATGAACTTTCAAATGAGGCTGACGAAAATTAACAAGGCAAAGAAAATCAGGATCAAATTCAACCTTGAACAACGGAAGGACCCTAACATCTGCAAGTCATTCCACGCCATAATTGGAGGAAAATTTGTTCCACTCCGTGTGATGGATGTTGATGTTAAAGTGATGACAGACAGTTTCAACACAGTCATGACAACAGCTGCCAAGGACATCATTGGCATCCATCGCCCAAAGAAAAAACTCTGGGTCACAGAAGAGATTCTGAATCTGTGTGATGCCTGAAGAGACCTCAAAAACACCAGACACACCATAGGGACAGTGGAGTACCGAAAAATAAACAAGAATATCAGAACAAACTTAAGAAAGCAAAAGAAAATTGGATTGGACAAAAGTGCACAGAAATAGAGAGCAGTCTGATATAGAAGAACAGCAAAAAGGCATTCCAAATTGTGAACGACATCACCGGACAGAAGCAACCAAGAGTCAGTACCCTTCAAGACGAAAATGGAAAATACCTCACAGAAGCAAGTGACATTGTAGAAAGATGGACTGGGTATTGAAAAGAACTTTACAACCATCCGTCCACAGGAGACCCAGAGGTCCTTGAAGTTCCATACTCCACAAATAATGATGATTTCCCCATTCTCAAAGAAGAGGTGGAGTCAGCAATAAGAGCACTGAAGAATGGTAAGGCAGCTGGAGTAGACAAGATCCAAGCTGAACGGATCAAGAATGGTGGTGAATACGTGGTAGAGCTACTAACAAAAATCTGCAACAAGATCTGGCAGACAGGCGAATGTCCAACACAGTGGACACAGTCACTGATTATAACACTCCCTAAATAAGGCAATCTCCTGCTGTGCCAAAATTACAGAACTATCAGCAGCAGATATTCAGCAGCACAATGGGTTCAACGACCACACTAGGTCAAGAGACCGATGCTGATATTGACGATGATATGATTTTGACAAATATTAGTTTTCTAATTTATAGAGATTTGTGCACAAGTCTTCGATACAGCCGAAATATTCATTTCAAATCAGCAACCATCAGTCAAAGTATGCATATATATCTAATACGGCTTCCTCAATTACATATAGCAGAAAAATCAACGTGTTTAACGTGGGAACGTAGCTAAGATCCAAATAACTTAATTTATCATGACTAAAATTACCTGTAATGATATAACTTTCCTTATAGATATTCCACAATCAATCAGCCGTTGAATAGTGCGGGTTGAATTGTTTTTATTATACAGTTTTAAAGTGTTATCAACTAACTAGTTTGAGAAATTGAGTAGATGGCAACTTAGACTCGTATTTTCGAAAATTATTTTTGTTCCATATTACTTTTCTCTTGAATTCTGAAATGCTCATTACAAACATATATTTTTAACCTGTTTCCATGACGTTTGCAATATATTGTGAAATAGACCGTCTTTTTGTCTGAGTTTCATTTCTTTTCTCCCGGCAAGCTCTCTTCCCGCAAGCCACTGAGTCGAATAAAACTGAAATTATCCTCATTATCATCTGTTTTCTTCGTCATCCTCATTATCTGATTCTGTTATCATTTTCATTTTCATTCTTACCATTATTTTTACCATGATTCGGGAAAGATGGCCGCCATCGTTTAACTGCTTGACGAAGGCTCTTCCGTTTTTGTACTACTTTTCATGATATATATGCTTCGTTTACATTATTGTGTTTCATCACGCATTGGCTGTTCAGTACGTATGTGTTTCTTATCTCCTTGTTCTGGAAACAAGAACAATTAGAATCTTTATCAGCTGTCTTGTTTCACTGTTAAGACCTCCATTGTTTTTTAATAAACCGCCATCACGTGATCACCAGTCAACCCACTTACGTTTATGATGGACCCTCATTAATTGCATTAAATGACCACACATTGGCTCTTGATACTACATTGTGCTCAAGAGTAGAAGAAACGGGACTACATTCATCATTCCTTAAATGTAAACGAAAGCGAAAAATTAAACGTTGTTTCAAAGCTGTCCGGTGTAGAACAGGAAGAAGAATTCCAGTTATCTCCCTTCGGCTGTTAATTTTGATAACCTGGTTCAAATTCATCTTTAATCGTCAAACGTTGTGTTAGCTGTCCCAGAGATTCCACTACGTATTGCATTATTCAACGCCCAATCAGTAGAATCACCGGAAAAGCGCACAGAAATAGTTAATTTCATCAACGACCAGAATATCGACGTCTTCTTCCTGACAAAAACATGGCTAAAAACATCAGGCGTTGAGCCCAAGTGCGCAGATTTAACACAATCTGCTTCCTCCATCAAGTCGTTCCCCTGCAACTCTAACAGAGGTGGAATTGCTGTCATCACAAAGAATTCCATAATAGCCTTAAGTATAACACAACCTTCGATTTCTGCCACACATCGTTTGAACTAGTCCAAACAACACTCACAGTGGAACAAAGGTCAGTCCATTGTTTCTGTCTCTACCGCCCTACTCCTAGTAGAAAAAACAAGCTGACAGAATCTCTCTTTTTGGAGCAGTTTCTGAATCTTCTGGAGTATGGAAATTCGATAGGTGACAACCTAATTATTCTAGGAGATTTCAACTTTCACTTTGACTGTCCTGGAAACCCATACAAGTCAAAACATCTAGATTCCATTCACATTTTCAACCTTAAGCAGTTAGTTAACCAACTCACGCATAAACTTGGTCAAATTTTAGACTGGTTTATTAATAGACCTGATGATAATATTTTGCAATCCGTCCTTTTATCCCAAGAGCTCGAATCAGATCACCTCTGCATTATATACCATCTCGACATAGCAGTACCCAACCCTCCACCTTTATTTGCTACTAAGAGAAACCTCCGTATGATAAATAGAACCAAATTAATGCATGACATCCAAGCAAACTTAACAACTTACTTACATCCTACAGTGGGACAACTCGATAACTGCCTGCGTTCATTGCTTGAAAAACATGCCCCAGCCAGCAAATGCATCTCATCATCTCATCTCCGCCTGTGGCCCCGTTTGGGACATAGGCCGCCAACCAGCTCCCTCCAGGCGTCTCGGTTCTGGGCGAGTCTCTCCAGCTGTCCCCACGTCTTGCCCATCTTCTTTGCGTCTGCATCCAAATCACGGCGCCAGGTGTTTCTGGGTCTTCCTCTCTTCCTCTTTCCTTGAGGGTTCCATGTGAGGGCTTGCCTGGTGATGTTGGGAGCAGGTTTGCGGAGGGTGTGGCCAATCCATCGCCAGCGTCTCTGAAGGATGTCATCCTCAACGGGCTGTTGCTTCGTTCTCTGCCACAGTTCGTCGTTGTTGATTCTTTCTGGCCAGCGGATCTTTAGGATCTTCCTGAGGCAGGTGTTGATGAAGACCTGGATTTTCTTCATGGTGGTAGCAGTGGTTCTCCAGGTCTCTGCTCCGTACAGCAATATCGGCTTCACAATGGTGTTGAAGACCCTGATCTTGGTGGTGATGTTAAGCTGCCTTGATATCCATATGTTCTTCAGCTGATGGAAAGCTGCCCTTGCTTTGCCGATGCGTGTCTTAACGTCTGCATCCGTTCCTCCCTGCTTGTCCAGGATGCTGCCAAGGTAGGTGAAGCTATCCACCTCCTCCAGCGCATCGCCTTCCACTGTGATGGGTGTATTGCTGGATGCATTTGTCTTGAAAACCTTGCTCTTTCCTCTGTTGATGTGGAGGCCCAGGCTGGCTGAGTTGTCCGCAACAATGCTAGTCTTTTCCTGCATCTGTTGTTGGGTATGCGAGAGGAGAGCCAGGTCATCAGCGAAATCTAGGTCGTCCAGCTGTTTCCACAGCGTCCACTGGATGCCGTTTCTTTTTTGGTCTGTCGATGTCTTCATGACCCAGTCGATGGCCAGCAGGAAGAGGAATGGTGATAGAAGGCATCCTTGTCTGTGTTTACTGCAAAGGCATCAGTGAATTGCCTGCCGTGGACGATCCTGCAGAGTATCAATAAAAAAAAGGGCTCTCCATGGCATAACAGTGTTTGGGACCAGCTTCGCACTGCTAAAAGACATCGCCGAAAAGCATAGAGGCTTTGACTTTCTACCAGACTCACTATTCATAAACAAATCTATGAAGCCGCCAAGAAGAACGTTACAAACATAGTCCATTTAGCCAAATTATCCCACTACAGTACTAAGACCCAATATTCTCTTCACTAACTTATGTTATTAATATCTCTCTCTCATTGGGGGAATTTCAGTCATTTTTCAAAACTGCCATCGTAAAGCCTCTGCTGAAGAAACCAACACTTGACTATAACGATTTAAAGAACTACCGCCCAGTTTCTAATTTCCCATTCAAATAAAAAATCTTAGAAAAATTGTTGAAACCCAACATGTATCTCATTTGAGTTGAAACAGTCTTTCTAGCAATGTACAGTCTGCATATCGCCCTTGCCACAGTACTGAAACTACTCATCTGAAAGTATTTAATGACATTCTCTCTGCTTTGTATAGTGAAAAGATTACAGTCCTCACCCTCCTTGATTTGTCTGAAGCATTTGACACAATATACCATGATATATTACTTCACCGTCTCCAGCATGTATTTGCCGTTCAGAATATAGCCTTACAGTGGTTCAAATCTTACTTTGTCAATAGGACACAAATTGTATGTGCAAATGGGAAACATTTTAGCCCAGTTGATCTATGTTGTGGTGTTCCACAGGGGTCTGTTCTTGGACATATTCCCTTTATTATATACACTCATCCGCTCTCAAGTGTCATAGATCATCACCCAGTGTCTCATCAACTGTACGCTGATGACACCCAAATATACAAGTCTAGCTACCCAACTGAAGTTGATGCTACCGTACATGGAGTAGAGAGGTGCAATTGTGATGGAAAATCATGAGTGACATGTAACAAGGTGCAGATGAATGATGATAAAACTGAGGCCATTCTGATGACAACACAATGACTTTCTCATTCACTTCCTATCCCTCAGACAATAAACATCAGCAATACCAACATTAAATTCACACAGTCAGTATGAAACCTAGATGATACTCTAGACAGTACACTCACATTACACCAACATGTCATGAACATAGGCTTAAGCTGAGATACATCAGTTCCATTCGCAAATATCTTTCAGTTGATACCACTAAACACTTCTGTGTTCATTAATACGTTCAAGACTTGACTATTGTAACTCAGTTCTGTCTGGTTCGTCACAACATCTACTTCAGAAACGTCAAAACGTTCAAAACACAGCTGATCGGATCATCTGTAGAATACCTCGATCAGAGCACACATCACCACCGCTCTGTACCCTACACTGGCTATCAATTCGATACAGAGTGAAACACAAAATTTGTTCTCTGTGCTATGTTTCACTGACAGACTCTAGCCCAACATACCTATCCGGCCTCACAAATGTGTATACACCAGCAAGATACTTACGCACCTCTTCTGACAATCGTATACTCATTGTTCCAACTATGAAAACGAAGTCATATGGACATTATTCTTTTGCATACCAGGGCCCGGCGATGTGGAACGAATTGCCACTTGAAATCAGACACAAAGACTCAGTGGTCCCTTTTAAGGGTGCTCTTAAAACTCACCTTTTTCGATTGCAGGAACACACTTAGAGACCTAATATAGTCTTGTGTCTTATATGTTTTCAGCATGTTTTTATGTTTTCCAATTTCATGTTTTTTGTTTTTGTGTTTTTTCTGCAGTGTAGTACAGATGTTGTAAAGCGCTTAGAGCTTCTAAAGATTAGGCGCTAGACAAAGTCCTCATTATTATTATTATTATTATTATTATTATTATTATTATTATTATTATTATTATCTTGTCATCATCATCGTTGTCAGTATCATCAATTATTTCTTTAACATATAATCATCTGCAATAACTTCTGCTTCTTTATCATCTATTATTATTATTATTATTATTATTATTATTATTATTATTATTATTACTTTCATCTTTTCCTTAATCATATTCTTCTTCTTCATAGTCCTTTCCGTCGGTGTCATAGGTTTCTTCATCAGTACTATTGTCTTAGGCAGCATAATCATCTTTACATCAGCTTAATATTGCCAAAGATTTTACTAATAGTGCTGTTAAATCCAGCCATCATCTTCTTCTATTGCAACTACTGCTGTTTCATTACATGCCTGTATATATGTGTAATGCTTTCCTTAAGTTTACTGCTTTCTTAAAATGTAATATATTCATTAAAATGTTTGAATATTTTTTTGGACAGTTGTTCTATGCCGACATTTATTATGTTGGGTTACTCGCGTTTATGTAGCGCCAATCCATGTGTCTTGCTCATCTTTAAGTTACATTTAATCGAACAAAATTTGTTTGTACGCGCTTATATTTCACAGCAACCTATTGTGTCTGAGATTATAATGTTATAACTGCAGCGAAAGATTGTAATTCAGTTATGTGCCGTTCAAACATGTTTTTCCTTGCTACTGTTCAAATCTGATCAGCCAATTAGGCCCTGTTTACTGATTAATAACTTGAACAGTCCACGTGTCACGTTTAATTTCATAGTCTTCCAAAATGTTCTTGTTTTGCGTTGTGTTGCATACAATTTAGCGCGCTTTAATGAGCCGGGTCATCAAAATCGAAAAGTGTTCAATGCTACATGCCGTAATGGGCTCTGAGTCTAGTCATAATTTGGTTCTTATACTATTAGGTCGAATATATTTAGGAGTTTGTTTCTTCAAAATGGTGGTTCCATCAACCCAAAAAATAAGTAGGAATTGCATTATCCCCAGCATATGGTATTGATTAAAACCCGATTATTGTAGAAATTCTGTTCCTGATCGTTAACTTACTGCATCATAAGAAAATATTATCAGACGAAAAGCCTGGAAAGATCGAAGTATCATCAAATTGGATCGCATAACCGTTATTGGGGTTATGGCAATATGCGAAGTGATGTGGATAATGATATATAATTAAATAAAGGAGGTAGATTAAACCTAATTTCCCGAGATAAAAAAAACATAAATTCTAAATTTTGGGCTTAATTAGTAATCATTCCACCGGCGTGAGACATTTTGGAAGCGTCTGAAATATTACTTTTCACATGGATCCTTGTAAATGAAGTTATATAAGTTTGGACAATCTCCATATTTGTTTATGGCAATATGCGAAGGAACGAATTTAAGGCTCTATCCCAAGAACCATCGGATTTTAAATTACCTTTTACTGATTTTAAACCTTGTATCAAAGAGTACCTACGTCAGAAGTGGCAGGCGTCATGGGATGATGCAGTCAATAACAAACTTCATGCCATCAAACCAACCCTGGGAGAATGGACTCCTTCCTACAGAACTATCCGTAGGGAGGAGGTTGTCATTGCAAGAATCAGAATCGGTCACACATACATTACCCACTCCCACATATTGAAAGGTGAAGATCCACCAGAGTGCGTTTCTTGCAATGAGCCATTCACTGTTAAACACTTTATGACCGAGTGTTCCGACCTGGAACCTACGCGTGTTAAATACTATAATGTACATGACATGAAGGAACTTTTTGATACAATACAAATCACTTGTATTTTAGATTTCCTGAAGGAAGTAAATCTCTATTTTAAACTATAACTTGTATGCCATCATCTAGAATATTTTTAATGCAAATATCACCTCTTATTTACAACATCTTATCATCAACATACACCATTTATATCTCCCGTTGATTGGGAAGCTTCATATTTGCCTGTTACCAACATCTTACCATTTTATATTTAACTATTATGTTTTTTTTTATATCGCTGGTCGATGTTAAACCTTTTTTATTTTTGAACATCTAACCTATTGTATGGCGCTAAATAGCCTAAAAGTGCTAGTGCGCCGTTAAAATTCAAGCAAACAAACAAACATATTTGTTTACGTATGGTATGAAACTTTCAGAAATCGCAAACATGAAGGTTTTGGCACGATGACGAGCTTTATTTGGCGGAGTATATAAATTCTGATATTTTTTTTATTGTGAAATAATAATAATAATAATAATAATAATAATAATAATAATAGAAATAATAATAATAATAATAATAATAATAATAATAATAATAATAATAATGAGGACTTTGTATAGCGCCTAATCTTTAGAAGCTCTAAGAGCTTAATAACATCTATAATGATATGACTACACTACAGAAAAAGAAATATAAAAAAACATTAAATTGGAAAACATAAAAACATGCTAAAACCATATAATATAAAAATATTAGGTCTCTAAGTTTGTTCATGCAGTCGAAAAAGGTGAGTTTTAAGAGCACTCATTAAAATGAACCACTGTGTCTTTGTGTCTAATTTCAGTGGGCAATTCGTTCCACATCGCCGAGCCCTGGTATGCAAAAGAACGTTGTCAATATGATTTCGTTTTCATAATTGGAACAATGAGTATACGATTGTCAGAAGAGGAGCGTAAGTATCTTGCTGGTGTATACACATATGTGAGGCCGGATAGTTATGTTGGACTAGAGTCTGTCAGTGGAACATAGCACATAGAACACATTTTGTGTTTGATTCTGTATCGAATTGATAGCCAGTGTAGGGTACAGAGCGGTGGTGAGGTGTTCTCTGATCGAGGTAGTCTAAAGATGATCCGATCAGCCGTGTTTTGAACTTTTTGAAGTTTTTGGAGTAGATTTTGAGACGAACTAGACAGAATTGAGTTACAATAGTCCAGTCTTGAAGGTACTAATGAACACACAAGTGTTTTAGTGGCATCAACTGAAAGATATTTGCGAATGGAACAGATGCGTCTCAGTTCAAGATATGTAGCTTTGCATATGTTCATGACATGTTGGTGCAATGTGAATGTACTGTCTAGAGTATCACCTAGGTTTCGTACTGACTGTGTGAATTTAATGTTGGTGTTGCTGATATTTATTGTCTGAGGTATAGGAAGTGAATGAGAAAGTCTCTGTGTTGTCATCAGAATGGCCTCAGTTTTATCATCATTCATCTGCAGCTTGTTAATTTCATCCATGATTGCACCTCTTTACTCCATGTACGGTAGCATCAACTTCAGTTGGGTGGCTAGGTGATGATCTATGACACTTGAGAGCCGCTGAGTGTATAGAATGAAGGGAACAGGTCCAAGAACAGACCTCTGTGGAACCCCAAAAAATGGACTGACATTTGCTGACTAGTTCGAAAAACTGATGTCATATAAAATCGAAATAGTGAAGCATAGCCTGGCGACCGTAATTCCATCCTTCGGCGGTGATGGTTGCTATTTATCTTTTTATTTTGCGGGGGGTGGGGGTGGACAAGCAGGGGGGCGGGGACTTTTGTTATATACACTTCCCTAACTCCGCAAGATTGCATGTTAATTTCATTTCCCTCATCTGCAGATCAATAAAGATATTTCGTAAAAGGACTGTCAGTTTTAAAAACATATCATTGCCTTAAATATTATAAAGCAAAAGGGGGTTGGATATACGCGTCCTTCCAGTCTAATTTTGTCATCTCCGAGTTTCGTGTGTTTTGAAATTGTAACTGCATTGATGTTATGTGGATCATTTTGCATGAGACTTGAACTATCCACGGAACAGCCTCATTCATACTCTAGTTTTAACACACTACACACTGAACCATGTATAATATAATTGTACGTCACTTATCTCCTATTTTTGCCTTTTAACCTAAATCGTAATCATGTTTTTGCATATGTTCTGAGTGACTGGTTATTTTGGCATCCAGTCTACGATCTTCCGAATCTACTACGCCAGAACAATGAATCCACACGAAATATGAGAAAATACAAATACAATAACATGTTTATAGCATACTCTCATTAATTACCATTATTTAGCATATCTTTAAGCATTAATTATAGGCAAATAAAGACAAATATTAAAATGAATAGATTGTTATTATATACTAAGGTTTCTCATAATGTCATTCATGACTCGCATCTAGTACACGGATGGATGACGACAGTGCTGAGATGCATCTTGTCGGCGATATATAGCCTATACAAGAAACTATTGTTACATTACCTTCTATTTGATCTCAATGAGACGAAATTAGACAAAAAAGGGTATATAGTAATAGATTATTATATGTGTGCTGTCTGATATTTGAGTCTCTCGTGCCAAAACAAACAGTTCACTCAGTGGCAAAGAAGTCGAGCTATGTGTATAAAACCATATCCGAACGGCTTGACAAATTGATTGACCTGAGTGCTAGTTCAGAAAATCCAATATTTTGATAAGCACGCACGAAATATAGCAGAGTTGAATATTCCATTATAGAAATTACGACGGACCAGGTTTTGTACATACATTTCATTATCCTAAATAGGAAAGCATTGGCCGAAATGTTGAAGCATATGATAGATAACAGATGAATGAAAAGTAAACATTCATACCAAATACGTCGAATTCCCTCAAATGGAAGCAACATTTATTTTCTAATAAGAAGTATCGAAAGTCTCTCGAAACGCCATTGCCACTACAACTTGACTTTGGTAAGACTCTTGCAGAAACAGTATGTTATTTGTATCATTTCCGTATTATGTTTCTCTTCTTGTGCATTTATAAATATATTCCAAAGATTCAGCCAAGAGACCTTTGATTTGTCACAAATCGACGCAGTATTCTAAGGTGAGGAAGACCTATTTGGTGAAATTGGCTGTGCAGGCTGCTGCGGTCTATACAGAATTCAGCTGGTGAGATAATTCGAACATATGAACAATATATAGTTGAAAGGAACAGTGAAATGAACATAACTTGTGTATGTTCTCAAAATCATTCATCAAGACCTTCCTCCTATGACTTTTGTGGATTTTTTACGCATCTGATATGGTCACCTTACTGAGAAATGTTTTTGACACAAACCGAAAATGGATGTTTTAGGTCAGTATTTCTTGTTCGCTTTTACTAGTACCATCAAACCAATCAGCTTTACTTAGCCCCTTCTTATTAGTGGCCGATTGTTTTCCCAGCCACTTCCAGCAATTGTATTTTAACCGGAATCGGAAATAGTCGATTTGTCATGCGCCATCTTGAAGCAGTTTATGTAACATTATGCATTATCTTTCCTACCCTGGTCATTTTAGATACTCTATATAAATGTTAACAGTTTTCCTCTTTAGTACTCACAAGTCATGATTTATGAACACGTCATGTATTATTTGGGTCCCTGGCACTCTTGTGAAGATTGTCAGAATGAATTGTAGAGTTCATTTTCTGTTGTCACAGTCGATGACATTTGTGACGAATCACCAGAAACAGTAGACCTCACATTGGTGGTACCAATATTCTAATTGCTGCCGCTGAATTGGCAGCCTTAGACGAAGTATTTCTTCATCTCTATTTCTTTAGTTTTCCATCATGTTTCGTTGGGACGACTAATTTTGAGTCACTCGTCCTGAGTCTAGCAGAGGGTTGTCCGGGAGCATGCGTCTGGTGTCATGTACACATGTCTAAGCCATCGTGATAATATTTCCTTCACAACTTCAATAAGAGATGGTAATAGGGACGAAATATGTTTATTTATTTATTTATGCAGAAAATCTCTCTCTCTCTCTCTCTCTCTCTCTCTCTCTCTCTCTCTCTCTCTCTCTCTGTGAGTGTATTTATTAGAGTTTAAGCCATTTAAATAATGATCTTAGGTTTTGTCCGTTAGCAGCTGTCAAATTAATGAATTGAAGACATTACTGAGTCATAAGCATATGTGTAGAAATTGTTGATGGTAAGATAAGGCAAATGCATTTCCTGTCATTGTATTTTCCTTATATTATGAACGAAATCTTTACCATTCTCAAAATTATGTTACATTCAGTCGATACTTTTTCTGTTCTTAATGCTTTTCGCCTCTTACATCGTGCAGTTGTACTTACACCTAAACTGGAGATATGCGATTTGCTTGCGCCAGCACTTTATATACTGTTAATTTTTCATTTTCAGACACCTCCATAGACTAGCTGCCGATTGCTTCGATATTCGTTATCTCTCCAACATGTTTAGGCAAGGGAACTTGCGGGTAAGTTTGTCGCTACTGCTCTGAGGGCAGCCAAAATAATATAGAAAATGGGTGTCAGGGAAAGTTTATATAGTAAAAGGTAAATGTGCTATTATAATATATTTATTGTTGTATGAACGGTAGCAAGTCTAGCTCTTACTGCGAGCTTTGCAATGGCAACAAAACCGGACTTATCTTGAAACGATGCTCAAAGTATTCAATAATGCTGAACAATATTAAAATATGTTCAGCCTATTGGAGTACTTTGCAAGTTTGTGAAAACGGTATATAAGAAATTGTCACTTAATGAACATCACATTTAAATGTGGGGTTAAATTAAAAATATTTAATTTTAAAAGTATCTTTTTTTGGTGGTTGAGATGGTGGGCTCTGGAACTTGTTTCCAAGACTTTTGTTTGTTAAACATACTCAGTACTTAGAGTACTTTGATCCATGTGCCCTGTGACTGGTGCCAGAGTTACCATATGTTGCATGGTTTAAATGATGGCACGTTGAATAGCATAGATCTCGTGTAAATGATGGAACGTTGCATGGCATAGATCTTCGTGTAAAAGCTTTAAATAACAAGATCACACGAAACAGGCCAGAGTGGTTTTGAGTAGCGTTAGCTTCAATAAAATATTGCTTGGATTTAGATTAAATTTGGAAGATAGCTTTTTTGCTTTTCTAAATCTGAGCAAGTCTTTTAAATTTGATCTCAACTTTGGCAATATGCAGATCAAACCTAAAACTTAATTGTTGGATCAAAACTTGGATTACCCACTAATGAGATCACAACTTCATTGTGTTTAAGTTCAAGAGGCAATTCATCCCAGATAGATGGCTTTGAATATGGTAATAATGGGAAAATGAGTGTCAGTATAGAAGAGTAATAACTGGAAGAGGGGTACACATAGTTGAGATCATATAGATAATTTGGTCTCGAAGCAGTCAACTAATTATGCATGGAAAACAAATTTTGTATTTCATTCTGGTAGCTAGCGGAGATTACAGAGCAAGAGGAAGGATTGCTCTGTTCTTGGTACCCTAAGAATGATCGGAACAGTCGTGTTTTAAGCGTTTTGAAGTTTCAATAGTAGATTCTGAGATGAACCAGATAGAAGACAAAATTCATGTTTAGAAAGTACTTAGGAAAACACACGTATTTTAATGTCATCGACGAAAAGAAAATTGCGAATGGAGCAGTGACATAGCACATGTTCATAACATGTTAGTGTAATGAGAGTTCTATCGAGAGTGACACCTAGGATTCCTATTGATTGTGTGATTTGTACATGGTATTGCTGATATTTATTGTTTGAGGTAAAGGACAGGAATTATAAAGTCTTTGTGCTGTGATCGTAATGACTTCAGTTTTATGATCATTCGTCTGGATCTTGTTACATGTTATCCATTACTTCACATTGTAAATGCGTCTCTCTTCTCCTTTAGCTGTTTGATAAATTTTGGGAAACTTCATTTGTATATTTGGGTGTCATCATCATACAATTGGTAAGACATCGGCAGACGATTTATGACAATTGGGAGGGACTGCGTATACGGAATAAATGAAACGGGTCGAAGAACACTTGAACCGTAGCTGTTAACAATGCTGTATAGCGAATGTCAAAATATCTGCAGGAGACGAAGAAGTAATATATCACGGTATATTGTGTAAACTGGTGCAGATAAGTGTAAGAGAGCGAGAACTGTAATTGTTCCACTATCTAAAGCACAAATAATGTTTTCATAAGAGCTGTTCGGTACTTTACGGTAAGCAAGGCGAGACTTTTTATGTCATCATATAACTTAGGTGATTTGGACTTCAGACTTTTAAGATATTTATATGTATTAGTGTAATTGTTGACATAGCTTTCAAACATTGGACTTAACCATATGAGACTGAATTGATGCGTCATCTGCATATTTCACAAATGCCATTCCATGTATTTTATATAGTCGCCACCCGTAAGTTGATATAAAGGCAAACATCTGCACTAATGAAATATGACTCAAATACTTGAAAAATAAATCGGAACAACGCAGCTGATTCTCGGATAAAACGGCTGAGTGAAACTATTTCAGGGATTGATGATTGTGATTGCGGGAATTATTGGAAATGGTCCACGCTAATATTGTTTTGAATATAAAATCAATGAAAAGGGAAATCGAAAGAGCTGTGTACCCGCTGTGTCAGTCTAAATAGATATTATACCCTTTACTTGTTCACAATATGAATGCGATGTAGAGTTGTGTAAATATTATTGCTCATTGTATCCTTATTTGTTAGAGACGGATAATGCATTTTTAACTTCTGATTATGTTTTATATGCAGGCATCTGTCAACCACAATTTGTCAATTTCGTATGTTAATGTATGTAATCGGAATTGATTTCTATCGTTCAAAATAGCATCATCATTTTACTTTTCTTCAGGTTCTCTTGAAATGATGTAGAGAAAAAGACTATGTTGGTGGGACAGGGAACAAAAAGTTCCTTGATAATAAATTTGACAGCAAATACTAACTCAATACCTGCCTACGATCTAAGTAGATTTTAGGAAACACATCCTGGAATAGCTACTGTACCGATTGCTTATTAGCGGCATGTATAAAATGACCACTGGAAAATTACAAGCGGACGACACACTGAAGGCACTTCTCATAGCCATCCAAAAGCTTGGTGAGGGTACGCATGCCGGAGAAAAAGAGAGGAAAAACGGTGCGAAAACTGAAATGGATGAAGACGGTATGGACTCGAAAATATATTCTAAAGCAAATATTAGACTAGGTGAGAAGAAAGTATGCAAAAAAACAAAAAAGACAGCCATTGGTAATAAAAGACACCGTAAGCAAAGGAGTTTGGACAGAGAGCTTTCGTCACATAGAAAAGCATCACCGAGATCAGACAAGGGTCAAGCTAGCAGCAGTGACTCCAGTGATGATGAAATGGAAAAACTGAAAGAAGCACTTGGTCGACACATTAAAGTAAGGCAAGACATAGGGGGCGGATGGGAACGTACCCCCTTTGTGTTCACTCAAGGTGGAAAGGATATTATTTCAACCATAGATGAGGGAAATGAGGAAGAGTACGACTCTGACGATGAAAGTAAGTGGACGCTTTTCCTTATCTCTGTTATACAAGGCAAATATATGTGGTTATAACAAGTTTTGGTATAAGGGAAGTTAAACTTCTAATCAGAATCTGTATTCTAGAATACATCATTTGTCTTTGGTTTCAGATTTCTACTGCGGTCTGCTGAAGACATACAAGTATGTCAATCTATTCAGCTCCTTTGGAAAAGAGATAATGTCAAATATTGTAATCTCGTTCGAATATGTTATTCAGAACCCTTTATAACCAGATGATGTATCCGAACCATTTTATACTTGAGCTCTCATTTACCCCACCCCAGAGTCTGGAACAGTCCCTTATCTGCTCAATTAGCTGAGAACAATCCCTGATTTCAAAGAAAATTGAGCAGGCTGAATCAGGTGGTCAGGGCTGTTCTTTAAATAACTATTTTTTTTTAAATTCAGTTTAGCAGTCAGCGGCAAGTCAGCATCTAATATATTAATTTTCACATAGTATCTCAGGTTAGAATCCGATTCATATAGTGAGTGTTAATGTATATATATATATATATATATATATATATATATATATATATATATATATATATATATATATATATATATATATATATATAATTATTAATCTTAGCGCCCTCATATCCCGATATCTTAATGAATACGGTGTTCTTGTGTATGTTTTTAATTTGAAGAAATATAGTATATAGCATTTCTAAATTGTCTCATGCTTGCATATATATATATATATATATATATATATATATATATATATATATATATATATATATATATATATATATATATATATACATATATATATATATATATATATATATATATATATATATATATATTCTTGTTGTATATTATATATTGCTTTCTTCTCTTTCAATCTGCTGTTTCTTTTGTAATTTCCTTTGGCGTTTTGTTTCACTGCTACGTATTATTTGTATACTTGTCTGCGGAAATGCGAATCACTTGTTTTATGTTCTGTCGATAAAAGAGATCGTCCCAAGCTAATGTTTTATATTAAAAAGACTACGGCCATAAAATACAATTACTATCTTGTATCCATGTATTTTCGTTTCGTTAATACCAACAATCTTTTGCAAACCAGTTTGGGCTCAGTCATCACATAAATGTTCAACTATTCTTTTTTGTTTGCTTGCCACATCCACATACTATCATGGTTAGCACATATTTTATAATAGCAATTAATGGAATTTGTATTAACCAGTGGAAATAAGAGGACAATTTAAAGTATTATACGTTATACGTAGATGCATTTAGTTAAGATTCATAAACAAGATGATTGCGCTTGGGTGATCGGTCTACAGTCCATATAAATCTTATTAAATGTTGCTTCTGCAGTCTTTCTAATGCTCATACTCACTCCTGAAAACGTAATAAGGTAACATTATCACTTCATACATATAGAAATGTAAAGAAAATCCATTAAACTATGAACGGTTCAATTTTCTGGCGAAAACGTTAAAAACTATGAACGGATCAATTGTCTGGTGAAAACGTTAAAAACGTTAATAACTATGAACGGATCAATTGCCTGGCGAAAACGTTAAAAACTATGAACGGATCAATTGCCTGGCAAGAACGTTAAAAACTATGAACGGATCAATTGCCTGGCGAAAACGTTACAATTATGAACAGATCAATTCCTGACGATTTTTTCAGGAAGTGTTGTTGTTGTTGTTGTTTTAGGATTTAACGCCATTTTTCAGCACACGATAGGCTATACATGGCGGCCAGTATTATTGGTGGAGGAAGAACCCGGGATAAACCTCTGAAAGAACCACCGATCCACAAGAAGCTACTGGCAAGCTTTCTCACATAACTACATAAGCCGAATCTTAGACTCGAAACCACGCAGACAGAGGTGAGAGGGCAGTGATCCGTAACGGAAAGCGTTTTAGACCACTCGGCCACTCGGGGCCCCTTTGAGGAAGTGAAAACGTTACAAAATGGATAAAGCTTCACTCGTAGTTTTTTTTCTTGGATGATACGCACAATGAACTTGCAAACAGTGCATTCCCTGATACTGAACCAACAAAGTATATGTCTTTCACACAGTCAGGCACGGTTTCTGAAATACTGAATGATGTAATGTTTAAATATACATTATCATTTGAATCGATTTCGAGTATATTTGTGAATATTTTCAATACTACGAACGCAAACGTGACAATTAGTCAGAATAATAATGTTTTATATAATTGGTCATATATTATTATTATTATTATTAGTAGTAGTAGTAGTAGTAGTAGTAGTAGTAGTCAAGAGACACGCCTTATTATTATTATTATTATTATTATTATTATTATTATTATTATTATTATTATTGATGTTATAAACAATGTTAACCGCTCCAGTGGTCTAGTGGTTAGAGCGCTCGTCTCGGATACAGGTGTGTTGCGGGTTAGAACCCGGCCAAGTCATACCAAAGACTTCTAAAAATGGTACTAGAAGCTGCCTTACTTGACTCTAAGTATTAAGAGGTTAGTATTATGACTGGTCGGCCTGGTGTCAGGATAATGTGAGTGGGTGGGAATTCATTATGCCCGATTGATAGACATCACTATAAACTGCCATTCTGCAGACATCGTAGTGATATAACTGACAAATTGTTGAAGCACGTTAAAAATCCAAATTACACCCACGACTACTCACACCCACACCCACACAAATGAACAAAATAGAGGTTATATTAATACAGTCTTTTTAAACTGTAGTTTAAGAGTGAAAAATTCGTAGGCAAAATCTTGCAGATCAATTGGGAAAAAAATTACATGTCATGACATCCTCTTATCAAAATGCGAAAAAAATTGAATGTTGGTGAGTGATTTTGTCAGCAAGGCATAACTAAGGAGATAACATATCAAAGGTCATCGTTCGAGCGTTGCTAGAGGGGATGTTCTACATCTGATACAAAATTAAAAAATATGTAGCATTTAAAAAGAAGTTATCGGCTCTTCTTTAAGAAATGTTCTTTCGGAGAACAGGAAGCGAACATGATTCGGAAATTGCAGTTTTGTTTGTTTGTTTGCTTGCTGTTGTAGTAGGGTTTAACGCCATTTTTAGCACAATATAGGCTATACATGCCGGCCAATATGATTTGTGGAAAACCCAGAAAGAACCACCGACCCACGAAAAGCTACTCGCAATCTTTCTCACATGCCCACATTTGCCGAATCTGGAACTCGAACAAACGCAAAGTTCTGACGGTAGTGATCTGTAACGATGAGTACTTTAGATTAATCGGCCACTGTTTGTTTGTTTGTTTTATTAGACGCACATCTCTAGGCAGGGCTGTAAGACTCAACTATCCAAAGTAAACCCATCATAAAAAGAGTTAAAAATCCTTGTAAAAATACGCAATATATACATGGTCTTTTTAGATAGTCAGGGTCGCCAGTGATGAAAACCCGAGAAATTCTTTTTCATTAGAAATCTTACCCCTATGCAAAATACGAAATTGTAGAGCGCCACCAGAGTGATATAGCTTTTAGGGAACGATGTCATTTGGGCTGTCGCTGCTGTTTCAGCGGGACAAATATGTTTCATATTCGTACAGTAACGTACAGAAGAAATAAAATCATTTCGCTCGCCGGAAATGTCTTTGCCTAAAAGAAACCGCATATATTCAGAGAAACTCGTCTATTTCTGCAATTGAACTGTAGTAGATCCACAAGTTGCAAATGAAAAATAAATACCAAAAAAAAACAACAACAAAAAACCACAACAGCTCCCCCCTCCAACCCCCAACCCCACAAACCACAACAACATACAAAACAAACAAAATGATAGTGTATTGCATTCGCAACTCCTCGGTCAGCTCGTGTTTTGTAAGTAGCTGAAATAGTCAAAATGGTAGCTATCGGTATAATACATTGGAGGTATGACCCCTTAGGACTGACATTGAAGCTGCGAATATGAACGATATTCCTCGAAACAAGTGATGCCAGACTGAGTTGTAAACAAACATATTGATATCCCTCGAAAATGTTATTGTTGAAAAAGTCAGTTTTACGTGTGGAAAACATATCTGAAAGAAAACCAAAGAGACACTAAAACGTACAATAAGAGTTATATTGGAATGTGTTATCTGGTAGTATTAGCTATATGTGGATAAGGGAAAGTAACTGATTTCCCCCAACCACCCCTTCATTACGACTTCACAAATGACGTCATGTCATGTGTCGTATACAGCAAGGTTAATGACCAACGATTTCTTATGTAATCGAAAGTCATTTCACAACACTTTGTTGGGTTATAGTTTAAAAAGTATTTAAAGTCATATTTTACTCATCGATTGCAAGATGTGTTAGATAACTCCTGTTAAAATAGTAACTAGAATGTGTAATAACGTATATACTTTTCAATTGTATGCAAATGAGAATATGATGCTACGAGATTAATGTTCAGAATTTTCATTCTCAATGATCTAATGAATTTGCTTGCAATTTCAATAGGAATGCAAATATGTTGCTTCTGAATTTCTGGAATACTCTGCCCCAAATTACACTCAACAATGTTATATGTCATTTCATATGCTATTGACAAAATCTGATGCTTTACCCTCCTTTTTACCATGAACATGATAAATTTGCGTTTAACTGTTTACATTTGCCCCACAACACCAGTACAAAATCCCACTTGTATGCATTTATTGAGAACAATCCGTATTTACAGGAAATCAACGAGAATAGCTGAAGAAACCGCCCACAAATCGAGTTAACTATTTTTCGTTAAATCATCCCTCATTTTCCGCTAGTTTCGTAAACGAATAAAGCAAGATGTACAACTGTTGCAAGTTTAATACTATAAAGTCAATCTTTATACAAAATATGTACTTTGGTATTGTACGTCCTCTTATTCGCAATATTGGTTTTTGGTTTTCAAGTCGGCGTAATGCAGCAAACAGAGCACCAGATTCTCAAACCATTATAATTTAAAACATTTTTAAAAGCGCAATCTTGACTTGAAATTTAAGAATCGAGCCGAATAAAAGTAGATGCCATAAGCTGCTTGCACAATGCATTATTCCATTAGATTAATATAGTTTTTGTCAGACGAACACGAGTTTAACATTACGTTTATCACATTACAATCTGGATTGAACTGAAACAACCTTCGTCAAAGCCCATCTGTCTGCGCTCTTTCCATCATCCTCCAAATCTGCTATTACGTTGTTTTGAGATATTTGAAAAATAATTATGGACTGTTTCTAACTTTAGCTCAGAGATTTTGCTAATGGATGATCTTAATATTGATTTGATGAATGACAGGCAAAGTTAATGGAATGATGATATTATACAAATATATAATCACACTCAAATGATACCATTCCCTACTCTGGTCACTGTCGAGATGATTTTGATCGAGCGCATTTATTGTTAATGACCAGAATGTAAACTCAAGGCATTCAGTCGAATGTACTCTATTTGTGACCACTATCATGTCTGTGCCACCAGAAAAGCAATTCTAGAGACCTTTCGAAAAGTCCATATCACTATAAAATACCAATCTCATAGTTGTCATGGAGGTATCTTTCAGACTGACTTGAAAAAAAGCACTAATTAATGTTCAACTTTTTTTTAGAAATCAAGACCTCGATGTAAAACGCTGGACTGCACGTTTTTGCGCAGTCCTAAATCAACATGTTCTATTTAACATATTTTGTTTAGTTTTAAATTAGTGGGTGATAAAACAATGTGATTCTTATCATAATTAGCGTTACAATGAAGTTACACAAACATGGAAATTTAGTTTCTAAAACATGATCACTAAAACCAGTTGTGATCGTTTTTTAAGATGAATTGAAAATAAAGATAAATGTAGAAACATATATCGAAATATATTCGTAATTTTAAAAGTTCAAGAGCTAATCTTTCCTTCAGAATTTAAACCGAGAGGTCATATAAGAATGTAACCATTTTATATATTTTGTAAACGACTTAGATATCTTGTTTTCACTACATTAATTTGAGTACTTCACTACGGGTAGATTTTGTGGAGTGGAAAGTCTCTTTTCATTTATTATTCCATATCCTGTACGTATGTTTTCAGGATATTCTTGTTATTTTAGAGAATCCTGATGGTACCAAAGCAACATGACTTGATCACGTATTACTTGCTAGCTTGATAAATACAAAGTTTTGCAGGAAGCTAACTGTTTTGATGAGGTAAATGCTAAGCTTAACATTACATCAAAATTTGAGTTTCTCAAGGCTATATTCTTTGCCATTTGCATTTTTTCATTTTCACTTGATTTACCACTTTATATGACCGCCACTGAAACTTATCTGTGTGTTAATGAAAAAACATTACATCAGTGATACAGCCTCTTCCCTTGAACAAATTTACAAGACATTGAGGGCGTCATAATATTGTGTGAAACCAACAAGATGCAATTACACAAAAAAATAACTGACAAATAGATAAAATCTAAAATGAAGATATAAGATATAAATATAAAGAGCTTGATTAAATAAAACTGAAACTTAAGAAAAGGTAGGACTGATTACGGAGAGGCATTTATTTTGAGAAAATCAAATGAAGCACGTGATTTCTACAGCGTACTGCACGAAGTTTCAATAATATGCATCCGCTGCATACAAATCATCTAATTTTCAACTTTCCTTCACACAATCTAGCTCTGATCTTCATTTGATTAAACTCAAGACGATCTTTTACATCTTTTGCATAGTCCGCACAGCGTTGTGTAATATCATTCCCAATGATATTTAACAAACAACATCAGTCTCTTCGTTTAAGAACGCCCTTCACACATTTCCTGTTTCTGGGTTGACCATAACACAAACGAATTTAGAAACCTAGTGTTTCCATCTCCAAAATCTTAAGTATGTCAAATGTATGTATGTGTATACTTTATGATTATGCGTGAGTATGAGTCTGTCACTGTTGCAGTAAGACTTTTATTTGCACATAGTTTCATTTATAGTTTTAATATTTATTATGTTAGGACTAGGTCAAGAGACTGATGATGATGATGATGATGATGATAGGACTACATGTAAGATTGGTTCATTCTGTACCAAATGTTTGTCCTCAGACTATTATTATTATTATTATTATTATTATTATTATTATTATTATTATTATTTGTTTAATGACTTTACTGAGTTTCACCCCACAAGACGTTGAAAGATTTGTATGATATAACAGGATAATGATAACAAATGCGAGCGTTGTGTGATGAATGATTTTCAAAAACTCACAAACGCGGCTTTATCTATATACAGCACATATTCGGCAAGACATATTATAATGATCAGCAACACATTTTTATCTTTTTCATCCATCAGGACGTTTGTACTTATGACAGCTCATACAGGGAACAAATATGACCCATGTCAGCGAAGTTATAGAACATTCTCGACATAACGACTCAAACAATGATACAAATTCTGATCGGCCCGAGCTGAAGCGTGGAAAGAAATTGTGCTCCCCCTCCATTCCACCCAAAAAAGTAATGCTGGACCCTCTTCCAATTAAAAAGATATATTGTTCGGTGGGAATTTTGCAACATAACCCCATCACCACTTTCCATAGTTGTGGGAGGTGCTTGTGCGGTTGCCATGATACTGGGTCTTCAAATCGACGTAATCCAGTCAGACTTTGAATAGATGAATATATTTTGATTTTGTGGATAAGAGTACGATCTCGAGACCAGATCTGAGATGAAACCGTATAACGGCTTTGTAATACATCACGCATTCATTATTTCGCTTTCATTTATATCAGTTTGAACTTTTCTTTTAAATCTCTCTTTTAATCTTCCTTTTCTTTTCTTCTTTACTACCGTCATTTCTCTTTCTTCTTTCTTCCATTTTTTCTTTATTCGGTTCCATTAGAGTAGTGGCACCATTTTCCTTACTTTCCAATTATTATGCATTTATTGGGATGAGACAGTGATTTCCATGTGCACGTGCAATATTGTGACTATGCATATGGTTGCTGTTTTCTACAACATTGATTGAAATTAAGACAGATAAAGCAACTGACATCATTTGGTCGTTAGCAACTGTGATAAGTTACGACGTGGACGGTAATAGTTTTTAAGGTTGTAACAAAAGTTTCCAGAAAAAAAACCTACAACAGATAAAAAGCTTAACTAGAAATTAAACTCTTTTGGACAATGGATATAAAGCAGTAACTGTGCTGTCCACGATGTCTGATTCTGAACAATATAAGCAAAATAAATAACTGAGTATATCTCCTAAAACATTGGATGGGTGATATATAGTGTTTTCTATGTCCATATATTTCTCATGTAATGTCTTTTTACGTTTCGTCCTTTAACCTTTTAGTTTTCAATAAGACACTTTTCATGGGTTAAAAAGATATGTTTTTAATACCGAGTTATATTTCTATTTCAGCATTTATATTTAAAAGTCAATAGTAATATTTATATTTCAAAGACATAGTTAAAGTTCGATTGAAACACGTTTCCATA
This sequence comes from Unio pictorum, assembly GCA_030141615.1. Taxonomy (NCBI): domain Eukaryota; kingdom Metazoa; phylum Mollusca; class Bivalvia; order Unionida; family Unionidae; genus Unio; species Unio pictorum. The sequence continues at coordinate 15,642,587 of JARLTB010000059.1, forward strand.
TTTTGTAAGAGATCTATTCCATATTTTACGTTTAACTCGGTCCTGCATTTTCAACCAAACATTCTTTATTTACATGATACTTTAGAGTCCATTAGTATCATGTTTCTAGAATGCCGTAAATATGTGTCTCTACATTAGTATCAGGTTTCAACAATACCGCAATCGGTGTCTAGTTTTAGAGTGTCGTATATACCGGAAATACACTAAATTCTACAATTACAAAAGTAGCATGTAGTTGTATCGTGCAAAAAATATTATGAACAAATTTGATTTGTCCTTAGTCTTTCTGTAATGTAAATAACGAAAATAGGAATCAGAAATGATATCGTAAACGCAGAAGCCATGTAGAATGGTGTTTCAAAGATTTTTGTGATATCTTTTTTTACAATACAATAACATAATTGTTGTAATTTATAAGTAGACTAGTGATACCAAAAAAAAATGTAAATCTTAACATTTCTGCGAATGATAATAATTGTAATAACTGTAAAAATGTGTAGTCCACAAATCCGTCAGCAGTATCTTAACGCATGAACAAAAACTGTTTTGACATTAACATCTTTATCAATTCATCTTTTTAATATCATGCTTTCACGCACATTGATTACGTTTTAAATGATTTGCTTGATGTTTCATTTGAGGCAACTGACATTGTTAACTTGGAAATGGAACGTATGTTATAGATACATATTGGATGGACCTAACTGTATACTATCAATCCAATAAGCTTAAAGTTAAGATTATACATGAACTTGATTGATACATTTATTTTCTCTGGTTACTTCCATTATTCTTGGTGTGTGCCGGAAACGTATTTTACATGACTACTTGGCTAGCCGAGAACACTTTCTATTTGATGTTGTGGGTTAAACGCCATTTTTTTTCACATTATGAACTATATCTGGTGGAGGAAGAATCCTGTAAAATCCCAGCAACCACCTACCCACGGGAAGTTACTGGCAAGCTTTCTCACATACCAACATTGACCTAGCCAGAGACTTGAACAGGGTGCGGTAAAGGCGAGCGTTTTAGATGTGTCTGCCAACTACGCTTCAGTTGGCGGGTATACATTTTCGATAATAATAACAAAAGACCCCAGCTCACTAGAGCATTCCGCGAACTAAGCTGACATAAATCCGGCTGTTTTACACATCCTTGGCAATGAGCTATTGCAATAGGTTGAAGGACTTTTGGATGGGTGGGTAATACTTTTCCCCCGTGATTATTAATTGGCTGAGTTAAGACATATTGTCAACGTGTGATATAAAAAGCCTCGCAGTTAAAATCCATCAAATTGCGCCCATAGGCTATGCTAATAACGTGATTCTTATTTATTAATTCTGACGACAGATGTCGATTTTGCTTACAGTTTTTATGTATTACTTGTATACATTTTGATCATGTGCGGTGTTAGAACAGAAAGTTCTAGGAGTTGTTTGCTGCTTGAAACCAGAGTGTTGTAAATTAGGTCTAGTTGTTTGGATTGTGCTTTGAGTGAAGCAGCGCTAAATTGAGAAGGGCGAAGTAGGGTATTATGTATGGTTGTTTGGAGGTTAGTGGACTGTTTTTATTTTATTTTGTTGAAAATGCAGTGTTAAGTTTAACGTTAAGTGGGTGATAATGTGGTCGCGCCAGTTGGGCGTTGAAGTCATGGTTGACTTGCTTTTGAGGTTCGTAAGAGAATGCGTTACTCTCTGAAGAACGCATTCTCTAACCTCGTGATGAGTACAGGAAGGATCCTGTATTTATTTTATTGTCATTGAACTGCTAGCGACTTGCCAGTTGAGAATTGATTCGTACAGTGTACATTAAAAAAGATTTTTCACATACATCTTTATAGTCATAGATGGTCCAGCGAGGTTTCCATCATGCATAGTTTGAATTGTCTGCATGAATGGAATAGTGTCAATTTGGAAATTTGGAAATTTGGGAAGGACAATTCGGAACACGTCACTTATTTAGCAGCATGAAGAAATGGTATTGCACACCGCAATTATAGTTGAATCGTTATGTGATACTGTTCCAAACTTATGCGTTTGGGAATAGGTTTTATTATAGCTGATTTGGTTAATGTAGGAGTGGAATTAGTAGTGGATTAGTTGTAAGAAAATAGGATTGTCTGACACAGACTAAGTTGAAAAATATATGGTGTACATGTGTCCTAAGGTCTATTCGGAGAACGTGTGTCCTGGTGGAAACGCAATCTCCAGACCAGAGTTTTAATGTAACAGGATTGGTTCTATGTTACATTTGTTGTCTTGTTGTTAGAGACCTATGCATAGAGAAGTTTTGTTTTCCTACAGCGAATTCCGAAGATTGTGGTGAGGGAGTTTTGAACCCGACTAACTGGTTGGAACATTATTTCTGTGTTGGATTCAACTTGATTAAATTTGGTTTATTGTTGACATTTATATTACTTTTAAGCAATCAGTGATTAAAAAGAAACGTTTAGCTGCGGATGTGAGTGACGGGCTATTAGGAACAAGCCCATTGATTCAGAGTTTTGTTTTATATAATCATATTGGGAATCATTAATCGGGTTGGAGGATTATTTTTGGGGAAAGTCATCAAATTTTGATTTAGACCACAGAAATGTGACTTTTGTGTCGTTCGAGTTCGAGTGATCTTTTTAAAGGCGGGGGTAATGTTATACATTTGGAGTATGCGCATTTGATAGTGCCCCGTTTTTAAGTAGTTCTTAGATTTATTTGTGTGATTATTGGGATTCGGCGCAATGGAAATATTCGTGGCCCGAAATAGTTAACCAGTTAGTATGAGCAAACTTCATGGAGTCGAGTGTTAGTGAGTTTGAACGATGCCATGGTTCGCTAGTAGTGAATTTAGGTCCAAACCAAATGACTGTCCCTGGTGTAACATAATCCATATTCAAATCTAGTGGCATATAATAGTGTTGTGTCTGAGGTGGCAGTATTTACGGTAGGAAACCAGTAAATTAAAAAAATGGAATCAATAAGTAGGGATTTGGTAGGTACCGTTTATAGTGGAAAATAGGTGTAATTATATAAGCGTAATACGCCGGTAAAAGTGTATATTGACTGGCCTAGGGTGGCGGAATTAAATATTTCCCAGTTAGAAAGGGGATACTAGTGTATTTTCTGTGGCATAACCGGCTGGCGGTACGTAAATCTGGCGATAATGAAGAAAATCCATGCACATTTACGGTTGATGGACTTTTGGCAAGTTGTTTTATCTGTGGTCTCAAATTTATTAGAGTAAAAGTTAGTATATAAAGACAGATACGTCTGGCTTTTCAGTTTACAACTCAAATTGTATGGAAGTCTTTGGAAATTTGAAGACAACATATGACTTTCAGCGGGATTCGCGCCAGGGTTTGACACCGGTCGGTCAAGTGATTCCCCTGTGGGTGTAACACTATTATACATCTGTCGGATGTTCTGTTCAATTTACGGAACGGATAAAGTACACATTAATTAAGATCTTTGTTTTGTTTACGTGTGAGAAAGAATGACCAACAAAGAAATAACTCTTCTATGTAAAGAATAAAAACAGACATCAACCACGCTATTACACCCCTCCTCCCAATCTAACAAAGAGGAAACAAAGCTAAAAATGTTAATAGGTATTTCATCGTAGTATATAAGCCTTTTGAACCGATAATTCGAATTACAAATTTCTCATTACATAAGCAGATGAATATTACCTGTGAATTTAGGTTGGGATATTTGAACTTAAAACGAAACCACTTAATTTCCCACATACTTTACTGTTTACAAATTGGCATTGATTCATTCCATCTTTATTTCCCCCTTTTGGAGATTAATAATATAGACAATTGGTACAGGCACGATAATAACAAGGACATGAGGTACATATACATATATACTCGTACATATAATCATACAATCACACATCGAAATTACATATTTATACATAAATAAAAGGACTATATTTTGTATGTGGAATTCTGAAGTTTTTTTCTACCAATAAAATAGATCATTCTTATATTCTCTGACTCACTATATGAGGTAAACAATATACTTATCAATTCTGAGAACTAGTAGAGATATTACAGCAAACAATTATGAGCAGTTATTTAGCTACATAATCAGTGATGTACAGTCAAGTTATTCATGAGGCAACTAAGCGGGATAATTGTGGGTTAGTTCAGTTATTTGTCGTTGTTTACTTAGTTTGCTATAAAAAAGCACAACAAAAAAACAACATAAAAACACAAAACAAAACCAAAAAAAAGCACAAATAAAAAAAAATACAAGCTATAAACGGGAGAAACTAGTAAACATTCCTATTAGTTACAAGTTTCATATCAGCTTCCTGCAAAAAATATAGCGGCTGACATAAAATTTATGTAGACTTTGGGGTCAATGAGACCACGGCATATGGGAATTCTCTTCCTAATAAGTGCTGAACAAAATCTTTGTCCGATATATTATGAAGATATGCACCAAGTAAAATATCAAAATTATTCATAATATGCGATCAACATAGATCCTTCATTCTTTGCGTTTTTTAACACGAGATAAGCTTATGAGTAATAACACCAGTGTACGAGGTATTGCAATGCTGACAAGTTTCATACTGTATGGAGTTACCAGAAACCAGGCCAAAACATTGACAAGTTTAAGTTCTTTGTCTGACCTAGGTATTTGCCACAGAATGGCGGGTTTCGTACATATTTGAATCGTTGAAAAGATAGATCATTAAAGCGATTATTCTCATATACAATTTTGGCGTTCCATACAGTGATTCCATTCCGTCTTAGCCGGAAATGTCTTTTTTTGTAAAAAAAATAAATAAATAATGTTTTTCAAGTCGTTTTTGTGAAAAATGCTTTATATTTGGGAATAAATCCCATTTCTTTCATACGGTCATTCTTGCAAAAAAAGGTATACAATCTCATTAAAAATATTCTTTTAGACAACATATTCTCAGGTATAAGACCTAATTTGCAAAGGAAATATAGTTTCCATTTTTCCGTTTCAATTCGGTCCAGTCCAATCATGCTTTCACGCATTGCAGACCTAGTCTTGCGTGAGATTTCTTGTATTTGGTGCTGAATACGTCTAATGTTTTATTGTATTTCGATACAGTCTTGGACCAAATCTCGAAACCATAAAGCGCTGTTGGAATAACAACTTTCTTGCATAGAGTTGCAGTGGTTAAGAGGTTTAATTTACATTCCGTTTTCCCAATCCCGATAGGAAGATATAGTGATTTTCCTCCTTTTCTATTTTCGCTACGCAGCTCATGTTCATCATACGGATACCTGCGTGTTCGGCAGTTCGGGAAATCGGAATAAAGCGTGGGCCAATTCTTCACTTAAGGCTGTAATTCTCTCTTGTTTGTTTCGTTTGAAGATGATAATGCAACTTTTATTTTCGTTGATTTTAAAATTTCAGTTTAACGAGTACAAGTGAGCGATATCAAGCATTGCTTGCAATGAGCAGGGATTGTCGTTTTAAGGGTCATATCAGCCAACGCAGGGTTCACAGCAGAAATTGATCTTCCGGTTATTCTTAATTTGGAATCTTCTAACATCTTTACCAAATCATTAATATATACCAGATATAGATGCGCGGAAAGTACTTCGACTTGTCGGACACCTTGTCTAATTGGCATAGGTTAAGATTTAGTAACATTTATAGTAACAATGATATAGGTATTATAGGATAATTAAAAAATGACAGTGAGGAGTTTGCCATAAATTCCTAATAGGTAAAGCTTAATGAAAAATATATTGTGCCATACAGTGTTAGACGCTTTCCTTATGTCCAGAAATGTGGCTTAGACGTTATTCTAATTCTAGGTTAGCGAAGATAGCTTTCTGTAAGTTAAACGATGCCGTTAAGCAGCTCAATCTTTTCTGGAAGACCTGCTGTTGAGAATTATGAAAATATAACATATTTAGCATTTTGGTTTTGTACTATGAATCAAGTTTGATATATACACATTTTTCAAATAGTTTATACAAAGCAGGTAGTAAAGATACAGCCCTGTAGTTGTCAGGGTCATTTTATTCCACTTTTGTAAATTGGCACAATCATGCCGACGTTACAGTCAAATGGTATATAACATTTGTTAAGTATTGCATTGAATAAATTTGTAATAGCTTCTATAAATTTTAAACCTCCATATCCTATATGCTATATTATGTACACCATATATCCCCGGTGCATTATGTGAATTAAGTTGTTTTGTAGATGCTGCTATTCATCAAATGTACATTATGCATTCAGAACGGACTTTAAGACTGGTTATTTTATTCATCGATGGGTTATTCAATGAAGTTTTGAACGACGTACTGTGTTTGTATATGTGTCTGAAGTATCTGGCACATAGGTTTGCTATCATTTGTGGACTGGATGCCGTTTAACCATCACAGTTTTGTTCGGAACAGCTTTTGGAGTTAATGCGTCAATTACGTTGTTTCCTATACCATTTCACAAAAAGCTCAAATATCTAACTCTGTTGCTTCATCTATAACATTAATCACGTTTTCGTCGTATGCATTTATAGCCTGCCCTTGAAGTTTTTAATATTCACTCTTGGCATCCTTATATTGTTTATAGGTGACATACCATAGCGCCATCGGTCTCCTATTTACATTCCATAATCTTCTAAAATGGGCATTTTTCAGATGCTTATTTATTTTAGCTCGAGAAATGGACGCACCCGCCCATACACGATTCTAATGCTGTCTTGCATTTCGGCTTTGGTTATGCAAAATCTAAGGAGTAAACCCTAAAAGAAAATCCGGAGTGGAGACCCAAAGGCAGCTAGACGATGTACTACATCCCCTTTTGGCAACTCTTTGGTCTGGAGTGGGATGGGCACCGCCAGACGACTTTTGCCCTTAGACACACTGATAATCCTGAACAAATCTGCATGTACCATACCGGATCGGTCGTCTCCCGGGTCAACAAGGACGGAGGTGATAAGTGTGCGACTAGTACTTTCCATAAAATCAGAGCGAGAGACAGCATCGCCATCGCCACCTGGAACATTAGAACTTAAGACTCCAAGAGTTGAACACTACACATGGCACATTCTGGAACTCTGTGAAGTCAGACGGAAAGCCCAACACCAAACTGAAGACTGGCATATATTCTACTACAGTGGAGAGTTTGAAAAGTGAATAAATGGAGTAGGCTTTCTTGTAAACAAAGCCATCAAGGGATCTGTGCTTGAATGTCGCCCCATATCTAGCAGAATCATCTTCATTCTTCTGAAAGCATATCCGTTTAACATCACAATTATCCAAATATATGCTCCAACCACTGATCATGATGATGAAGAAATATAGTAATTTTACAACAAACTCCAGGGTATTTTAAACATGGTAAGCAAAAAGGGAGACTGAAATGCCAAAGTTGGCAAAAGATGCTCTAAAAGACTGATTTTATCATTGTGGACCTTCATGCAATTAGCTTACCAATGAAAGAGGGAGATGCCTGCTCGAGTTAACAAGCTACACGAACTTGGTACTAGCTAACACCTTGGGTCAGCATAAAGCTTCACGATGCTGGACATGGCACGCACCAAATGGAACCCATCATAAGCAGATCGACTATATACTGGTTCAAAACCGTTACCGATCTGGCATAAATAGAGCAAAAACAAAAACGTTACCAGGTGCTGGTGTTGGGAGTGATCAGAGCCTCATGATTATACACTTCTAAAAGCGGCTGACGAAAATTAACAAGCCAAAGAAAATCAACTCGAGGCTCCAAGTAAATCTTGCATGTTGTCAATAACCCCATAATGCCTAAAAAGAAGTGACCTGTTTTGATAAACCTTATGTAGTTTGGGTTGAATTATATTCATTGTACTACTACTACTACTACTACTACTACTACTAATAATAATAATAATAATAATAATAATAATAACGAAGACTTTGTATAGCAACTAAGCTTTAGACGCTCTAAGCGCTTTACAACATCTATAATGACAGGACTACAACCCCCTCCCCCACCCGCACCCCAAACACACACCATGAAATTAGAAAACATAAGAAATGCTGAAATTATTTAAGGTAGGAAACATTATTAGTATTTTAAGTTTGTTCTTGCAGTCGAAAAAGGAGAGTTTTAAGAGCTCTCTTGAAAGGGATCACTGTGTATTTGTGTCTAATTTCAATGGGAAATACATTCCACATTGCTCGGCTATGGTATGTAAGAGAACGTTGTCCATATGACTTCGTTTTCATAGTGGGAATAATGAGTATACCATTGTCAGAAGACGAGCGTTAGGTATATGTGTGATTAGGATTTTTATGTAGCTTTAACAACTTTTCAGTCATATCTCTACGATGTCTGCAGTGAGGCAGTTTATAGTGATGTCTAGAACTGGGGCATCCTGCCGCACACATGTAGCATGATCTCCCTCCCAGTCACATTATCCTGACAGCAGACCGACCAGTCCTAACACTAACCTCTTAATGCTGAGCCACAAGCGAATCAGCTGTTTATACAATTTTTGTAAGTCCCTGCCGGGGATTGAACTCACGATCTCCCGCTTCCGCAGCGGACGCTCTAACCACTAGGTTTCCGGAGCGGTCATGTTAAGTATCTTGCTGGTGTGTATACATGGGTGGGGTCAGATAGGTATGTTGGATTGGAGTCCATCAGTGAAACGTAGCACAGAGAACAAATGTTGTGTTTTATTCTGGATCGAATGGATATCCAGTGTAGGGTACAGATCAGCAGAGGATGTACTCTGATCTTTGTACTCTAAGGCGATACGACCAGCTGTGTTTTGATCGTTTTTGAAGTGTCTGGAGTATATATTGTGACGAACCAAATATAATTGAGTTAAAACAGTCCAGCCTTGAAAATACTAATGAACACACAAGTGTTTTAGTGGCATCATTTGAAAGATATTTGCAAATGGAGCTGATGCATCTCAGACCCAGATATGCAGCCTTGCATATGTTCATGACATGTTTGTGCAGTGTGAGAGTACTGTCTAGAGTAACACCTAGGTTTCGTACTGACTGTGTGAATTTAATGCTGGTGTTGCTAATATTTATTGTTTGAGGGAGAGGATGTGAATGAGACAGTCATTGTGTTGTGATCAGAATGTCTTCAGTTTTATCATCATTCATCTGCAGCTTATTACATGCCATCCATGATTTCACATCAGAAACGCACCTCTCTACTACTTGGATGGTAGCAATAATTTCCGTTGCGTGGCAATGTTTGTATATCGGGGTGTCATCATCGTACAATTTGTGAGACTATGACACTTGAGAGCGGCTTTGTGTATATAAAGTAAAGAACCGGTCCAAGAACTGACCCTCCGTGTAACACCAAAACATAGAACAACTGGGTTGGAGTGTATTCCATTTGCAGATACAATTTGTGTCCTGTTGACTAAGTAGGGCTTGTTATTGTTGTTGTAGGGTTTAACGCCATTTACAGCACACGATAGGCTGTACATGGCGGCCAGTATTAAGGGTGGAGGTAGAATCCGGGAAAATCTCCGGAAAGAACCACGGACCCACGAGAAGCTACTGGTAAGCTTTTTCACATACCCATATTGGGCGAATCTGAGACTCGAACTCACTCAGACAGAAGTAAGAAGGCAGTGCTCCGTAACCGAGAGTGCTTTAGACCTTTGGGACCCCTAAGTAGGCCTTGAACCACACACAGTAAGGCTGCATTGGGAATGCCAAATACATGCTAGAGACGGCGAAGTAATATATCATTGTCTATTGCGTCAAATGCTGCAGACAAACCAAGGAGGATGAAGTCTGTACTCTCCCCGTTATCCAAAACAGAGAGAATACCTTTAATTACTTTCAGAAGAGTAGTTTCAGTACTGTGGCAAGGACTATATGCAGACTGTACATTGCTAAAAAAAACCTGTTGGAATTCAGATGAGATACAAGTTGGGTTAGAGCAACGTTTTCTAAGAATTTGTATATGAACGGGAGATTAGAAACTGGGCAGTATTTCTTTAAATCGTTATGGTCGTGTGTTGGTTTCTTCAGCAGATGCTTTACAATGGCAGTTTTGAAAATTGATGGGAATTCCCCGGATGAGAGATTTATTAATAACATCAGTTAGTGAAGGAAATATTGGATATAAGCACTCAAGCAGCAGTGATGTTGGAATTGGAACAAGTTCACATGACTTTGGTGCACTCTTCATCACGAGTGTCGGTACTAAATCCATAGAGACAGGTTGAAATGCTGCTGACGGTTGTCGTTGAAATTCTTTATCGCAAATGTATGGTGACGACGAGTCAGTTTAAATTGTGTGGTGAAGCTTATGTCTAATGGTTTGTACCTGGTCACGGAAGGAATTTTCAAACAGGCCCGGAAGGTCTACTGTAGAGAAGGTAGTTGGAAGTGGTGGACATTTGTTCCTTGACATTGTATTTTTAGTAATCTGGAAGAGTTCTTTGCAGCTGGCATTCTCTGTGATCGTAGTTTGAATTGATACTCAGCACTTGGATGCTGAATCATATTTTTCCAAGCAATGAACGCAGGCAGTTATCACGAGTTGTTCTGCAGTAGGAGGTAAGCAAATTGTTAGGTTTGCTTGGATGTCATGCATTAGTTTGGTTATATTTATCATACGGAAGTTTGTCTTAGTAGCAATTAAAGATGGAGGGTTAGGGACTGATACGTCGAGATGGAATATAATGCAGAGGTGATCTGATCCAAGTTCGTGGGATACAAGGTTGGACCGTAGAATAATATCATCAGATTATGAAACATCCAGTCTGAAATGCGACCATGTTATGGGTGGGTTGGTTAACTGACTGTTTAATGTTGAAAATATGAATGTAATCTAGGAGTTTTGATGCATATGGTTTCCAGGGCAGTCAAAGTGAAAGTTGAAATCTGCAAGAATAATCAGGTTGCCACTTATCGAATTTTCATACTCCAGGAGATTCAGAAACAACTCCAAAATTAGAGATTTGGTCAGCTTGTTTTTTCTACTAGGAGGAGGGCGGTATTGGCAGAAAAATGAACTGACATTTGTACCAGCATAAGTGTTGTTTGTACTAGTTCAAACGATGTGTGGCAAAAATTGAAGGTTGTGTTGCATTTAAGACATTTTTTCATGTAATTTTGTGATGACTGCAAATCCACCTCCGCGAGAGTGGCCGGGGAACGACTTGATGGAGTAAACAGTGGGTGTTACGCGCATTTGGGCTCATCGCCTGATTTTTCAGTCATGTTTATATCAAGAAGAAAACATTGATATTCTGATCGTTGCTAAAATTAACTATTTCTGTGCGCTTTTCCGGTGTTTATACTGTGATATATCTAGGATAGTTGACACAAAGGTTGACGATTTAATAGGGATTTGCACCAGGTTATCTAAATTAACGGCCGAATTTTTAAATTGTTTAGCCGGAAAAAGCAAAAGAGAGATAACTGGAATTCTTCTTCCTGTTCTGTGCCGACCAGCTTTGAAACAACGTTTTTCGAGCTTCCGTTTACATTTAAGTAATGATGTTCGTTTAGTCTTGAGCACAATGTAGTATGGAGAGCCAAGGAGTGGTCATTTAAAAAGCAAATAACGAGGGTCAATCATAACAAACGGGTTACCTGGCGATCGCGTGATGGTGGTTTATTCAAGAACAAAGGACGTATCAGCAGTGGAGCAATACAGCTGAGAAAAAAATCTAATTGTTATCGTTTCCAAAACAGGGAGATTAAGAAACACGTACGTACAGTACAGTCAATGTATGATCAAACACAATAATATAGACGAAGATATACAGCAAGCACATATATCATGAAAAACAGCACAAAAACGAAACAGCTGCTTCAAGTTGGCTAAGCGATAGCGGACATAGTTCCATAACATGACGTTCTTCCATTACTAATTTTTTGTTCGACGTTTGCGGCCTTAGTTCCATAACATGACGTTCTTCCATTACTAATTTATTGTTCGACGTTTGCGGCCATAGTTCCATAACATGACGTTCTTCCATTACTAATTTGTTGTTCGACGTTTGCGGCCATAATTACATAACATGACGTTCTTCCATTACTAATTTGTTGTTCGACGTTTGCGGCCATAGTTCCTTAACATGACGTTCTTCCATTACTAATTTGTTGTTCGATGTTTGCGGCCATAGTTCCATAACATGACGTTCTTCCATTACTAACTTCTTGTTCGACGTTTGCAAATAAATTGCACTGTGGTCTCTCTCAAGCAGACTCTCGCGTGAGATCAAAGCTAAGAAAGAGTTTCGCGCACATTCAATAATATTATAGTCTATCTAGATTCTCAGTTTTTGAGTGACGTTGAAGATTGAAGAAACGGAGAGTAAGTGCTTTTAACAAGTAACACGACGCACTGTGACACATAGTGTGTTTAATGCAAAATACAAATAAAATATGAATAGCACCATCAGCATGCAACATGTTACATTTTGAAATCTAAAGAACATCAACTCCAAATAAATTAACATGATTGTATTTTTCTCTTGCTTCGAATAGTTCTTTCTTTCACAAAAGTCGTTTCTGTAAATGCGATAAAAAAACGACAATTTAATATGGCTGTTGGGGAAAGGTGTAACGCTGCAAACAGAACGCCTTCTTCTAACCCATATGAGTGTATTTTGTCTCGTTATTGTTTGCTGAATTAATGCCTGGAAAACGATACATGTACACAGGTTAGTATATCTCTCTGCTGGACTAATGAATTGTATTTGCCTCACGCATACTCCGTTTTTCTCTCATTCTTTTGCATTTCGAGAAATTGAACCATTTTTGAGAAACACTTATCAACATCGCTGACTAGATGTACAGGACGCATTTTCACGCAAACTATTTCTCGAGGTTTCGAATGCAAGAATCATTTTAAGCTCTTGAGTCGTATTCCACTCCTTGAAAATTTAATGAAAGAAATCTTAGGAATGTGAACTTGTATTACTGGATGATTCTTACACACACAATTTGTAGTCTTTTGAGTTCAGTTTGAAATTTAGCTCTCTAACAGGAAGGTATATTTTCGATACACTGTTTCATTTTGCTTCTAGAAGATTTGAAAGATGCATTTTCAAACAATCTTTTCGTCTTCATGATCAAGACCAAGATTTGCACTTTCGACCCGTCAAATTTTCTCCGTCATTTCCCCCCCCCCCCTTAAATGATCTTTCTACATTCAGGCATAAATTTTAAATCTAAGTCTGCAAACGACATCACGCTGACCATTACTTTTTTCCATCTTGTCGCAGAACGAACTGTGATACCAATCATGAATCAAGTCACTTACAGTGAGCTTTTTATTTCCAACCCAAATTACATGACTAACCTGTCTGAGAATTAATGTTAGTAATAACACAAGTACGTAAAAACACGTCAAAGAGGAGGTTGAATGGACCCGGTGAGATAACCCAACACACTGCACACGCACATTAACACACACACACACACACACACACACACACACGCGCGCGCGCGCGCGCGTAGTGCAGTGAAAAGACTAATTCCGAGTTGTAACTGAATTGTTTGATTTTCTGGATCTATTTGTTTTACCCATTATGGAATGAATGTAGCGACAAAAGGTGGGGGCAGAACAAGAGGGAAAACCCGGGTTGTGAATGTTTTTCTTTTCTCAAATACCCTTGTCAATGATGCAAATTTTGTATACTAGCTTTATTGGAAGTACAAGTTTCTAACGACTAAAAAAAAGTTCGAGCTTGGGTTTTTGTATTTGAAGAGTTGTATATATTCCCCGCGTTAGATTTCTTGGAGAAATGCCGATGTTTTTGCTTCATATTGAGTCCAATGTATGTGAATGAAAATTGCTAATATAATCAATAAAATACAAAGTTAGAGGTCAATAACATTCTGAACTTTGGAATGGTGGAATTACAACAGAGAACACAATGACCAGTGACAAGATTTCTCTTTGAGGTGAAATGGAATATCGAAATGCTTAAGGGAATAACACAAATTTATTTTCTTGAATACCTTTGAATTTAATATATATATATATATATATATATATATATATATATATATATATATATATATATATATATATATATATATATATATATATAATTATGTTTGCTATAATTTAATATTGTAGTAATTTAGATGTTGTCTTAAATGGGAATAAGATAAGGTTTTGCTTGTTGTTGTTGCAAAAAGAATATTCATTACACAAAGTGACTCGTTGCGCAAATATAAATGTTGAAAGGAATCATCGTAAATTATACTTTGTTTTGTAAATGTATTAACTTTATAATGCTATTTTACTCTCAATTTCATGCACAAATTAGTGTATGTATTAAAGGTTAAAAGCACTCATCACTTTCAAATCTGTTGCATATTAATTTGTATTGAAAACTTAAAATAAAATTGGTATACGTACTGAAGTATTGACAATGAATAGTTGCTGTTTCTTAATATACTCAGTCAAGTCATGAATTTTAAAAGAAATATGTTTAAGTTATAAATATTTTAAGTTTGTCCAATATGCTGAATATGCAAATTGTTATTGCGAAGTGGAATCATGTCTGTGCAAAGCGGGATGGGTTTACGAAATGTCTCGATCTCTTTTCATTTCGTTGTTTGTCTTCCGAATTCGAAGTTGACCATGAGGGCATTGGTTGGTGTCATATCTTTGAGTATAGGCCAATTTGTGCTCTGACTAGTTTGTGGCACACTTGTGGAGGTAAATCTCATGAAATTCTTTTAAGGAACCACTGACCCAGGGGAAGCTATTGGCAAGCTTTCTCATATAGCCACATTAGCCTAGCCATATATTGTAACCCACGCAAATAGAGAGAGAATGAAAACTACAAAAAGGTTCTACCTGTTATCATTATACTCGAGTATAAATGACAGTGTACTGCGCATATAATAATGAATACAAGTGTATGAACTTAAGAAACGTTTAATTTCAGGAAGAAAAGCATATTTTGAATATTTCACTTATATCTAATTGTGACATTTTTGATCATGAGTTTTTGTCATATCATCTATCATCTATCATCCCGGTCTCTTTGAAATTGAAAGTTATTTTTGAAAGGAAGCCGGGATAAGGTCATGTGTAACTTTGTTTGAATTGCCCTCAACAAATTGTGAGGTTACGAGACCTACGATCACTCACTCACTCCGTGTCTTCCATACAACAAAGTATTCAAACACACTTGTGTTCAATGCCACATTTTCCCAGTCTTTAGAAAATAAAAAAGATGTTAGTTAAAAATGTTTATTGAAAGCATTGAGAAAATTGTTTCTTTGCAGCTGGTTGATTTTGCAAATGCGTATAAATCGAATAACTTGTTTGTGAATCGGTGTCAAGTAGACATTATTTATACAAATCACGTGGTTGATCCGTTGAGTCCGGACGCCGTTTCCTATAAAGAGGTTGGCATGAATACGCTTGCATTAACTTGTTAGTTACAGCTTCGGGTCGATATCATAATTCAGCTGGTATTCTTTTAAATCAATTGACAAGAATTTTTGATTTTTAGAGAGGCTGTACTTCCCGTCGAAATCGACCAGAAAGTTAAAGGAGTTCATGTAAATCACATGTTTAACATACAGATTTATATAGTACTGATCATAGGCGAAAACAACCTCTTTGCTCAGACTTCATCCATTGTCGCGTGTTTCAGATTCCCAACTGAGATTTCAAATTTACTTTTCAGTTAAGCTCTTCAGATCGATAGTGTTGCAGATGTGAACAGAGATTTGAAAGTTCCAATCCTGGGATATTCTAACTTGTATAAATCAATTGTCAAGCAAATTTGACTGACTTTTTAGAGAGGTCAAATAGACCTGAAATTTTGAGTGAGAGTGAATCAGAACTTCAACATTCGTAAATAGGACTCCCGATATTTGGAAACATGCGGTTTATTTAGATTTTAGCCACTGCCGCATGTAGTAAATATTCAGCATTTAAAACGTTTGAATATATGAAAAAAGATAAATAAAATATTGAGGAAAATAAAGATCATACTATTTCATAATAAACATTTATTTATGTGATAAACCAAAACAAATGCTGGTCCAGGATTTATTCTGTGAATTATTGGAGCGAAAGGATACACTCTGAGGAGACTGTTTAATCAAATGAAAAATATCGAATTTCCGATTGTATAATACTTGGAATGACGTCGATAAAATCTATGATTACACACTTCCTGGGAGATTGATTCTCAAGGCTAGACACAAGTATCACTTGAATGACTGGGATTACCGCTTTTGTTTCCGATCTGTGTTATTTATTGAAGAATCAACGTCAAACTTCTTTTGTTTGACAATAATCTAAATGTAAATGCGCATTTTATGTTTGAACCTCCATATTCTCCTAAACTGTTACCGTATTACTTGCTTACTAGCTGAGTCAAACGTCATTAGATAGGAGCAGATCTACCGTCACATAATGGGCTATCAGATCTGGGTCTACTCGGTTTTATTATGAGTATTCAGTAGAACAAACATCATAACCATGACCTGTCTCATTGTTTAAAGATCTAAAGGATGCTAATGGCAGTCTTGCAGTCACATAAATCCCCTTAGCGGCCACGCTGGCGCGTTAATGGTGAAACTCAATTCAAACGGTAAAAGAACTATGAACGTGTTACAGAGTGCTTAGACCCAATATTGCCTTCACTAACTGATGTTATTAATATCTCAATTTTATTGGGAGAATTTCCATCATTTTTAACGACTGCCATCGTGGTGCCTCTGCTGAAGAAACCAACATTTGACCATAACGATTTAAATAACTACCGCCCAGTTTCTAATCTCCCATTCATATAAAAAAATCTTAGAATTTTTTTTAACCCAACTTATATCTCATTTGAATTTAAACAGTCTTTCTAGCATTGTACAGTCTGCATATCGCCCTTCCATAGTACTAGAACTACCCTTCTGAAGTATTTAATGGCATTCTCTCTGCTTTCGATAGTGGAAAGATTACAGTCCTTAAGCCGCAGAGAGGGTGAATCCTACATCTCTTACTGGGTTAGATTTCAAGCAAATAATTTTAGAGCTCTGTTTGTCAAATCGAGGCTTAACAATTTTAGGGCTCTGTTGGTCAAATTAAGGCTTTCTCAAAACCGAAGAAAAAAAAAGTCAAACACAGACGCGTATTTGTTGTCGTGGTTTTGAGTTCGTATGGTTTTAACAGAATATTTGATCAAGTCCGATACTATATCTTGATCTAGGGTCACGTAAATTTATCGTTATAAATCCATGTGGAGTTGACTGAGCGTGACTAAAGAAATTTCTAAAGAGTTTATAATCCATATCTCAATTCTGCAGCAGGTCTGGTGAATATTTCGTAGCGTATGAGTGTCAACTCCATTAAACACAGCAAGTATATTACAGTTTTCCCTGATCACTTTTGGTATTTGTGTATATCTCTGAGTAACATAAATCACATCAGTATTTTTATGTATACCTCTGGAAAATATCTTGGCAGGGTTTGCTTGTTTATCTAACATCACATCATCATATACGACTAAATTATTAATGCTTCCATCAATATAATGAACACTGTGCTTTTTCTATATCGGTTATAAATTCAATAATATCCTCATCGATTTCCGATGTCTCGTTAAAATCCTTTAACACCTCGTAACATCGCTGATCGTCTACACTCGGGGCTATCAAATATAGTTTATCCCATTTCATCCATCTCGTTATCAAATTAAGTAACAACTGCGTCGTGCCACATCCAGATGGTCCGATTATAATCATGCGAATAAAACTTGGTAGCGCTGCATGATGCTTAACAGGTTCTCGTGTTTTTGTCGCCGAAAAATCAATTACATTCATGTTATTATAAATAAATTATGGATCTATATTGTGTTAAATGTAAGACACGTACTAACACAAACGACTTGACAACAATTACAACAAGTAATAACAGATCAGCACTTGCTGGTAAGTGTGTACAATGTGGTACAAACAAATTTAGATTTGTTTCTATGACATCGGGTAATGATTTAAAAAAAAACAAACGAGGAGTTGATATTGCAGCAAAAATTACAAAACTTCCCGGGACTCCATGGACAAAATATCCAGGAGAAAAACATATTCCAGGGTATAGTTACTGTGGCCCTGGAACCAGACTCGACATCCGACTCGATGATCAAGACCAACCCCGACCCGGCGAATATCCGATACACGATATTGATAAGGCGTGTCATGCTAATAATAATAATAATAATAATAATAATAATAATAATAATAATAATAATAATAATAATAATAATAATAATAATGACTTTATTTAAAGAGGGTAACACAATTAGCTAAGAACTAATCTACCTTGAGGGCCTCATACAAGGAATTTATTGAATTCAGCAGCATTTCAGGAGCCACCGGATATTTTGGGTTTGGAAGATGGAAAAAGAGTGGGCATTTCTAATCTCAACTGGAAGTATTGGAAACTTTTCTTGAATAATTCCTTATTTGGTTTGGGAATTTTATACTGTTTTGTAGATATTGATCGCAGGTGGGGTGTATTACCAGGTAGCCTATACTGGAATAGGGATTGTAAATATTCAGGAGCACTATTATTGGATATCCTGTACATTAATTTGGCTTTTCATAAACAGATTCGGTCTTTAACAGGTAATATTTTTAACTTACCAGCTAAATTTTCCTTGCTTTCTTTCTGGTTTGATATTAGCCTAAATGCTCTTTTCTGAAGATTTTCCAACATTGATATGTTTTTATCATTTGAATTACCCCATACTGTATTACAGTAGTCTAAATACGGTTGTATGTAACTGTTATAAAATAATTTTCTGTGCCTTTCAGGGAGAAAATGTCTTATCCTACTGAGAAGCCATAAACTTGAATTGACCTTTTTACTGATATGTTTGATATGATCAGTCCAAAACACCAAGTAGTCTGTCGTGACAGACCATTTGCAAATTTTTATCCTTCCATGTCATACATAGTTCATTGATATCAAGACTTTTCCTTTTTTCCTTGTTGAGATAAGTAATATTTTAGTTTTACCAGTATTTACTACCATGCCATTGCATGTGCACCAGTTTTCCAGCTTGTTTAATGCATTCTGTAAAGAAATTTCGAGTTCATGCTTTGTGTTTTGGATGTCTGATAATGTTGTGTCATCTGCATAGAGATCTGTAGATGATATCGAGTCTCTTAGTAAATGTGGTAGGTCGTTAATAAAAAAAATAAATAAAAATGGACCTAGAATTGAGCCTTGTGGCACTCCATATCTAATTGTTTCAGGTTCGGGCAGAACGTTTTTTATATAAACATGTTGTGTTCTCTCACTTAAGTATGAAGTAAACTATCTAACTGTTTTTTCATGATGTTGCTTATAAAAGTAGCAATCTGCAACATAGACATATCGCAGATGTGAAATTGATTCATGCGTTGAATTGTATCACTGATAAATCTTTCAAGAAAAATTGGCATCCGGGTTGATACAATCAGCGATATGGAATCTATTTAGTATTTCCCAAGAGGATACTGGCGGGGTAAATCAGCAATCGATAAAACCCCTAACGCCGCAAAAGTAAAAAAATACTACAGCGGCAGATTGGTTATCCAAACAAGCGATATGGCAAATTTATCTACCACCGCCTAAACAAATTAACTTCGCACATTTTGATGTCAGCGCCCATAATGAAGTTCATCAGGCTGATATATTATTTATGCCGCATGATACTGTTAATAAACGGACATACAATTATGCGCAAACCTTAGTTGATGTTGCGAGTAGATACAAAGAAGCTGAACCATTGTTGACGAAGTCATCAACTGAAATAGGTTCTGCATTTCAAAGAATTTATCGACGAGGTCCTCCGCGATGGCCAAATCTATTACAGGTTGATCCTGGTAAAGAATTTCTGGGTGTAGTATTATCAACAATGAAGCATCACAATACCACGTTACGATGAGGACAAATGGAATACATCGCGATCAGGCAATTGTTGAACGATTTGATCGGACACTTGCTGAACTTTTATTTGGAAAGAATTCATCGAAAATAAACGATCACGTGAATGGGTCAAGAGATTACCAGGTGTAATTACCGCGCTAAATAATGAAACTACTCGAACAATCAGCATGAAACATATTAACGCTATCAAAAAAGTATATACCCGTACAAACGCGAAATGATTTTTCAAAGCAGCGAATACTCGGCAATGTCACTGTGAGATATATGAACCAGGAGAGCTTGAAGGTGGTAAAAAAAGAGCTACTGATCCTATTTGGAGTGTCACGTCGAATAAGATATCTAACATAACAAGATCCACGGGTAGATCCGCAATCTATAGATTAGATTCAACTGCTCCTCAGCATGGATTTACACGTGAACAATTACAAGTGATACCCGAGCATACTCAATTATCGCCGCATGGTCCTAATTGCACTCTAGACAGGTCAATGTTACATTATTTCTGGTATGACCGCGACTATTATCCTTTCTAACCACGGTAAATTGGCAAGGATCTTTATCCGAATACTGCCAACGCATTATGCAATTACGGCTCGCGCAGTGATTATTCTGTTTTTGTTTCAGCGTAATTATAAATTCAACATCAATATCAAATTCTCGTTTATTTTTCTTATCTTGTTTTTTCCTATTATATCATCGCTGACAATATCACTGATTGTGGTGTCATTAGCATCTAGAACAACTCGTCGAAGTTGATTTATTCTTCGAACTCTGGACACTGCGAGATAAACTAAATTCGACCACTCGATGCGATCATCTACGATCCAAACAATTGTATCAGACACATGGTTAACCCTTGAGATGAATGTATCGTCATTGCGTATCCTATCGTCCACGGAGATTTATCATCGCGCAATGCAGCTTCGACAACACTGATATCAACAACCAACACAATATCATTTAACACAGAGTTTGTTTTTCAATCTGTCCAGGAATATATATTATGTCTTCGTGAATAAGCTGGTCTGTAAGACAATGGCACTGGAAGTATTACAAATTTTTCTTTATGTGTTTGAAACACCCGTGTTTGAAGTGTGTCTCTGACTATCTTTCTACTTGCTACTATCTTATCGTTTGGTCTCCACGCTTCCCAAAAAACATTTAATGGGGTTTCTGAAATTAATTCACGCGTTATGTCACACTGAATTTTATCCGGTTGTAATCTGATTAATTTCTTGAACTCACTTAATTCTGGATCAAGTGATCTATGATCAGTGTTAATTTCTTCATAATAATCTACAAAATTCTTCAGCCAATCATGAGGAGAGAAACCGACAAATGATGGTGGTTGACCATGATCACCACATATTATCATAGCTGTATTTTTCAGTAACAGACACCAGAGTAACATTTTTAATATATCCGACGATACTGTGCATATCTCATCCCAAATAATGATTTCAGGAATATAGTTTTCACCCATTCGATCTGGAGTCCATTCGTCACCTTTCCATCGAAAAAAACTGATATGTACAAGAATCAACTCTTCGCTGTTTCATCTCTCTTGCAAGTCTGTGTGTTGTTGTTGTTAGCACAATCATCTCTGACTTTCCTTGAAATAATTCAATAACACGAGTCGTCTTCCCTGACCCGCCACATCCATTTAAGTCAACTGTTTTATATCTACATACTGGATCAGATAACGAAAGCGCACTCGATAGTTCTGATACTGGATTATTTATTTTTATGTAATTATCTTCAATCGTAACATCTGCTGATGCAGAATAATCATGTAACCTTTCTTGTTTTATTCTCCATGATCCCCAACACTCATCAGAATTTGTAAATTCAGCCACTGCTTCGCTATGTTTAATATCTATATAAAATGAATCAGTCGCTATCCTGACCGCGATGTCAGGAAATCTATTTATCATCGAGAGTAAATTGATAGAAGCATAAGCCAGCATTGACACTCTTAGATGTACGTACTGAGGTGATTCTTCATCTACGTAGTTAACAATTGTACCGAATTTTGTTCTATCTGACAAGTAGGCATTTTCACGATTGACATAAATATCTCTAGCTGTTGCATCCACAATTATAAAATCGTATTCAACATCATCTAGAATTAATCGTAAATAATGTCGCCTGTAATCCTATGCTCCACCCTGTGTGAATTTTCCAATTATTCTTCTACCGAGATCTTTAGCATTTTTATGATTGACTTCAAAGATCTCTTTGGATGCTTTAACAATATATTCTTCGTCGAGATCAGGACAATGTTTTTTGTAATCGTTAATTATACTATCAAGACTATCAAGTTGTGGTAACCAAACTTCAGTCTGAGCGTGATATGATATAATTGCCTCACTGACAATCAGCGATATCAGCATTTTACAATCAATCATGTACCGTAATAACACTGTTTGTACCCAGTGTTTTTCAGATATATGTCTACCAAACCAAACATAATAGCACGGATGAAGTCCTTGGGCAAACTTGAATGATACCACACGAGAAAATCCGGTAAGATCAAAATCGGGAAGTGGTCCATTAATCGCAACACGGCTAATCTCGTGGGTTCGATTCCAAATCGTTCAGAATACTCAGAGCATTCACCCATCCAGAGGAAACTCGCCGGATAACACGCAACCATATCAACCGAAACAACATTTTCGGGATCATATTTGGTATTCCATTATCCACCATGTCAGTATTTTACACAACACGCTTGAACATCTGTTAGAAATTCAAATCTAGTTGGTTTCCACAGATTTTTCTCTCTGGCGAAATGTGCCGCGACAGATGGAACAGTAAAACAGTTTGTTAGTAATTGCTCGGTATTATCCTTTGGAAATTTCTCAGCGAGTTTTCTCATCTTGTCGTGAAGAGATTCGATATGGTACATTTCCCCGTTTTATCTTACAAATTCATCGAATTTACACTCTTCGTCTTTGAAACTCTGAAATAACCACACTGATACAGGATCGTTTTTACTTAACTCGTAAATAGAATCAAACATGTTACTGCCAGAACTCTCTGGCGGGTAATATCTTACAATTCGATCTCGCGGAAATACTGTTACCGCGGAGGTCCACGATTGTGTATATTGATCAATGGTTTTGATTGGAACCCCGTTTCTTTATATTTCGATTCGTATAATATTTCTCCTGTTATCGTCGCTACGGTCATTGGGAATTTTAATGATCTTTCTAGCTCAGCTACATTTTGAATTGTGGCCCCAGTATCCTTGACTGTTAGTGCCCTTTCGTTTATTTTTTACGTCTTAGATCTGTCAACTTGTTTCCACGCATCGCATTAGTAAAATGCTCTGTTACTCGTTCGGCTACACAATTCAACGACAACAGTTCCATAGGTTTCAATTTCTCAACACTTGGTTTTTCATTTATCGGATAAATCCCATAAACAACCGCGGTTACAGGATAAGCTCTCTCGTAATACGGTTTGTCAATTCCAGTTAATATTCCTGGTTTGGAATCCTGACTCACAATGAGTTTTTTTTTAATTTTTCAATACAGGGTCGAATTTATCACGAATAATCCCACTACCTGCTTCTGAACGGATAATGAATTTTACTCTAAAAAATATTTTCGATGGTCAAGATGCGATTTATTCCTGCTGCCCTTTTGTCTTCCATGGTAGCATCAACACTACCATCGATTCGAAATGTTGACCAACAATGAGATGCTCCGTCGCGCTTAAATTCGTTAAAGCCATCATGGATTTTACCTATCATGCTTCTATCACGTATTAGACCCTTTTTTGGTGCATCTATGGAGACTCTAACGAGATTGAATTTAACATTTTTCCAGGGTTTGATTTTGGATAATCTATTAAGTTCCTTCATGCTATAATTTAACAAAGTATTTAAGGAAAGAATTTATATATAATGAATCATTGTAAATGGCTTAGGATAGGATAAGTAACCGTTTGTAAAAAAAAATCGTGTAAAAACGAATTATGTGGATATCATTCACAGAGTGTGCGACCTTGTATACGATGTGGTGTTGGAGTACGATCAAAGACACATCTATACCTCCAATATGATGGTAACCGACACAGGGAGCTTAAGCGCTATTATGATAAACGAATCAAAGGAATCTATCCCTGACAGTGACCCTGACAGCGTCAGCGATAAAGTCATTAAGAACACTTCACTACTACATTGATAGATTCTCAATAAATAATAATTAAATCAAATAATCAATTAGATGAATAACATATATGTATATAAATGAGCCAAGAATTTCAACCACATCCATCGATCAGCAACTATGAAGCATCACGTGATGGTGTAATCAGAAACCGCTGGCTTAAAAAACCAGTAGAGGTTGTCAACAATCAGGGATATTTGATATTTACTGCTGAAGGAAAAGTCATCTTAATCATATATTTGTATATGAGTGTTTCCACGGATTGATCAAAGATGGTTTTGTGATTGACCATATTGATGGAAATCCTAGGAATAATTTTTTAAACTAATTTACGAGTTATCGCTCAGAGTGAGAATACCAAACACTGTCGGACAGAAACGCATAAAAAATGCAAAACCTGTCAGATCTATAAATATCGATACTTGCGAAGAATTAATATTGAATCGATGACAAAAGCCGGCAAGCATTTTGATATTTATATTCCCTCTGTTCGATATGATGCAGAAAGTGTACATAGGTCTGAAACGGTCATTGGTGGAAAAAAAATTCGGAGAAAGAGAGAATTATCAAATATTTGATTTCAAATCAAGGAAAAAAGACCCTATGAGAGACACAAAGGCCAATAAAATAGAGACCCAGTGAATGATAACCGCTGATCATGGCTACTATTTATTTTTTGAAATAATAATAATATTTATTATATAATGAATTATGAAAATATCAATGACATCAAGGAGTATAATTATCAGATAAATTCAATTCAGATTCAGAATATTTATTATCAGATAAACTTTTTTCTGACTTTCAATATTTAGAAGACGGATATGTCCTACCGTCACAATATTCCTTTATCAAGGAACTGCAACAGGCTGTTAACGCGTCATTAGCGAATAACAGCGAAATCGATAAATTCATACCTGCATTTACCGCAGTAGAGAGAATAAGAAATGATTTATCACAACAATATGAACTTAAAAAAGGCATAAATTCCAGAGTTAGACAGTTAAGAAAATAGAAACACTTTCTGGAAGCTAGATACAACACCGAAGAAGATCAGTGTTATTATTTTCTTTTGCACCCGCGCAACACAGAAGTATGAAAACACTGATATATTAAGATGGAAATCTTAATCTGGGAAATTTTAAGACGAAAATCCTTTAGGATGAAAATCCTTTAGGATTTCACATACAGACTAATTTGTAAAGTCTCTCCCCGTAAATCAATCAGATTATTAAATTGGTCAGTGAGTTTAAAATTAATTCTTGTTAATGAATCATTATGACATCGCATGTAAACTAGATTAACAGGTTCCTGTCTGATTAAAAACCCAGGTGGAACAGTTGGTGCAAACGAATATAAAATGTATCCTTGCTGGGCTTGATTTGTATTTTCGAGATGTATTTGGTAACTTCCATCAATAACATCACATACTAGATTTACTGAAATCACCGAAGATATATTAACATTAGCAGAAGCAATATGCCGTCCACCATTGTCTGAGTCATTATTATGTTTGAGGATAGTTGTCTGTGGTGTTATTTCTTTCCATGCAGCGAGTATCAGAGAAAATTTTTCATTGATAAGATCACTGGGTGTTTTCTTTAGTTATTCGGTTACAAATACGGGTATTTCAAATGTTGGTAATTGTTCTTCGGTTATTTTGAAATAACTGAGAAATGTATAATACGATTGACTTATAGCGTTTATAATACTCTTCATTGATTACGGTGTTTCGAATTTCTCGATTAATATGCTTGATATCGTCTATGATCTGATTTAAATGTTGAATTGTTTCGATGATCTGTTATTTTAAGTCATCAGAATAATGCTGTGTGATACTCGCAAATAAATTTCTTAGTTTATCAAATATGCGTATGAGTTCAAGGGTAATTGTATCTGAAAGAGACGTAAGATAACCCTCTCGGAGAAGATTACCATTTTGTTTATACTCGAATAATTTATCTTAACGAATTACCATAATCAATTTGAAAATAATCACCGGAAAGTGTTTTTCTGTACTCTGGCTGTGTCATAAATTTTTTTCACGTCTGTGATATAATCAGATTTCGTTGGTTCAGGTATTTGTGAAGGTGTCCGAGGAGGGATTTCAGGCCATCCTAACACTGTTCTGATAGAACTCTGGTATATATCTACGAGATACCCAGGCTAGTTTATCTCAATCGCGATTGATAGTGTTGATTCATGAACATTTATAGCGATGTTTGATTCTTTTCCCGTAATGGATTTTATTCTACGCTGGAATTCATCATTGATCTGGTCGATTTGGTAAGTCTCAGATGGTAACGGAACAATATTACATTCCGGGTTTCAGGCGCTATCATTTTTACTCGCAAACACAAGGGAATTATTCGGTTGCTGCCCTCCAAAATGATTTTGATCTAATATCCGGCCAACTGTAGTATACTTGTAATTTTGCTAGAGCGATCTCTTTAACCGGTAACGCACTGGTAAAATTCACACTGAATTCAGGGTTGGTTGAAGTTATTGAGATCATGGTTGTCTTTAGCGGTTGTGTGTTTGTGGCTATTCGCTGAAGTAATTCCGTTGTTGTTGTTGTTGTCATTGACATTGGCGTTGCCATTGTTGTTGTTATTATTGTGTTGTTTATCTAATTTTCATGTTGCTGTTACGTAGATGTTCATCATCGCGGAGAATTCGTTTTCTGATATTGTTGTGTCATCGAGACCAGATGATATCAGCGACGACAGTTGAGAATATGCATCCTCGGCGATATGTAACTTAATTATATACTCGTGTAGTTTATTCTGACTGCATGTGGATTTTTTGTGTGTGATGATGCTAAGAATCCTTGTAATTGTGGTCGCAGTTGAAACACAAATTGTGACAACTACAGGGACCAGCATTGTTACACTTGATAGCAATATACCCGTTTCAGCAATTACACTTGAAACTGAATACACGATTATATCGACGTTGGCAATTCGCCTGCGGTATTTTTTTAATCTTCGTTGTATATTCCACAATAAGATTGTATAGTTTAGTTTGAAACTCACGGACTTGATCATATCGATATTGTTGGACATTCATTATATAAATTTACTTAAATCAAATACAAATTCTACATACTATGTGATTGACGCTGATGCTAAATTACCGTTAGTGGGGGTTATTGTAAATGTATCAGCGGATTCTTTTTCTATTATTGCACTTACAGTATTAACACCAGTAGATGTACTCGATGATATGTTAAATTGTACTGCTGACACCAGAGTTAATCTATAGATACCCTTGACCTCTGCAGACACTCCAATTGAGTTATTTTGAGGTGTCCAGGTGAAAGACCCATATCTTATCGAGTACACGTTATTGCTATTTTGTTTATGTGGTATATTGATTTTGTCTAGCCGGGTCGCGATAGCAGAAAAATCAGCAATGATATTGTCTTGTGTTTATTTAATCGTATCAATAGTTGTTTTAATATCAGAAAGTTTCATGTGGATCACTGGTGGTTTTCCAAAGAATTATCTGTGGTCTCATCATTTTTTAAAAATTCTTACGAAGATTTTCAAACGCGCCAACATTAACATCATACTTGGCTCGCAGTGTTAGTTTATCATCCTTGGTTTTATGCTCACCATATAGCGTCGTTAGTTTATCATCCGTGGTTTTATGTTCACCATATAGCGTCGTTAGTTAATTGTCTAACACATCTACATATTTTTTGTCACAGCATCAGTGTCCAATATTGGATCGCCAAGTGCGGTTATTTTATTCGAGTTCATGTCGAGGTAACCTGTCATTGTGTCACCGGATGCTTTTACTCGATTGTTAATACTATCTATCACAATTGAAGAAAAAAACGTCTGGTTTAATCTTACCGGTGGAATCAAATGCCGCTAGATAATTTTCGGTTACTCCATTAATATTAACGATAATATCATTCAAGGAAACATTACTCATTTTCAATTTCCCTTGTTTGTCTTGAAATACGACTACTTTGTTTGGATCCACACTTGCAAGGTTTACTATCTCGGATATTTCATCTTCGATTATTTTTTTTTACATTTCTTGTTGCAGATATTTTCCCGGTGGGTTTTTTCAGGCTTGAGAGAGATCTTCCCCAAATATCAATCATTATACTCAAAGATTTCTCTAAAAAGCGAGTACTTGTGTATTCGTGTACGGTTTTATGGGGTGGTTTAGTTGATGATGATATAGCGCTAAGTACATTTATTACTTGCTGGTCGCATATTGGTGGGTCGGTCATTTTTTGTGTTGGTAGCGTGGAGTACCAGATCGGAGTGTTTAATTGATGTATATAACGCATAAATTCTTTAGGTGGCGCTAACCCATATGAATCAAAATAAACAATTCCACGTGGATCAATTGCGTATGCAACCC
Organism: Unio pictorum; assembly: GCA_030141615.1. Taxonomy (NCBI): domain Eukaryota; kingdom Metazoa; phylum Mollusca; class Bivalvia; order Unionida; family Unionidae; genus Unio; species Unio pictorum. The sequence goes on from JARLTB010000059.1 coordinate 15,671,028, forward strand.
AGTGAGTTCCAGGTCCAGAGCTGTTATCGAGATTAATGATACCGGTTTTAGCGCTGTTTGGTTGTTGTGGTAATTGATCTCGAATAAAAAACACCTCTGAAGTTTCTTATCGCGTATTTTTTGGCAGGATCGAGTAAATCAAAATTTGACAATGGTGCTAGTAAACTGTCCCTGGTAGTCCCAGGCCGTTTCCGCTGTACCATGAATACGGAGTTCATGGTAGTCTTAGACCCTTTCCCCTGACGGATCGTCACTTTTTGTTTATATCCCTGTCCGGTAGCTTTCTTTAATGCCATCCCAAGCGGCGGAACCAACAGCTCCTAACGCGGCAGCTTTCACGACCGCGGGGACGACGGCGACAATTAGCGCTGGTAACGCAGCGAGAAGTGGAAATATACCAACTGATGTAATCATATCTTTGATCGCTTCAGCAGAGAGAGAGTAACCTGAACACCTTTTTATCTTTGCCAGCATCATTGAAATGGTTAATCTGACGAGCTGTCAGTGATAGTTTATTCTGACCACCATACATTTGATTGTGTTTTAACGATATCGTAGTTCAACATGTTTTAGCTGAATCCGATTGCAATTTTTTAATCTGAACAGGAGTCAGAGTAACACTAACATTACTATATGACATTTTATTTAATACGAGATTGATCTAATTGTCTACATGTTTTCTATTGGCGCATCAGCTATACTCATTCGTCCACCTGCACCTTCGAGTAGAATTGATTTATCACTGAGAATGACGGCAATAGCTCTGTAATCACGACCACCACTAGCTGGAGGATTCGTTACACGAGCGCCGAGCTATACGTTGAGAAAGCCTTAATTTGACAAACAGAGCTCTAAAATTGTTAAGCCTCAATGTGACAAACAGAGCTCTAAAATTATTTGCTTGAAATCTAACCCAATTAGAGATGTAGGATTCACCCTCTCTGCTGTTCCTTACATTGATTTGTCTGCAGCATTTGACACAATAGACCATGATATATTACTACACCGTCTCCAGCATGTATTTGGCATTCATAATACAGCCTTACTGTGCTCCAAGTCCTACTTCGTCAACATGACACAAATTGTATGTGCAAATGGAATACATTCCAGCCCAGTTGATCTATGTTGTGGTGTTCCACAGGCGTCTGTTCTTGGTCCTGTTCGCTTTCTTTATATACACTCAGCCGCTCTCAAGTGTCATAGATCATCACCCAGTGTCTCACCACTTGTACGCTGATGACACCCAATTATACTAGTCTATCCACCCAACTGAAGTTGATGCTACCATCCATGGAGTAGAAAGGTGCATATCTGATGTGAAATCAAGGATGACATTTAACAAGCTGCAGATGAATGATGATAACACTGAGGCCATTCTAATCACAGCACAAATACTTTCTCATTCACATCCTTTACCTCCGTCAAAATAAATATCAGCAACACCAACATTAAATTCACACAGTCAGTACGAAACCTAGGTGTTACTCTAGATAGTACTCTCACATTGCACCAACATATCATGAACATATGCAAGGCTACATATCTTGAACTGAGACGCAACAGTTCCATTCGCATATATCTTTCAGTGGATGCCACTAAAACACTTGTATGTTCATTAGTACTTTCAAGACTGGAGTATTGTAACTCAATTCTGTCTGGTTAGTCTAAACATTCTACTCCAGAAACTTCAAAAAGTTCAAAACACAGCTGCTCGGATCATCTTTAAAATACCTCGATCAGAGAACACCTCACCACTGATCTGTACCCTACAGTGGCTATCAATTCGATACAGAATCAAACAAAAACTTTGTTCTCTGTGCTTTGTTTCACTGAAAGACTCCAGTGCAACATACCTATCCGGCCTCAACCATGTGTATACACCAGCAAGATACTTACGCTCCTCTTCTGCCAATCGTATACTCACTGTTCCTACTATGAAAACAAAGTCATATGGACAATGTTCTTTTGTATAGCAGTGCCCTGCGATGAGGAACGAATTGCCCATTGAAATTAGACACAAAAACACAGTGGTCACTTTTAAGAGTGCTCTTAAAACTTAACCTTTTTCGACTGCAGGAAGAAACTTAGAGACCTAATAATATTTTGTATCATATGTTTTCAGCATGTTGTTATGTTTTTCAATTCCATGTTTTTTCTTATTTGTTTTTCTGAAGTGTAGTCATATCATTATAGATGTTGTAAAGTGCTTACAGCTTCTAAAGATTAGGCACTATACAAAGTCATAATTATTATTATTATTATTATTATTATTATTATTATTATTATTATTATTATTATTATTATTATTATTATTATTATTACCAAGTGTGATAAATGCTTTAAATAATGAAATTACTCAACAACTAACATGAAACCCATTGATGCAATCACATAAAAACATGTACCTGTACAACGAAATGATTTTTCGAAACAACCAGTACTGGGTAATGCTGCTGTTTGGTATTTATATGAACTTTGTGAAGTTGAATGTGGTAAGAAAGAGTGACTAATCCTAGTTGGAGTATTACAACACATACAATATCCAGCATAGTAAGATCTACTGTTAAACCTGCAATATACAGATCAGATTCAACTTGATCCTCAGCGTGGACACGTGGACAATTAGAAGTGAACAATTACAAGTAATTTATGAGGATACACAATTACCACCAACTTCACTTAACTAGCGCCTCAATTTCGATTACATTCAAGACAGGTCAGCATCGTATTTTCACGTGTATGACAGCGACTAGTATCTATTCTATAATACGCGGTTAATTGTCTTCAATGTTTATCCGAATACTACAATAACAGTACTGTTTTACAGCTTGCACAATGATTATTCTGCTGTTGTTTCAGCATCATTATAAATTCAGCATCATTATCAATGTCGAGATTTTATTTTTTGGTCACTTTGTTTATAACTAGCGAGTTTTATTTAAAATACTATATCATCGTTCATAATTTCATTGCTGGTGTTAGTAAAATATACGCTGAGATATTCGTCTAACTTGTGATACTGCAGGATAGACTAGGCTTGACCACTCGATACGATCATCAATAATCCAAACTCGCGTATCAAAAATAGTTTGTCCTTGAATTCGGTTGTTGTCTGACGAATTTCTTAAACTCGTTTAATTCTACATGAAACGTTCTATATCATCAGTTATCTTCTCATACTAAACTACAAAAGCCTTCAACCATTCATGCGGAGATAATCCAACAGATGGTAGTGGTTGACCGTGATTGCCACATATTATCACTGCTGTATTCTTTAACAATAGACAATTAAGAAACAGTTTTGATATATATAGAGATACTGTGCATATTTCATCCCAAATTATTATTCCGGGTATATATTTATCACCCATTCGATCAGGAGTCTATACGTCACCTTTGTACCGAAAGAAGCTGTGATACGTACGTGATTGCACACCTCTCTCTTTCATTTCTCTCGCAAGTCTGTGGGTAGTCTTTAAGACAACTAAATCCGAACTGTGTCTAAAACATTCAATAAGACGAGTTGTTTTCCCACATCTTCCTGGTCCATATAGATAAACAGTCTTATGTCTGGATACTGGATCGGACAGAGATGGCGCCTTCGACAAATATTGAGGCGATAATTCTATCTGATTGCTATAAGTATTTCGATTTCAGCATCTGTGGATTCAGAATAATTATATAAATTTTCGTCTTATTATCCAGGATCCCCACGGTGCATCAGTATTTTTAAATTGAGTCACTACTCCTATATATTTTATTTCGGTATAAAATGAATCCGTTGCAACTCTAACAGGGAATCTAGTTATCATCGATATAAAGTTTATAGAAACATAAGCAAGCATAGATGATCTTTGATGTGCATACTGGGTGATATATCATCGATATAGCCAACAATTGTACCCATGCGTGTTCGGTTAGACAAGTAAGTACTTGCGCGACTTACAAACATATCTCTCTTTGTTTGCATCTGCAATTATAAAATCGTATTTGGCATCATCTAGAATTAATCGTCCATAATGTCGCTTATGATCATATGCACCACCTTGAGTAAATTTACCAATTATTCTTCTACCGAGATCTTCAACTTTTTTAATCATCATCGTGTGGTAACCAAACTTCAGTCTGCTTCTTATATAACATATTTGCCTCACTTGCAAACAGCGATATCATTATTTTACAATCAATCATATATCGTAATATAACTATTGGAGCCCAGCATGTCTCAGAGAAATGTCTACCAAACCAAACATTTATTGATACTCTGGCAATTTCGTGACAGGGGTGTCCAAATCTTTCAATATATCCAGAACATTCTCCGTAGCCTATAAAACTTCCTGGATAACGGGCGACCACATCCCGTTAATATCTACCTTTATATTTTTAACATTTGTTTAAAATGATATCGGTTACTTGAATACTCGTGCACGACTTTATGAGGTGGTTTGATTGATTGTGATCCAGTGTTAAGTACAGCAATTGCTTTACGGCCACGTATCGGCTAATCAGTTATTGTATGTATTGGTAATGTTGAATACCAGATCGGAATGGATTTTATATGTAACATAAATTCCTTCATCAGAATAAGTCCGTGCGAATCAAAATAAACAGATCCACGTGGAGCAATTGCGTATGCAACCCAATGAGTTCCTGGACTATAATTATTATCGAGATAAATGATACCGGTTTCAACTTATTGTGCTATTTAGTATTGATCGCGCATAAAAACACCTCTGAATTTGTTATATTTAATTCTTCAGCAGCATTAGTTAAATCAAAATTAAACATTGGAAGGATCAACGAAGTGTCCCGTGAAGTTACAGACCTTTTCCATATCGATGAGTTCTAGTAATTTTAGTCCTTTTCTCTTTATTTTTATAACAAGCATACTACCAATCTTTCCGGCAGTACCGTTTAAAACGCCAAGTGTAGTTGTTTTGCAATGGTTGGGGCTGCATCAGCTATTAACGCTGGTAAAGCTGCGAAGTGCAGAAATATACCATATGTTGTTATTGAATCTTTAATGGAACTCAGAGAAAGGTGAAGTTGAACTCCGGTGTTTGATTCAAAAGTCCTATTAAAATGTTTTAGTTGAGTCTTGGTTAATGATAATTTGTTTGGACCACCACTAGAAATTTAATCTTTCTTCAATGTTATTTTTGTTCCACATTTACTTGCAAGAGCTGATTGTAATTTGTTTTATCTGACCAGTAGTCAAGGTGACCTTAACGTGACTACATGACATTTTTATCTTATCATGAGCGATTTAATTACTTGTTTTCGACAGGGACATCGATTACGCTCATTCGTCCACCAATACCTTCATGTAACATTGTTTTATCGCTGAGAATAATAGCAGTTGCTCTTTAAGTAGGAATAGCTCCAACGTTTCTATTTACACGAGCTCGAAAATGAACATCAAAGACAGATTTCTAGATAATTCAAAGTGTACCAGTGACAAAGAATAAACTGGATGCAGATTTGTAAAATCTAATGGTTATATTTGTAAACCGGTATCTACATTCTGTTCACGTCCCACAAAAGTCATTAAACGATGATATGCACGTTATACATGATATAATTCAAATGTACAGACGTCCCTCGCCTCTTCGCGCTTCGACTTTCACGGTTTCACTCTATTGCGGTATTTTAAAGGGGTGTTATTTTAACCCTTACATCACTACAGACCGGTTTTCCGGTCATGGGGAATTAAGTCTGTAACCCTGCAGACCGCTTTACCGGTCTGGGGCAGTGTGCTTAGTTAACGTCATAGTACCAGACTACATACGTTTTGGGATATCTCTAAGAAGTTTCTTATTTTAATGTAGATATTATACTTGGATTATCTCGCGAGTTAAGCTTGAATTCAACTAGAAATTTCGAGGCAAGCAGGCACATGCTAAGCGTGTTTTCCGAATGGCAAATTTTCTATTTAAAATGGGTGACTTCGACGCAAGATGAGAATGAAGTGTCAGATTATGAATTATCAAAATATTTAGCTGTTGTGACCTAACACAGTTGATTAAAAATGAGAGAAAACATCTAGAGATGCATTTTAATGTGCTTTTGGGAGACAGTGATGACGATAAAGAGGACCTTGAAGGTTTTGAACCAAACGAAGTGTGAGCTCCACGTGTTTTTGTTCTCGACAAACCAAAGTGATTTATTTCAGTTTTCAGAGAGAGTTGGACCCACCGAAGTGTTAGATGGATCCAGAAAAGCTTTGGAATACTTTGAAATCGTTGATTTAGACGAAATGTTTGAAATTATCATTCATGTAATGTGTTAAAAAAAATTGCTTGTGCATTTTACCTGTTGTGTTACCTGTTTGCACCTGTATATTAAAAGTTTTAATATATATGCACATTTTGTTGAATTATTCATACAAGTTGCCTTCTAACCTTTATTTTGATACCAAATACAGCTAGATATCTTTAAAATCGGCAAAGTTATGTTCTTTCAAAGTCCACAGGTCATTCTGTTTTAAAAGTCTAAAGTTATTTAGAGGGCCGTGAACAGGTTTCCTATGCTCTAACTACGAAATCCTACTTCGCGGAAATTCATTTATCGCGGTAGAGTCTGGAACTGATTAACCGCGATAAACGAGGGATGACTAACGATACATCTTCAGATGGTCCTGACCGCTACTGTGGCCTGGTGGTTAGAGCGTCTGCCCCGCAAGCGAGAGGTCGTGGATACTATCCCCGCCCGAGTCGTCCTAAAGACTTACAAAAAACGTACTAACAGCTGCCTCGCTTGGCGCTCAGCATTAAGAGGTTAGTGTTAGGACAATGTGACTGGATGGGACATCATGCTACAAATCTGCAGCATGATGCCCCAGTACTAGACATCAATATAAACTGCCTCACTGCAGACATTGTATCGATATAACTGAAACATTGTTAAAGCTGCGTTACAAATCATAATCACACAGCGAAACTCAAATGATTCTTAGTGTTCATTTATTATTAATAACCTTTAGAAACCCCAAGTTTATCAATTATCATTGAAGTTTCTATTTGCGAGTTTAGTCGTTCAGCATTTTGAAAAGCGATTAAAACATGTCTTGGTGCAGAAAAACTTTGTTGTGATGATGTATGCCATGTAAATAAACCATTAACGGCACATTGAACACTATCTAGTCACTGTTAACCATAATAATAATGATTTACCATCTGAGTCTATAAAAGAAAATAGTTTGTGTTCTTCAGCAATTGTTGAAGTCATTGCTGGCATCCACAGTGATCGTTTTGTCAGTGTTACTTTACTAGCAGCAACACCAACACCTTCTCGTCAGATAGCATCGTTATCATCGCCTTTTCTTGCAAGTAGTATTGTATGTTTGGCTCCGAAAATAACGTTTCTAACATTTCTACAAAATCCAAAAATATGTGACATTGGAATTGCGAATGTAAATCTTGTATTACCTCTTAACATTGACAGACGAGCTATGTTCCTACGTGAAAAGGTGCATTAACGCTAATCATTACATTTTGAACATTACCATTATCGTTGACATCATGGTTAAATGGTCGTCATATATTATTCTGGCTGTTGTCAGGAAAGTCTGAAGAGTCTTTAGCAAACATCATTGTTGGACCAGCTGATCTTGTGTAATCATAGCTGTATCTTGCCAGACCCAGTATCATTGTGGTAACAGGAACATCTTTCTGAATATTTTCAATATTTCGTCCATCAATAATATACATAGCCTTTAAAACAACGCCATGATACCGTCATTAACAAAAGTAATTATATCAGCGTTATATATCTGCATTATCATCATTTTTCAAAATTTTTCTTACTACAATAAATGCTTCAGCGGGTAAGAACTGTCGCTTGTATCCGGAACTTGCAGTTCAACTCATCCACGACGATCTAATTCATAAGAATAAAATTGATAATCAGGTATCGATTCATCGTTAAGATTCGGTGCGCCCATATCAAACGCTGGATGAGATATACGTTAAAACATTTTATTATAATCGTTATCGTCTAACACAAATACCACTTCCTGCTATCATACTAGTAGTTAATATGGTACGCGGAGGTTTGACCACAGGTGGTTTGACCATAGGTGGTTTGTCCACAGCGGGGGTTTGACCATAGGTGGTTTGACCACAGGGGGTTTGACCATAATATGAAAAGACTATGATTAGTTGTTGGAGCATTAGATGTAAGTATATTTGGGGATTAAAGTGAGGGATTAAAAGCATATCTTCAGGGATTATAAGTTGCGGCATTTAATTCCCTAAAATTTGTATAGTTGAAGGATTATAAGTTACGTAATGTATATCTTAGCGTTATCAAAAGATTATATTTGCGTGCTATTGCACATCTGTCATTTAGTTAACCATAAAACTGTTATTCCATTAACTATAATATTTACATGACATTAATGTTTTGATTTGATTTTATCATTTATATGCTGTATGTATTTTGTAGGACTGAATGTAATTTTCTAGTAGATCTACAGCCTTAATTTATGAAACGTTGGACTTGTTGCCTAATTTGAGTTCATTTTCTGTTTAATAATAAATCGAGTAGGCCTGGCACCAGCCTTTATGTGGACCGAAAACAAGCTGTTATTGACTTTTATTTATTACATGTTAATTACTAATTAACATTCACTTATTGGCAACTCAAAGGAAACTTGTCACATAAAATTTCATTAATTGAACCATAATTTTAAACTTTAAATAACAGTTTATTATTATTATAAAAAACACATGTGGACAAACCACCTATGGACAAAACCCCGGTGGTCAAACCCCTGCTGTGGACAAACCACCTACGGTCAAACCAGCTATGGTCAAAGCACCTGTGGTCAAAGCACCTAGAACCGTTAATATTTCTTTCTGCTTCATCAGCCAACTTAGCTAGTTTTACATTTTTTGCTTCACCAGCCAATTCTGCTAGTTTTTGATTTGCGGCTTTATTTATTATTTTACTGACATTTGCAGGCATGACCTCTTTGCTGGAAGATCTCGTAAAATATTTTTTGTTTTCTTAGTTCTTCCCGCTATTTTTCTGGTTGATATAGAGGTTTGTTCTAATATGGGAATAAGACCTTTGGTAGCTTCTGTAACTCCTTCGGTAGCCTTTGTGACGGATTTAAATTTTTTCTGAACCCTCTGCAAATTCCACATGAGTCTCCTGACGTTCTTGTAATTTTCTTCTGACCGAATCACGGACTGGAAAAAGTCTTTGTCGAGGTTATCTAGTTGTATAAAACTCAATAGCTGGCGCCATTATTATATCAATAATGATATAGTTACAGGGGCAGAGAGGGCGTGACCTCAATTAAATGTCCTATACTATAAGTAAACAAAACATACATACAAAATTTGAAAAACACTAACGCCAAAAGAAAAATAAGCTAACCCAATTACTGAAACTCTCGGCTAGTTAGAGGTTTTGATTTGGCGTTATTAACCTTATTTAATTTTTTTCATTTTCTCAGGAAGCTCTATTTCTTAAAGCAAAATAGCTTCAGTAAAAGGTCTGTTCGCCCTCTCAGCTGCTTTTTTCCTCATTATAATAATGCGCGTCGAAATGTAGTCATGCCCTCTATTTCAGTTTTTGATTGGATATCACTGTGGACCGATCCAATCAAACTTAGCGGACAATGTCCCTCTCGCTGTCGTCAGGGACGCATAACAACACGCCTTGTTTACCTCGTGGATTGCATCTGATGTTACGAATAAGTTGTAACACCTAAGTGAGGTAACTACAAACCTTTGTCAAATGATGCGAGTGGTCGCCTTCGCCAACTCAAGTTCCGGTCTACTGGCTGGTCACGGTTAACACTCGCCTCCGAAAATTTTGAACATCAACACAGAGCCGCAGTAATATTTCCAAGACAGTTGGTTATAGCTTTTACCTGACTTTATAGCAGGGGCTTATGGTTATCGTTATCTGGGAGAAAGTCGACCACGGTGTAATTGCCCAGATCGAGTAATTAATAACACAAAATATGAAATTACTGAATAGAACAACAGAGATCTGGACAATGATATAGAATAGAATAAGAAGAACCCCCGTGTATAAAATATAACAATTTAATCAAATGCATTAACAAAATTGAACTCAGCATGACATTTGTACGATAGACTTTCTCTAGAAATAGAACTAGCCCATTAGTCAATCTCAATGGTTACGTGTCACTCTGACTATAATATAACGTACTGCGAAAATATCTACAAACTTTTGAAGAATTACATACATACATATATACATACATACATATACATATATACATACATACATACATACATACATACATACATACATACATACATACATACATACATACATACATACAAACATACATACATACATACATACATACATACATACATACATACATACATACATACATACATACATACATACATACATACATACATGACAGATGTAATTAGAAATGCTTTGCGGCTTTATAAAAGTTAATCTTTATTATCTCCATAACGTCAACATGCAAGGTGTAGGTACTACATTTAATTAACGTACATAATCCAAATAAATATTTACTATACCACTTTAACATCTTAAGAAGAATATCTCAGTAGCCAAAGTTACTAATTCAGATATATTAATTTGACCATGCTCACGGCATCCGTTACCACCTGGTGCAGAGGTAGAACATACATGATAATTGATGTATATTTCATGATTTACTGGAGTAAAACGAATGTACATCTACCTGAAAAACGAATTACCATGACGAAACATGCAATTACTCCATAATTTCGCATTGAATATACACCATTTCAATTGAAGATCACATCTATATTTACCAGTTGCACTTAAATATTTAAATATTTATTGGAACTAGTCTGATTTTTTGCTGAGAGTGGTTTTAACATTTGAGTCAATAGATTACGTTTCCAATGCAAGAAGTTGTAACTGCATACATCAAGACTTTGCGTAGGAAAGAGTTATCTCGCTTGACTATCGGAATATTATCTTCTATGCGGTTTTGGTTGGGTTTTGTTCTAGTTTATCTTAATGTTGTTATTTTTATTGGCTTATTCTTTGTTTTATCGAGACGGAACAATTGTAATTCTGCAATTTGTTAATATAATTTTAATTCAGAAACAGTTACGAGCTAATATCTTCTGAATGTTGATTAATTTTTAAACAAATTGTTTACACTTTATTTTTACAAATTCTCAAAATAAACTTTAGAATTTATCTGCGGCTATATTTTTTGACAAAGTGGTATGTTAAACAGAACGATATATATTAGTGCATTTTTATTAACTAATATAATTTATCATTTCGAATATAATTTGTCCGATCATATTTACAACTTCTGCTAGGAAAGTATGCATGTGAATACATGTATTAAGATTGTAAATTTAAATATTTATAGTTATTGATTATTATATTTGTATGTGGGGGTGGTTGTTCTTTTCGATATAGTGTCAAAAAATAGTTTGGCCCATCTGTTACAAACCCCAAAACATGACAACAGGGTTCGGCCATGAAAGAAGACAAATGTGCGTGTGCGAGTTTTTGGGTGTGTTTGTGACCCTCTGATTTGTGTGTGTGTTTGTGTGTGTGTGTGTGTGTGTGTGTGTGTGTGTGTGTGTGTGTGTGATTTGGATTTTTAACGTAGCTTTAACAATTTTTCAGTCATATTGTCTGCAGTTAGGCACTTTATAATGATGTCTAGCACTTAAGGATGATGCCGTTTACATGTAGCATCATTACCCACCCAGTCACATTATCCTGATACCTGGCCGAACAGTCCTAACACTAACCTCTTAATGCTGAGCGTCAAGCGATGTAGCTGTGAGTACCATTTTTGTAAGTCTTTGGTATGACTCGGCTGGGGATTGAACCCACCACTTCCCGCTTCCGCGGCAGACGCTCTAACCACCAGGCTACCGGAGCGGTTTTGTGGCTCTCTGAACAATATTTTTAATTTTATTGTTTTAAATTGATAATGGGATTTAATTCTACTTAATATAAATCTCTCTTAATTTTCTTGTTTTAATATGCACCATTTTGTTAAGAGGGAAATGCGTTATTCATTCATGTATTTTAAGTACTTCTAGAGGATGTGGGAGTGGTGGGATAGTGGACAAAACCGGGGCGTACCCTTCCACCACTACCCAAAACAACGAGCGCGAAACAGCTGTAATATTTGTTAAAGTAAGTTTTCTGTGCAATTCTACGGTTCTCAGTATGCAAGGGACACGTTTAAAATGCAAAGCGTTTTGTGACCTCGCCGCCTGTGGCATGCCGATGGTTTCGTTCCACATCCCTCGCCTTCTTGTTTTCACCACCTACCTACCGACCACAATATTTCAGGTCCCGACCCGGGCTTTGCTATTTACCTCATCCAAAAGACATAAACGATAAAATCCTTGCTTTTGACAAGAAGCGTAACCAAGAGTCTATCTACATAATCAGTATGTCAAGAAATATTGAATTTAGTTGTGTTCCCGGATTAGAGACACGCTGAAATCCCGCTTCGAACAAGACTTGGGCGCAGAAGAGCTCTATATGAACGTGCAGATTCAGGAATCCACTCAGTAGATTCTGGACTAGATGGAATTGTAAAACAGTTTATGAACTATTCAGAAGAATAGTGAGAAGAATTTAGCGAGAAATTTAAAATAACGACATATCTAATTTTGAGCGTAATGGAAAAAGATGATTTATCTGGGTAAGTTTGTTACTCTCCACATTCATTTTTTGTTCATCATATGAGATATTTCATTCAGGTGCTTAAAATATGATGATTTGTGTTGTTTGTTCTGTAAAATACCATAACATTTTTCAAAATGTATATTAATTTTTGTCGCCTTGTTACCAGAGTTTGCTGTGTCGAAACATGTTAAGATGGGATCTGGAGTTCTTGGGACTTGAAAGTATTAAACATGTTTATATCATTCACATTGCTTTAAAATACGTTTACTTCCAATGCTCAATGTAGTTTGCATAATGAGGCTACATTCATTACCACACAAACTTGTTTCAGTCAACTAATATCTTGAATTACAATGTTCACGTAAATGAACCAATCATGTATTAGTAACTATTTGATTTAAAATAATTGTAGTTGAAGAAATACATACAAAATAATATCTTAACAGTACAATAAAGATCCGCTCAGGCTAGACTGGGTTTCCTCTTATACGATTTTCCATTTCATCATGTGACAATTTAAACAGAGTAAATATTCTGCAACAATTCTGTACTCGACTGATGTCATGGTTTTTTCCAGTCCCGACATCACCAGTGCGATTGTGTGCATTACATATTCCGTGTATACCACGAAGTATTGCCATATTATGTGAGGTGTGCATTTTTCTTAAATTTAAAATAAACGAGATTACTATTTTCTGAAAACTGTTTATTTTGGTAACAACCAAACAATCATTGCTAAGTTACTATTTCACGCACATTATTTTTTTCATTGATAACAACATGTGTTTTAAAATGTATATATGGGATGTCCTCATGATATTTTAACCTGTTTCTTTTCCTTGATATCTATCTGTTCTAGCATTTTAAGAGAGTAACGGCGTATCTGCTGTTCTATCATTTTAAGAGAGTAACGGCGTATCTGCTGTTCTAGCATTTTAAGAGAGTAACGGCGTATCGGCTATTCTTGCATTTTCATGAGTTAACGGTGTATCTGAAGAATAAAAAAAATACACATTCTTCTAAACTTGAGGAGGATACTCATCTGATTGTTGATATTAAGCAGATTTTATGCAGAGATTATTGTACAATTCATGATAAAGACAACGTTTCCCAAGCCTAATCTGAACTCTTATATCAGATGCGTATCTGAGAGACCCATTTGTCAAGGGCGACATGGCCGAAAACGAATTACACTGTATATAGACGCTATGTTCAATATGAGCTGATGCGTGCATTCAAAATTATTCACCCCTTCCCTCCCCCTCCGAAAAACAGCAACTTAAATAGCCCATCAAGTAACAAGAAATTATTTTTTATATAGCATTTCGTTATAATTAATTCTATTTCAATGAAACGGGATATAAGTTGGATATTTCAAATTATTTTTTTTAATGCCCCTTACTATAAAACTCAAGGGTATACAAGCAACCATGGCAAGTTACTGTATTGATAACTTGTATTTGTTGACCAAAGTTTCAGATGCCAATTCTGTTTTTACCATAGTTCAATACAACACACAACTATATTTTGTGACCTTTTAATTAAAGTCCAAACGTCATCGGCTGTTTCAATGGCATGCTAGTGGGAAAACCGTCAGATCTAAATAATGACCTTTTTGAACGCCCATAAACTTCTTGGTTGTTATTATATCCCGGGCAGTATTTAGGCATAAGCTAAACAAGCTACATCTTTGAGCCTCCGATTCTTTTACAACCTTATTCTCTTCTAACATGTACCAAATATGGCCTCTACATCTTCTCACAGCTTAAGGCCTTACCATGTCAAAATCCGGCCCATGTTACTTCACACTAACTTCATAAACGCTACGAGGAATAGAGGTAGTGTCATCACTAACAACAAAGCGAATCAATAGCTACAGGTTATTGGGGCCAAAAAAAACGACTTTAAATTTTTAAAATTACATTAAAGTTAAATGTGCAGGTATATCCATGATTGTCGCGACGTCAAGATTTATCATGTTACAAGATTCTTTTCATTGCAAATGAAGCCATATGTTCTTCCGCCAATTTTGAAAGTATCAGTACGATTACCCGATTACTTCCAAATCTCATTCAGAGTATACGTTATGCGACACGCATATGAAAAAGACGAGGATGTTTAGACTATTATTGATTATTGGTTACCTTTTTGTTATATCTCGCATGATTTTTATGTGTATTTATTAATTTAGTTGTTTGGTAATGTTACGACTATATGTTTTGAAAAAAACATTAACATAAAGTGAAGCCAACAATAAGAAGGAGGAAACAAACGAGCCCCTAGTCAGCTGTGCTGACAGTTACAATAATGCATACATAAAATGCATACATAAAATGTGAAATTCAAATAACAATAATTCAAAATAATTCAATAACAGTCATCTCTGAAGAAAAATTTAAATTAAAACCCTATCACTCGTCTTTCACTCGACCAAGTGACGGCCTATTTCATCATCTGACTTAGTGTGATAGATTTTCCTCCTGTCCTGTGTCCCTACTCATCTGTATGATCTTTCTGGACTGGTAATCCAACTCCCGCCAGTCCGCCTAACTTCTGCCTCCATTCTTCCTTTTTCTTTCTCACAGAGACTCTGACCAACTGCACTAGGGCATTTCCCTCTGTCTGCTGCAGTTCCTATGGTCCCTAAAAGCTTCCTGTATTAACACACAAGGACATTATCAATGCATGTTCCCATAGCTATCTAACTCACACTAAACAACATCATCAGATAAGCCATTACTTTCTTTGGTCGCGCATTCGTGCACATCGAAATACCCATTCTCTGTGTACAGGGTATATATAGATTATAAATTTATTTTAACCAGAACAATATCACACAATCAGACGCATTTCTATACATTGCACTTCTACAAAGTGTACACAGATATCCGCATATCCATGCGCTGATATATCCTTAAACATGATACTCCTACAAAGTTTACACAAATAGGCAATTCCCTATTAACTAATGTTGCACATTGCAACCATTATACAAAGCTTATAATACAATTCAACATATGAAAATCTACGATATCAAATGAGTAAATGTACGAGGTTACTACGAATTAACCCAATAGCGAATTACAGTATTAATTCTTTACATAAACATTGCTCATATCTCAAAATATGCATGTAGAACAAACACTACATACGAATCAAACCCTACAAATGATGGTAATTCCACGTACTAAAAAGTACATAGTGCAAGTACTTTGCCGTAATATATTACAAAAATCGAGGAAATAGTCACTGGCCTGTACTGAAGCTTCTTGTAATTCCCAAAATAACACGTTTCCCGCCAATTTCGAATGACGTCGGAGTAGCTTATCTTCTCTTATCATTCCCGCAAACTGGTTTAGCGACTACTGATATATAGTTTTCAAGATAATGGATTTAAGCTTGCAATTTTAATGTTTTCCACGCCTTGCTCAGTTCCGAGTGATCCACATAATTATCAGACACTGCCGCAGTCTGTCAAGGGTGGTTTTACGACCCCCCTCCCAATTTGATCTGAACGCAGAATTCCCTCACCAACCTTTGAATCATGTGATGACAATTATTATGTAACTGGCTGCACAAAATAAGGACAGTCATGAATTTTATGACCATGTCAAATAACTGGTTCGACACCCCATTATTCGCCGAATTGACCTCCATACATATTTAAGGCGCGAAATTATTAGCCTCAGGATCTAACATATACACGTTGCAATCTGGTTGATCCTTACAACGTGACAGGGAGGTACCTAGTTTTTATGGTGTTAAGCTCTTCAATTTCGGATGTAGGTAAATCTTGCATGTCGTCCACATTCCCATAATGACTAAATATAAGTGATCGGGTTTGAAAAACACCGGAACATGTGAAGCTACTGAAGAGAAGAAACGTGCGTCTGGGAGGAAAATTGTAAAAGTGTTTGCCTTATTTCTATCAGTTGGTTTTATCTGCCGATAGAGCAAAACTTTAGACACTCAGAGTTTCACTTACTGTTGACTTCTCCTGGTTCTATAATGCTCCAAAAATAGAAGAAAATGACGTCCTATGGATACTTTGTGTACCTTCTCTCTCTCTCTCTCTCTCTCTCTCTCTCTCTCTCTCTCTCTCTCTCTCTCTCTCTCTCTCTCTCTCTCTCTCTCTCTCACACACACACACACACACACACACACACGCACATAACATTCGTCTCCAGACCAGATTGCCGTACCTTCTACTGTTACTCAAGACGGTATCGATTTCATACTTTATATATATGTCAAAATACCTTGCTATACGGACCGTTGCCAGATACAATAGTATTTCACACTTTGTTTACGTCCACATTTTTAAAAAGTGCAATCAAATTATCAGCTTAAATTCAAACGTGAACTGATAATGTTACAGTTCAATAATTAGAGTGGCATTCAAAATATTAAGTTCAAGAAATTTTAAGCTCGACAGTAAATAAGTAATGGATATCATTGCATATCTTGAATGAACTATAAAAAACAAAAGAGGTCAGAATAGACAATTGTTCTTAGCTGTGTTAAAATGTATTATTATATAAAACCTGTTTTTAAAAAATAAAATCATTCATCCCTTTCATTTATATCCAACCCCACATGAACATTTGTATATCAACGCTCATACCTTCATCAGTGGATGGTAATGACGAGTGTTTGAATATTAATCATAATGTGGGTGCTGGATTGTAAGGTGTGCGTTATGGATTGTAATTTTAAAAAAAAGTGGATCCTGAATAATACTCTAATCAGTGTGTAATTATTAGTATGTACAAAAACTAACACTAAATTTCTCGTACGTCCAAATTCAGTTTGTTCAACATGGAAACAGCCTATAAAAATTACTAACTTAACACTAAATGTTTCTTTGTCCCCTTCAGTACTTTTGTTCCCATAAACACCTTTGTCTCTACAATATCGTTTCCATGTTAAACCTATTAAAAGATAAACATAACATTTCCCGTATCTACCTATACGTAGCGAATTTTAAGATCAATTCAACTCCAATATGTAACCGCAACTGAGTTAAGTCATTTGTAACAAGGTTACCAATTGTCCCCGTAAACATGTTTGTCCCTATAGTGTTGTTCCCAGGTTAACCACATGGGCCTCTTTTGTTTATATGACATGTCTCCCAAGTGGCGTCTCCATATGCTTATAATTTGTCCAAAGAGGCAAATGCTAACTACTTTCGACTGTTTAGTTACAGGGACATCATTTCAATTTGTCGGGTGGTGGGGGTAGTAGCAAAACTTGACGGGTTTGTTAATTTTCGTATATAGACTATATTAATTTTACAGCACATGCCCTCTCCAAATGACGTCCCTGTTTAGCTAGATTGTACTAGTGTTATGTTATTGTTTGGGGGTTTAACACCATTTCTCAGTGCAAGATTGGACTGTAATTCGTCGTCAGTATAACGTGTAGAAGAATCCGAACATACATGAATCAATTAGTGAGACAATTTATACATTTAAATAAGGAAGCTATCTTTTCAATTGTAATTTGTCTTAAAAGTCTATTTGGTTGTTGTTTTGTTTGGTCTATTTTTGTTTTTATTGGACATTTATAAAATAAAATAGAAAGGATATACATTCTACATTATCTTCGCTGTTTAATACGTTCAGTTTCAGCGCCTTTACTCCTCATTCTATCACAGTTTGATAATCACGATGATCTTCCTAGCAATGAATGTCTCACTCTTGCAAAGCATGAGGACTAGAAGACGTTGATTTATTATGTGAAACATTTTGGTTACTATATTTATCTGGATAATCACCTTAATCCATAGAAATATGTAAAGCCTTGATCACCATAAGGCTCGGACCGCTGAACCCTGATATGAGGGTGGAGGTTTGGCAACTTTCGATTAAGATGCCGCATCCGCATTTCTTTCTTTTTGTATTTGATTAATGGCTCTAGACCAACGTGGGTCGTTATCTAACCCTGCCCGCCTCGCTGTGAAATATTCGACACTGTGAGATCAAAATTAAATTGTAGCCTTGATTATAGTGACATTGTGAACTCAAGAAAAGTTCAAAGCCCGTCCCAACATAGATTGTACTATCGAAGTAGCAACTGCACAGCGGTTAAAAGGTCAGTGTAAAGTAATGTTGATTATAATCATAATAGTCGAGTCTGATATGTACTTTGCCTGCGGAGTAAAAATTACTATTTCAATTTGGATTACTAGTTTGATCCCAAATCACCTTGTAAAGGATAGGACATACACATTTTTTGTCATATCACTTGGCAGTGGAAATAATTTGTCTCGCGTAGTCAATAATAAGCATTTAAAATGTCATTTTGTTTGTATTCAGTTACTTCATAATCGTTTTTATTATAAACATGGTTTAGTGTTACGTGCTGCTTATTAGATAGTATTCAAACAACCTTATGATAATTTTTAGAGTTTCCTTTATTTTTTTATTTTAATAAGAGCTTTATTTGAAAGCTCTCGTCTGGCGTGTTATTACACGACTGATTCTATTTCAGACTTTGCTGGCACAGTGCTCAATAATATAATTTATGCAACTCGGTACGGTCTGAGTTGAGAGTAATAGACTGAGAGAAGTTTAGGAAAACCTGTGCGTAAGATTCATGTAGAGATGCCTCCCAATATGCATCTTAATTAATTGTAAACTTGAAATGACTCGTATGGAATAGGTGCTTATGGAAATGTTAACGCTTGCACGTTAAAAGAACGACAGCTTCTGAATAGTAAAAACAGAGTGGACGTTAATATGAATATCAAAATGTGGAAATAATTTTTCTTTTCACGTACAATGTATTGCTTGATATTAGGAATTGTCATGAATTGGAGAATAAATATAGCACTGACAAAATCCCCCGTATGTGGCCTTATCTGAGTGTTACAAATAACAACTGACACATGACTTGTTTCAGTATGCACGTGTATCGCAATTGGAAGACTTATGAAATTTACGTTTTATTGGACATAAAAAAAAGTTTTTCATTAACAATCGAAGGAGCACGTTTCGTCATAGGCTTGTGTTGATATCGTAAGTGAATGTTGAACGAAAAATTACAATATTGTCTCGAGAAATAGGAAGAGATACAAAAAGCATTAATGGGAAGTAAACAAAACACACAAAAAGCATTAATGGGAAGTAAACAAAACACGTATTCGGACATCTATCCAGGAAATTGGATATATGTTCTCCCCGCTGTCCGAAGGAGGAATCCGGTCGTGTGGACGGACTCGGAAATGGAGAGAATTCGAGCTAAACAGCTGGATGTACTAAGTCAGACGATGAAGGGGAAAAGACAGACGCATCACAAAGGTGGGTCAAGTAGATTTAGGGCATATACAGATTTTACTTACAGAAATATATATTTAAGTTTTGAAATTAGAATTATTCATCGAAGATTTAGTATGTAATTTCATGTCTTTCAAAAATAACTAAAACACATAACCGAGCAAACCAGAGTTCATTATGGAGTAAATTATGAACCCAATATTGAGAGATGATAGTACAGTAGGCGTGTGTCCAGAAATATTGTTTAATGGGAGTGTAAACAATTAGGTGCCTGGGGGACGAATCAACTGTCAGTGTCCACGGGGACAAGCTTATGAAATCTTATAACTTGTCACCATTTCATAGCATAATGTTACATGTAAAAACTGTAAAGATAACTTATTCGGGTAACGTTCTGGCTGTTTCGCGCGTGCTCATGTATCTTTGTTTTATTTTATTCGGGGTGAGGAGAGGAGGAGCTGGTACCAACTGCTACTCCGCCCAAAGGATCAACCCTTGTGCAAGTCACAGAAGACTGAGCACAAAAATTAAAATCGGGAACAAAACTCCCAAATGTTTGTTGTATAAATCATAGAGTGCTTAATTCGTTAAAATTCGGCATATATGCAGCGAAACAATAAAAACATACTATAATTATTGTGAATTTTACCTGTCTGGGATAATCCTAAAACTATAATTTCACTGCTCTGGCAACTCAGCATTAAGAGGTTAGTGTTAGGACTGGTCGGCCTGGTGTCAGGATAATGTGATTGGGTGGGACATCATGCTACATGTCTGCGGCATGGTGCCCCAGTGCTAGCCATCACTATAAACTGCCTCACTGTAGACCTCGTAGCGATATGACTGAAAAATTGTTAAAGCTACGTTAAAAATCATAATCAATCAAACAAACAAACAAAAATTTCTGACAACGAAGTTATGCCAAATCAAGTTTGGTTTTAGCATTTTAGATTTTTTATTCAGACAGTTTCGTTACTGCATGGTCAGAACTTTAATGTAATGGCCCTCTTTTAAGCCACTAAATGCAAACAAGATGTCATAGGCACACTACATTTTAATAAAACGACTCTGAATATGATATAAACGCTAGAATTAACAGCACATAAAATAACATTCAATGCAATAAGTTTTGTATCCCATGAAGTTAAATGTAATGAACACCTAATATAATAAATCATGAAACGAAATGTAATAGAGTACTGTCCACGTCTTTTTGCTCTATTTGCTAAATTGAAATATTAGATAAGACATTCTAGTACTTACTAATATTGATAACAGGTTTAGGTAATATAATATATCGGCCATCATTTCGAATGGCCATTTTTCATTTATATTATGTAACTTTATAGAATAGAATATTTACCTTTAAAACAATTTAGCAAGTTTAATATTGTAGTTAAAATTAATCATATAGTCATCGACCACTGGTTTGTATCCAATACTTAAATAATGAAAAAGTGTATATTACCAAACGACTTCTACTTATATTAGTATCAAATTAACGAATGACGTATCTAATATCTAATGATGCATAAAACAATTGTTAACATTGATTGTTTCCCCGCCAGTGGCATGTGGATTTCTGAAAGATATGTATATCTTTCTGATAAAGCGGTTTCGTGATAGAGACAATTGCGTACAAAAAACATGTGTATTGTATTGGTAACAGTCCTTGATGCAGAGACTTAAGATCCAGAGTTCTAATTTTTAAAACGGAATTGCATAGACATGTGATAGAAAAAAGAAAAAAAAATTGTTTAATGAAAAAGATGGCTATTTTGGAATGACTCTCTTCTAAAATGCCAGAATATTTGATTTTCTTTACATCTCATTTTTTTTTTATTGGCAGTCAAAAGTTTGATTTGAGAAGGCATGCTTTTTGGGAGGTTTTTATGATACGGATCCCCGGAGTACGCGTTATGGCTATCGAGGTATCTAATGTAGCCTAACTTTAAACAGTATTTTATTTGTTGAACCGCTCATTCAAAATATGACATAAATAATCACACGATCTGGAAACACGCGAACAACTTATCCTCTCTTGTAGAAGACAAATACTAATTAAATATACCGTATATACAGCATTCCGTATGCTACATTGCAAATTTACAAAAGTTATGTTCAAATATGTCAATATGAAGATATAGTAGTTTTTCTATTAGGCACAGCTATTAGTTACACTTTTAGCGAATTTAGGGAAGGAAGTAATTTTCGTTGCGGTTTTATAATTTGTATTCAAACTTAGTGATTGGAAGATCACACATGTATATTATAAAGGCCGACGACCATCGGGGCTGTCGGTTCCGGAACTGAGGTTAGAATAATAGTAGCTATAAATTTGTAAGTGCAATTCATTTGTCTAGTGTAAATTATTCTCTATGGCACTAAAATATGCGTTCCCCGTACACAACATTTTTGTGTGAAAGAGTGAGTGTCGAGACCTTGGTTTGTTTGGGGTGGTTGTGGTTTTGTCTTTGTCTATAATTTTTTTCAAATACAAGTGGTGGACTTAGACGAAGAGCTGTTATATTCCATTTGTTGAACCAAACAAAGAACATTTGATTTCAGTTGTAAATTTTGTTTGAAAAAGAAACATTTTTTTAAAACGGTAAGAAAATTGTATGCTGCTAATAATTGCCGAAATTTACAAAAATCGCTGCAATTTAGTGACTCTAAGTTGTAGAAATGCACGTGTTGGTTAGGGCAGGTAATATGCACGGCTTTTTGTTTTGTTTTGGTTACTTGTTTGTGTGCTTTAAGTGTCATGTTCCGAAATTTAAATTTTGATATAATAACATTGTTTTGAAGCAGGTGCATATAAAGATACCTTCTGTTTTAATATAATGTTTGTTCAACTTGAACGACAAAATTAAGATCTAATTCCATTGGTTTGCATCGGTCAGTTACATCCCCCTGAGACCGCTCCGGTGGCATAAGTGTGTTTAGAGCGTTCGCCTCAGATGCGTGCGGTAGCTGGGTCGAAACCCGGCAGCTTCATATCCAAAGACTTATAAAAATGGTACTAACAGCAGGATGGACTTGCTCCAATCTCACCACAACAAGATTCGATATTTTCCTAAAATATCTGCATAAAAGGTCTTCACAACTCTCCTAATTTCCCAAAGTGTGCTTTTAGTTTGGACCGGTCGGTAAATTCTTCTATCCTCGTCAGTGTCAAAGTAACTGACACTATTTAGTATGAAATTTTATTCCATGCATGACCTTTTGTCTCTTTAATCAGGTTCTGTTCTTTTTTGAAGCATTTACATAATCGGAAGGAAATTCCACTGTCAGTCTCACTATTACGTAGTCCACCTTCATGTACATATTATTAGGTCATGCAATTTTGTGTATATCACAGGAAATAATTTTAATGTGTTTGCTTTTCCCCTTCAGTTTTAGTTTGTATTAAATGTTTGATTATTGAGTACCATCTTCTCACCTTTCTAACTGTTTTATAGTATTTTAACTTCTTCGATCAATCGATCGAGTCTGTAAATGCACGGTTGTTTTTTTTATTCTTCAAATGAGATCGTACAAGGGATTTGCCTTAGATTCGCGATAACATTACCCATATAATGCTACTCAACGTTGAAGTAGGAGAGGGCAAAGTCAGACGTACAAAACATGGTTACCAAAACGCAGTATCCAGTTAATTTTAAATGCTTTCTAAATGTATGTGTAAACTTCACATGTAATCTGGTAGTAAATTAACGCTGTACATATTCATGAAAGGATTAATAAAATTGACTATTTCTTGTTGTTGGTTTAACACTATTTAGCATAGAATAGGCTATCAATGGCGCTGATAATATTTGATGGAGGAAGGACTCGTTAAAAAACCCGACTCTAGTAAATTACTGTCAAGCTTTCACACATACCCTCGTTGGCCAAGACCGAGACACGACCCCGTGCATACTAAGGTGATATGACAGTGATCTGTAAGGCAAGCACCTTAAGCCGCTCGTTACTATTTGTAGGTTTCCCTCTCATGTAAAGTTTTGGAGTTTGTTGCCTCATCGGATGTCCGACAAACGTGAAGATTTGATGGTGAGCCATTTGGAAGGAATGTACTTTTTCCATTGTTGAGCTTACTTTTGTTACAGCAGTATACCGTCGTTATCTATAGTATGAACTGAATCGATTCATATATATTTAAAAGAAATATATCCAGTACGCCCCAAAATCATATGACCAAGCACAGTAAAAGTAAACAGAATTGATGAGTCGAACCTTCAGTTCGCACCACCTACCGTTGCTGGTAATCCGGTCTTTTGTTGCGTTGCAGACTTATCCAGGACACGGTTCTAATTGTTATTGTAGGCAAAAGAATATTTTGAGAGTTTATTGTAGTTGTAACTGAAGAAATAGATACATCATTCTATTGATGAATTTTCTTTAACAGTATTGAGTTTGGAAAACTCGTTACAGAAAATAATACCTCACTCTTTAGCGTGGAATTGATAGCACATGTTTCAAACAATTGTAGGTCCAGAATATGCTGCGGATCATATTATTGTTCTCTACACAGAAGCTGTTATCCAAGATGCATCTACACTGATAAATACAGGTTTGATCATGGGCATTCATACATTTAAAGTTACTGATTTTTTTAATATCATGGTGTTTGCATGGGTTTACTATGGGAACTCAGTACCGTGTGTCCTGAATGGGTTGATGCTAAAATAGCTCCACGTTAATTCCCGTTTCCAGTGTTCGTTGCAAATATCGCATGGGTAAACGTTAAATCATCGGGTATACGAGATACTGTACTTTTGGCATACAATCTTTTCTTCCTATGAATTAAATATATTCATTCTCTTCATACCTACCAACAACCTTAGCTGACCGTTTTGATAAACGGAGCATAATCTACAAAATATTTCTAAACTTCTTCCAAAAAGCATTTTTTCATTTGACCTGTCTCGTATTTAAAATTAACAATTTCACATTATCTGCTTTTGGTCGCCAAATTTCTTTATACATATTTGTTTTATAATTTGGACCTGAGTGTTTTGAGAGATTGCAGACCAAGCAAAGAAACATGTGCCATGTAATACGCTGCTGTTGGCATCCATTAGTACCGAGAGACGATGGAAGTGCGCCTATGAGAGATGTCCCGATTGGTGGTTGTGCAGCGTCTGTAGTGGCTGTGTAGCCCAACACGGGAGTGGCAGTCCTTGTTGCACTTACTGCACCTGATGAAAGTTGAGATTGGTGTGTGTTGGAGCTGCTTCTGCTTTCTCTGATATCGCTTTTATCAGCTAGCAAGCATAGCTTGTCCTAGCGGGCTTTCAAACCAGTGATCAGAGCGTACCGCCATTTGGGTCTGTCTACAGCAAGCTCTTCCCAGGTATTGACATCGCTGTCAAGTGCTTTCATGTCACGTTTGCAGATATCCTTGAAGAGGAGATGTGGCCGTCCGATCGACCTTTTGACAGAGGCAAGTTGTGAATAAAGAAGGTCTATGGAGATCCATCCGTCATAAATCCGACCTGATGCGACGTTGGTGTAAACTAGGTGTACATGCAAGGATAACCCAGGGTATGACCCGATCATGTGATAAATCGTTCACACTCATTCTTTTTTCTTTCATCCATCGTCGAAAGCACGGTCCATGTATTTTCTAACGTAAGTGCAAAGGCGGCGCCTTTAGACACTACGATTCCTGCAGAAAAAGGTACTGACATGTCCCTCTCCACCCAGGCCACTTCAGGATGTGCAGTTTAATAGTGTGTGGTGCATACGTACAGTAAAATGAAGGTGGGTGCTGATATGTTACCCACAAACGGCAAATTGAGTAGTACGCCAGGCACGTTACCGAATGGTCGAATGCAACTCTAATCCAGGACAGAAGAGCGAGAGAGATTGTAATTACGTAAAACCACGTCTCCCGATTACATGTTGAATTTATCCGGCGAGCAATTTGGTGTTGTCACTACAGAAAAGTAGTCTAAACAATTTGTGTGTGCCCCACATACATACATACATACATGCATGCATGCATGCATGCATGCATGCATGCATGCATGCATGCATGCATACATACATACATACATACATACATACATACATACATACATACATACATACATACATACATACATACATACATACATACATACATATATACATACATACATACATACATACATACATACATATATACATACATACATACATATCCATGCATGCATACATACATACATACATACATACATACATACATACATACATACATACATACATACATACATGCATGCATGCATGCATGCATGCATGCATGCATGCATGCATGCATGCATACATACATACATACATACATACATACATACATACATACATACATACATACATACATACATACATACATACATACATACATACATACATACATACATACATATGTGGACGCACATATACATATAGATAGATAGATACACAGATAGATAGGTAGGTAGGTAGATAGAGATAGATAGATAGATAGATAGATAGATAGATAGATAGATAGATAGATAGATAGATAGATAGATAGATAGATAGATAGATAGATAGATAGATAGATAGATAGAAAGTAAGCTGTAGCAATGATATGTCACGAGATGTAGAAATTTCTCATTAAAAGTAACGAGTGGTAGGTATATCATTGATACAGAGTACACACTATACATATATTCTCTTTATACCACATACAAATATAGATTTTCCCTTTGAACGTTAAGATTTACACGAAGCTGTGTACTGACCGAGAGAATGAACTCCACATATCACCCACGTGTGTTGGCTACAGAATGTAGTTCTATGCATTCAAGATCGTCTTGGTATATTGATAAGATGATTGTTTTCTTTTTTTAGTTTCTAATTTTCTTGACATTAATTAAATCAATATAATACACACTTATGATTTAAACATGAAAGAAAGTTTTAATGATGAAAATAGAGCACTACACACGCTTGGTTAGCCATAAACACGAACGGTTAGCCATCACGTACTGGCGCATGAAAATTAATGTGGAATAGAAACTAAACAAAATGACGAACCAAGAAGAGGTAATTGAAATATTTTAATATATTCACAGTTTATCTAAGTCATTATTCTGCTTTAGTAACATAATCACTGACCATACATTTTCTATCTCTGTCTCTGTCTCTCTGTCTGTCTGTCTCTGTCTCTCTGTCTGTCTCTCTCTCTCTGTCTCTCTGTCTGTCTCTCTCACTCTCTCATCCTTTGGTCGGTGTTTTACGTAATTGTTATCATCATTCATAAGTCCAGAGACATCATGGGATGACAGAAACGAAAATCCTCTACGTGCATAGATTTTAGCTCGTATCGTCGAGTTTGAGAGAGAGAGAGAGAGAGAGAGAGAGAGAGAGAGAGAGAGAGAGAGAGAGAGAGAGAACCGCCATTTCTAGCCTATATCAATGTCCTTTTCGTATTATATTGTGGTTGCAAACATTTACAACAATTACATCATAAATTAGTTTTATTCATTTAGAAATCCTAGGATGTTATT
Source organism: Unio pictorum (assembly GCA_030141615.1). Lineage (NCBI taxonomy): Eukaryota > Metazoa > Mollusca > Bivalvia > Unionida > Unionidae > Unio > Unio pictorum. The sequence goes on from JARLTB010000059.1 coordinate 15,698,482, forward strand.
TCATGCCATCCTCAATTTTTCTCTGGCCTCAGTAACTGTGTTTGTTATGTTCTTTATGCTTTTCTGTCTGATTCGTAGCTGATTATTATTGAGGCAGATGTTTAGCCCATGTTCGATTTCTTCCGGAGTGGGGAGCAGGGTCGGGGGAGGGGGGCAGTTATGTCTTTAGTTCCCCGTCACAGGTAGGTCTCACTGGGCAGTTTTTTGTGGTCAAATGTCATCCGACGACAATTTTTTGCGGAAAAATGATAAAAATATTACATTAATTTATACAAATAAAAACTAACTAATGATATTTGTTGAAATGATGCTTGTAAAATTCTGACTAAGGTATTAAAGTTAATTAGGCAACTAGTGGCTTTTATACTGAACCAACATTGCCACCAATACCTCTTTTTATTGGTGATAGGAAAGAGCTATTTTGAATACTTCCCTGTGACAAGACAGCTAGAAAAATCAGTATGTGCACTAGTACTGTAATACATTAGCCTGCATCACCCATCAACCATCTAGATTTTTAGATATTTACCTCTGTAGCAAACATATGTAAATACATAAGCCAAGTCAGCAGTTCTTTTGCAGCCCGTGTTACGCATGTGATCTCCATTGCTAGGCTAACTGTGACAGGCAGTCACCAATAAGTCAATCCATTTTTAAGCCTAACTCAAAATGAATTTAAACTACATTACAGATTTAATTTATGTCTGAACTGAAAAAATGCTTGGATTGTGATAATTAGGCTCGCTCCTTCTACCTTAAAAATGAGGGAAGTGTCTAAATACGAAACTATCCAGTGAAACCTTAAGCATGTGTATGCCAGTCGGATTAAGGGAAATGCTTCTCAGTTTCAAAACTTTGGGCAATTCTAAGTTCAGTGCAACCTCATCATGTGTGAAATTCCTAATCGTTTGTTGATGATCGAGAGTCATGATATTAGAGCCAACAGCTATATGCTTTCATTTTACTTTCCACAAATTTCCTTGTAACTAGTCAATTTCATCATTTTTCATAGCTAATATATCATGTAGTGTGAGTGCCATGTGATATCAGTGAAATTTCACAACAAAAATAATACTATTTATGAGATATCAAAATGTAGTGAGTAAAATATGTAAAAGACGCCAAGCCGATTCTCTTGTAAAATAGCTGCAAAATGTGTATGCTGAGTACTTAACAAAATATGAACGATGCACATCATATATAAACTGTCAAGAACTCTCTCACTTATTTCATGAAAAAGGTCAAATATATACTAGAACAGAGAAATTTGAGGTAGGCTGTAAGGAAGGAAAGTCATCAGGTAATATAAAATGTATGGACCAATCTTTGTAAAGTGAACCACATAATATGGGCAGCTTAAACAATGAAATGCTATACCCAGATTGATCCCAGCTGTTGATAAGACAATATATATGGATAATAATGTATTTTAAGAACACTAAGAAGATCACCTTTGCATCATTTTCACATTGACCCTCATATGGCTGCTAAGCTGTTGCTATTTAGATAAGTTTGGTTTGCTAGTGAATGTAACCTGCATAGCAAAGCTAACATAAAATCAAGCAAAGTTGAAAAGGGAAGGAGACACAATCAATGTAAAAAGGGACATTTATTTCACATAACTCACCAAACATTTGTACAATTTAGAAAATATTGACAAAATTGATAAACTGAATAAGTATGTTAAATACTTCAATTAAACCACTCTTATATTAATCTTAACAGGCTTTTGTTCATTAGAAGAATGGATGAGAAATAATACCTGTTAACTCTCACAGTGCTGAGTTAGTTCCCTTCTACAATGATTTACTACTATTTACTACTATCAAATCTATCGGAAGTGTACGTCTTGAATACCTTACTATGTTATATTCAAGACATGGAGGTAATAAGGAAATGATTTATGTCACAGCTAATCACATTTGTCAAGACTGAAAAAATGACATGGGTTCTAAAGGTCTCACTGGACAGTTTTTTTGGCACAATTTTATTCAACGATGACCTATTGCGGAAAAATTATACTTTTGTTTGTTTGTTTGTTTGATTGATTAGGATTTTTAACGTAGCTTTAACACTTTTCAGTCATATCGCTACGATGTCTGCAGTAACGCAGTTTATAGTGATGTCTATCACTGGGGCATCATGCCGCAGACATATAGCATGATGTCCCACCCAGTCACATTATCCTGACACCTGGCCGACCAGTCCTAATACTAACCTCTTAATGCTCAGCGCCAAGCGATGCAACTGTTAGTACCATTTTTGTAAGTCTTTCGTATGACTCAGCCGGGGATCGAACCTCGACCTCCCGCTCCCGCGGCAGACGCTCTAACCGGAGCGGTTAAAAATGATAATACTATTACATTAAAGATACAAATAACAACAAACTCTTGATTTTTGTTGAAAGGATGCTCGTTAAGATTCTGTCTGAGGTATTACGTTAATTTCTTAGGCAACTAGTGGCTTTATACTGAACCAACACTGCCACCAACCCCTCTTTTTTACATTTATTTTGACAGGAAAGAGCTATTTTGAACATGTTCCTGTGATAAAACATCTAGAAGAATCAGAATGTGAATTATGCATGAATAAAGTTCCCTAGTACTGTAACAAATTAGCACGCATCACCCCTCAACCATCTAGATTTTTAAATATTTACCTCTGTCACAGACACATGTAAATACGTAAGCTAAGTCGGCTGCTCATTTGCAGCCAAAGTTACGCATTTGATCTCCAATGTTAGTATAACTGTGACAGGCAGGCAAAAAAGTTAACCCATTTCTAAGCCTAACTCACAGTAAATGTAAACTACATTGCAGATTTAGCTTATGTCCGACCTGACAAATGCTAGGAATTTGATAATTAGGCTCATGCCTTCTACTTTTAAAAATGAGGGAGATGTCAAATTACAAAACTATCCTTAGCGGTGAATGTTTGCTGCATTATGTTCCTCTTCTTCAATTAAAAGAAGTTAGATGATCGAGGTGCCAATGGAGTGTTGGGTGTTGAGGTTTTTGTGATGATTTGGAGTGCTTTTGGGTTTCTTGTTCTGTCTTGATCTAGTGTTTCCCTGATGTTTTCAGGGGTTTTATTTTCCTTGGGTCTTTTCGATTGGGGTTCATATGGGTTTTCTTTGTTGCCATTGGTTGGTGTGTTTGCTGAAGGAATGGGGTTCGGTAGGCCTAGTTGTTTTCTGGGGTCGGAGGTTCTTGCTTAGTCTGTGAATCCTGGTCGCCAGTTGGTTCGTGACTGACCGTCCTCCTCTGTTTCTGGGTAAGGGGTGTTTGTTTGGATTCCTATTGTTGCACTGTCTCAATTTTCAAGCATCTGGCTTTTTATGTCGTTGCAGACGTTTAAAGTAGTTACACGGCTGGAAAGTTTTAATAATAAGCATTTTGTTTCTTCTTCATAAATAACATGTTATTTTGTCTGAAGGCAAACTGAAGGGCGACTATAGTCAGCATCACTACCTTCCAGTCAGACATGAAGTTGGAACCTATGTCACAGTGGAGGAGGAGAAGCTGGAAAGATGGAAGCAACATTTCTGAGTACATTCTGAGTATATCCTGAATCGTCCAGACCCACCAGTACTCGCTGACATTCCTGAAGCAGAGGAGGACCTTGACATCAATTGCAACGACATCACCGTTGAGGAGGTCAAGCAGGCCATTCACAAGCTGAAGAATGGAAAGGCACCTGGCGATGATGGAGTGTGTCCCGAGATGCTGAAGGCAGAAGACAGAGACGCCGAAGCTTCTTTGCCAGATTCTCCGAAAGATATGGGGTATTGAGAAAGCACCAAATGACTGGAAAACCGGAATCATAGTCAAACTTCCCAAGAAAGGAGATCTGGGAAACTGCAACAACTGGCGAGGAATCACCTTGTAATCCCTCTCCAGTAAGATCTTTGGCCGCATCATTCTTCAACACATCACAACAACTGTGGACGGCATCCTACGCCAGGAACAGGCAGGCTTTAGGAAGGGCAAATCTTGCATCGACCACATCTTCACACTGAGGCAGATACTTCAGCAGTCTCACGAGTGGAATGGATCCCTTTATGTGGTCTTTGTGGACTTTGAGAAGGCCTTCGACAGCCTGCACCGAGCCTCTATGTGGAGGATCCTACGACATTATGGCATCCCCAAGAAACTTGTCAATGTCATCAGGTTCCTGTACGAGAACTTTGAGTGCAGAGTAATCCACAACAACCAACTCACTGAACCATTCAAGGTGGAAACCGGAGTGAAGCAAGGATGCATTCTCTCTCCGATCCTCTTCTCACTGACCATTGACTGGATCATGCGCCGCACCACAGAGGGCAAGAGACAAGGAATACAGTGGACGTTGACATCAATGCTGGATGACCTGAACTATGCCGACGACATCGGGTTGCTGGCAAGCAGGCACCAGGATATTCAACAGAAGACACAACAGTTGGTACAGACAGCAAACACCATAGGTCTTCGAGTGAACATAGGGAAGACAAAGGTCTTGAGGAAGAATACTAGAGCGGGCAACCCAATCACTGTCAACGACCAGCCCCTGCAAGAACTAGATGATTTCACTTACCTGGGCAGTAAGGTCACCACGGATGGAGATTGCACATGGGAAGTCGTCACAAGAATAAGCAAGGCCAACCAGACCTTCGCAATGCTGAAGCCCATATGGAGGATAAGAAACCTCAGCGTCCACACGAAGATCCGTATCTTCAACAGCAACGTGTTGAGCGTCCTTTTGTACGGTTCAGAGTGTTGGAAGTCCACTACGAACATAGAACACATGCTCGAAGTGTTTCAAACTAAGTGCCTGCGACGCATCATGAGGATCTTCTAGCCAAACATGATCTCAAACGAGGAACTTCGGCACAGAGCGGGTGCAAGCACCATCTCTGAGATCATTGCAACTCGGCGATGGAGATGGCTAGACCATGTTCGAAGAATGCCCCCTGACTCACTACCAAGGGTGGCACTGAGATGGACCCCACAGGGGAAAAGGAACCGTGGCAGACCCAAAGAGACCTGGCGACGAACCGTGGAGGGAGACCTTAAGACCAGAGGCCTCACCCTTCAGACCGCCTCAGGTGATCCCTTGCTGTTGCCTCAAGCACCAGACGGCGCAGAGAGGATTGATTGATTGATTGATTGATTGATTGATTGATTGATTGATTGATTGATTGATTGATTGATTGATTGATTGATTGATTGATTGATTGATTGATTGATTGATTGATTTGTCTGAAGGCGATCAGGGAGAATATATATTGCATTTTAGTTTAACATGCAGATTACACTAAGACTGTTTTGTCTCTTGACAAATCCATTTACTCAATTATATACTATATTTGATGATGAGTGATAAGGGAAGAGGGTTAGCAGGGCAAACATATTCATGTCTCTATCACTAATACGATTATTGTAAATTACAGTAAAAACCGTTTTATTCCAAGGACGTCAGTTCCCGCGCGGATATTAAAATTTCATTGCAAAATGCGGATTTATTAATTTGATTTAATATGTACGGATGTGCATATTCTCAGGACAAACTTCGATAAAATAAATGAAGCAGTGTGTATCGTTGACTTGAAATAAGCGAAATATGAAATAAAATCAAAAATCAATCATATTGTAAAATTGTGTTGTATGTAGCATCCTCGTGACGTGAAAATTAAGCCAATATGTTAATGTACGAAACGATTAGAAGATTTCACAATAACCAAAGCAAATAACTGAATCAAGCAATCAAGCAACAAATTAATAATTTTGGTCAATAACGATCTTCGTATATTTATGCCTTAACTCTTATATGTTACTATATTTTTTGTATTTATGAAATGAAAAAAAAATGGAGATAGTCACAGCTCGGCGGGCAAATGCAAATCATCATCACGAAAGAACTTAAATAATAAAAACACTTTACCACCCATCTGATAAAAACTGGATCTTCATTGTTATACGTGAAGGGATCTGACAGTAACGACCTATAGGTCATGTTCTGGTGAACTATGCTATTACCATAATCGCTATTTGGATAAGCCATTCAGCTGATATAGTCATATATCTTCACGTTTAAAGACTCAGCCTAACGATTTTATTTACATTCAGATTCTTTAAGGCTGCATTTCTATTGACAAATTCAAATGTCACAAGAAGATGACCCCTAACTGGTCACTGTGAGATCTACACGCAGGACAACGGACGTTTGATTTTAATCAGATTGCCTTAACATATATATATATATATATATATATATATATATATATATATATATATATATATATATATATATATATATATATATATATATATATATATATATATATATATATATATATATATATATATATATATATATATATATATATAAAGTAATTTTCCAGCCTCGAAGCCACTAGTCAATTAGTCGGTCACTTCATTTAATATTCACTCAAGCATCTGATCAATCAATAATTGAATTAATCAATCAATTTAGTGACAAACTTCTCACTTTTTGACCCATTTATTCGTGAGTTAGAAGGACTATGGTACAACTACATCTTGTGAATTTTAATATTGGATGATGTTTTACAACGCTTGAAAACATTCTAAATAATTTGTAGATGCTCCAACATATGTCCAACATATTTGGATATTGCGTTTTAAAAGTGTGCAAAATAAGCATATTTTTAACCTTCTATATTCATGTTCGCTTTTAAGTTGGGTTGAATTGCAAATTTTATAAACCCAGATCTACTTTCACACAATGCGCCCGCAAATCTTGGTCTGTTCAGTTTTATGAGTAGTCATTAGAACAAACGGCATCGCCCCTGATGTGCGTGTCCCTTATGCGACAGTTGATCTTGGTCTTCGTTGCAGATGGACTCGACATGTAAGCAAGTAAAGACGGCATTCAATTTACCAATGGGATGTTTTCTCCTCAAAATAAGATTAAATTATAACATGCAACACTTATCGTGCACTCATTACGGTGACCTGCACAGCCTAACACAGGATACATAAACTGGCAAACTGTCAGCAAGTGAAATGTTACCATTGACCAATGCGGCGAGCATACGTGTCTAAACTGATAACGCAGGGTCAGGGTATCAATCTGGACACACTACATAGAGAATTATCGATTCAGTTTACGTTCACCCAAACACTTTTCTGTCAAATGGCTGTACAATTTTTCACATTGCATTAATTCCTCGCAATAAGTTTCAGCGTAATTACAAGACTGCTAGATACTGTTAACTTTTGTGAATTGAAAATAAACACGATCTATTTGCATCTCTCTCTCTCTCTCTATCTCTCTCTCTCTCTCTCTCTCTCTCTCTCTCTCTCTCTCTCTCTCTCTCTCTCTCTCTCTCTCTCCATTGTGCTCTTGAAGTTATACTATCGTCATAAAATATGAATGCGTTTATTATTGTTTGACTTATAGTTTTATCAGTAAATCTTATGGATTAAAGCAATGCAGTGTGCACAATGAACATATCTTTAACATAAAACAAACTTTGCAAAGAGCAACGAAGTTTTTAGTTCAGAAGTACTAATGGTGCCAAGATTAGTCATATGCAAAGGCTGCAAATAATAATAGTGCCAAGTTAGTCATATGCAAAGATTCAATTAGTAATAGTGCCAAGATTAGTAGTATGCCAAGGATGCCACTAGTAATAGTGCTAAGATTAGTCTTATGAAAAGGCTGCAATTAATAATAGTGTCAATATTAGTCATATGCAAATATTCAAATTAGTAATAGTGCCAAGATCAGTCATATGCAAATATTTAGTTAGTAATAGTGCCAACATTAGTCATATGCAAATATTCAATTAGTAATAGTGCCATGGGTAGTCATATGCAAAGATTCAATTAGTAATAGTGCCATGGGTAGTCATATGCAAAGATTCAATTAGTTTTTTTTTGTTTGATTAGGATTTTTAACGTAGCTTTAACAATTTTTCAGTCATATCGCTACGATGTCTGCTGTGAGGCAGTTTATAGTGATGTCTAGCACTGAGGCATCATGCTGCAGACATGTAGCATGATGTCCCACCCAGTCACATTATCCTGACACCAGGCCGACCAGTCCTAACACTAACCTCTTAATGCTGAGCGTCAAGCGAGGCAGCTGTTAGTACCATTTTTTGTAAGTCTTTGGTATGACTCGGCCGGGGATCGAACCCGCGACCTCCCGCTTCCGCGGCGAACGGATTCAATTAGTAATAGTGCCATGGATAGTCATATGCAAAGATTCAATTAGTAATAGTGCCATATGCAAAGATTCAATTAGTAATAGTGCCATGGGTAGTCATATGCAAAGATTCAATTAGTAATAGTGCCATGGGTAGTCATATGCAAATATTCAATTAGTAATAGTGCCAATATTAGTCATATGCAAATATTCAATTAGTAATAGTGCCAAGATCAGTCATATGCAAAAATTCAATTAGCAATGGTGCCAAATTAGTCATATGCAAATATTCAATTAGTAATAGTGCCATGGGTAGTCATATGCAAAGATTCAATTAGTAATAGTTCCAAGATTAGCTATATGCAAGATTCAGTTGGTAATAGTGCCAAGATTAGTCATATGCATAGGCTGCAATAGTGCTAAGATGAGTCATATGCAAAGGCTGCAATTAGTAACAGTGCTAAGATTAGTCATATGCAAAGGCTACCATTAGTGATAGTGCCTAGAAGAAACCATGTGCTATAAAGTGCGTATATAAGCACCAAAACTTGATTGGCAAATAAACGATGACCAATTTTGTTGTAACTTCGATGCCAAAGACTTGATTTTCGCAGTTCAAATCTGCAGTCAAACTTTACCGTACATGCATGTGGCAACTGTTTTCCCACATTTTATATCCCACCTTATTTACTTTCGTTTAAGTCTTAAGCTTAACATGTAACACTGTTTATTGAATACAATATTTATTCTGAATTAATTCTTTGGAATATATTTTGTTTTATTCCTTCTTTTAATTTAATCATGGTAATGAAACTTCATATATTTGGTAGAGGAATGTCAGGTGATAACTGGTCGAGTTTCTTTGGCGGAAATGGAGATTTTGTTTGCAGAGAAAATTACGCAACATTCATTGTGATCATTCATGGGTTTAAACTAATTGGTGACTATTTGTTTTACTGCAGTACTTTTCTTTTGGCAAAAAAATCTGAAATTTACGTGAATAATGTTTAATCTTAATGTATTTCCCTGTGACTTGTGTTGTTCTTGCTCTTGCTCTTTTTGTAGTTTTTTTTGGGTACTTTTTGCTGTCCTTTCTCTTGATATCTTTCCTGTTGTGCTGTATCCTGCATACCTGTAGTTTGTGTTTCTGTTTATGAATTTCTGTTATTTCAGTTGCTTCCCCATCCGATTTTTGTAAAAAACCAATTTGAGTATTTTGAGTTTTTTCTTTTCCATTTGTCTTTTTCGCCTTGGTTGTTGTTGTTGTTGATGTTGTTGTTGTTGTTGTTGTTGTTCTTCTTCTTCTTCTTCTTCTTCTTCTTCTTCTTCTTCTTCTTCTTCTTCTTCTTCTTCTTGTGTTCCTTGTGCTATTTGGTTTGTAAAACATTTTTGACGGTTTATGTCCTGTATTTCCGCATCTGCTACATTTTTGATGATATATACAGACTTTATACCATGTTTGGGCTAAAAAGCCAAATATGTAGAATGCCTTTTTCTTACCTCTTTTAGTCTTTTATTTTTCTAGTATCCTCGTTCCTTTCTATATTTTTGTTGTGGGGATTGTTGCTAATCTGGAGAATGTTACTTTTATGCCGCATTTCTGTTCAAATGTTTCGACTATCGCCTCTATAAGGATTTCTAATGGTATATCCGATATGTGAAGTTCTCATGTTTGCTTATTTATTTTTCTCAGCATGGGCGCTGGTTCCCTCACTATTACTCTGTGTTCACCAACATACATTTCCCCATACGATAGTATTGGTGTTTTCCCTTTGCGTCTAAATGATATATTTCGTGTAGCCATTTGGGCTGATTGAATAGATTTTCTGGACGTACGATTCGTTTAATGTTTTTAACGCTATCATCACTATTGTTGCTTCAGGAACTCATTTCTTGGTATGTTATACATATCTAGCTCTTGTGTCCCTTCTTTGTATTCACACTTAAGGTAGTTATCTTCCTCAATCTGGATTTTTTTAATCTTGAAGAACTTTTCTAGCTCTCTTACCGTATGTTTTTCCTGGCCTCCGTTTTTTCTCGTGTCTCTCGTGGCTGCAGAACTCCACTATTTTCCGATTATGTGATCTCTTTTTTCTCCTTTTCTTCTTTGTTTTGTCTTTTCTGTTGTTGTATTATTCCATATTTGTTACTGTTGATTCAATATATGTTGTTTCATTATCACTTGTAGTCGCCGCATTTCAATTTCCATCTATTCCATTTTGGTCTTTTCTGTGCGGGTTATTTTGTGATTAGAAACACTCAATTTGCTTCTCAGCAAGAAGTATTAGAATCATTTGAATGTGCAACCAAAAAATCGGGTCTCCTCCTGTCTGTCTTGTTTGCCATGTTTTGTTTGTATTCGAGGAATGACTAGTATTGCGTCACGGGACCACGTGCTCTGTTGTCTCATCAAAACTCGGAAAAACTCGGCAATTAACGGAATCGTGGTATCTTCCGCGCAATATAATCATTACCCGCCCTTGATATTAAATTTATAAACATTACAGTCTAATTAAAATGTGTTGAGAATTACATGCATAAAAGGAAATTGTTTATTTCTGGTCTCCTTTAACCCAAATTAACCTCGCCTCTCTAGCTGTATGCCCCTTATCCCAACTAAATTAAAGATTCAAATTAAAAATCTTGGATGAACGGACACAATCGTGCAAAATATTGAAACTGAAGAATTAAGAATAGCAAAAGAACACGTGGACCACTAGTCGAACATGTGTGCTATTTCTCATAAATAAACCATTAACGGTTTCAGATTTATGCTTTTGAATCGAACGTGTGTGTCCTGGATAGAAAGTGGACAAACTATAAAGACTGTAAAACTGAAGATTGTTAGTCCAATACCAAGCAAAAGTCAAGGTCTGAAAACGAAAATATTGAACGAAAGACCCATTATTGCTTGCAACAAAATAGATGAGGAAATAATACCAAAAATTTACTCCATAAACTACCCAAAAAATGGATACGACATTAGATACAGAGGGAGCACACCAGCACTAAAATATGGAGAAACCACTATATGTGGCCACAGAGCAATAATCCAAAGTCCGAAACCAATTATGAGAAAGATAAAGAAACAAACGGGAGAATTGCATATAAATGGAGTACCAATGGAAGTACCAACTGAAACTGTAGTATCATGGGTTGAGGAAAAATTCGGAATCAAGGTGGAAAAATCTCGTTTAGTGAAAGTACCGGGCTTCAATATCTTTAATGAAACAAGAATACTAGAGATAGAAAGAACCAAACTTAGGACAATAAAAAGAATATGTTTTCTACGTTTTTTTTTATTACAACATGGTACAAAGGCTGTATCTACTACAGGAAATTTCGCAAGTGCAGGATAGTAGGACATACACCCAGAAATTGCACGATGGAAGAGACGCGAGATGAAACCAAAAATGGACAAGAAATAGAACATACAACAAAAGAAAAGAGGAACATAGAAGAAACAAGACCAATCATGAACAAGCAAACTACAAACTCTCAAGTAATAAACAACAAGACAATAAAAGAAACAGAACAACAAGTAAATGTACAGGATCAAGAGTACATGAAACACCAAATGCCCAGCAAACCACAACCAAGGCCCAGAAAATCACAACTGAGGACAAAGGACAAGACTACAAAAGAAACAGAACAACAAGTAAATGTACATAAAACACCAAATGCCCAGCAAACCACAACCAAGGATAAAGATGAGACTCAAAAGAAAGAACAACAAAAACAACAAGCAATAATACAACCGGAAAAGAAACAAATAACAGATAAAGAAGAGACCCAAAAGAAAGAACAACAAAAACAACAAGCAACAATACAACTGGATGAAGAAGAAGAAGAACAACAACAAACAACAAAACAACTGAAAAAGAAACGGAAACTGAACAGAAAAAAAACAGCGAAGAAAACACAAATAAACCACAGGAACAAGAGAAACAACAAATAGTACAAACGGCTGCAAAAGAACAACCCTTAAGAGTCATAGAAGATACAATAGAAAATGAACATATAGAAGAATTATATAATTACGATGAGCAAATGGACATATCATTAAGCGAAAGAAAAAGAGAAGACCAAGAAAGATGGGATTATCTGTATAATGACGAAACGATAGTGGAGGAAAAGTCAGCAGAGGAAATCTATTTAGAAGGAAGGAAACAAAGAAGGACAGAAAATAGAAGAAGAGACAGGAAAGAACAAAGGGAAAGACAAAAAAAACTGTATTTTGACGAATGCCTGATGTAAATTTTGAAAAAAAAGAAGAAAATTATATATATTATATATATTTGATTACAAACATATAATGAATAAAAGAATAAAAACAAATAATATAGCAAACACTTATATCAAAAAAGGGATGTATAAAACACTTCATGTCAGCTTGCCATTGCGACTATACGAGCATGCTGTTATCTGTATGTTTTCACTTGCTATTTACTTCTCTTAAAAGATATTTTGGTACGTAAAGCTTTTCATTGAATAAAGTTGCATACTTGAAGTGCACAAATCTCTGAAATTTTTGTTTGATAGGTTAAAGGCTGTTAAAATAAGATAAGAGTCATGACTGTATATTTTAAACAGTGGAAATAGTTGCCGTAATGATCTTCGTTGCAGAAAATTACCGTGAATATTATACTTCTCTTTACCTACCGTTAGCGAGTCTGCTTGTCTGGACATTTCAAACCATGCAAACCAATGCATAAACACATTTATTTATCTGATTGATTTTACAAAGAATGCTATCAGAAGTAATACATTCTCACGTGGTAGATGTTTATTCAAAAATGTTTACAGGCTTCAGTAAACCTGAATAATGAGGACGTTATCCCAAGAATTAATTCCTTCTTTGTGTTGTGGATACATAAAAGAATTTTACGGCGAGGTGCTAATAATGCATACTTCTATTTCTAATGCAGCACACGAATCACAGGAATGTTCTCACAGCTATCATCAAGGGTTGTCATTTTTTCTTTCTTTCTCTTTTCTTCACAATATTATCAGTGGGGAAGTCACAAAGTACACACATTAATTCTATAATAGTCATACGGTACTACGTAATCTACCTTTGCTCCGATCATGAATGGAAAAAGTTTGCATGACAGAAAAAAGGATAAAATATGTATGCTGATTTAATTTACGGTCTGATCGCTTGATAAAAAATTTCAATTCACCTCAAAATCATGTCTAATTTATACTGCAAATTTCCCACGGATGCTTAAGTTTCAATAGTATATTTCCACATATCTTAAATACATTTGATACAGCATGGCTGACAGGTATGTGTATTTCAATGAGACGGTAATGAAACGCAATTACTTGTTCGTATGTAATTGTCGTTAATCTCTTGCGTCGTCTTGAAATAAGCGAACAGGTACATGCAACACGAAGGTCTCACACCACTATACCTCTGTTATGTATGTATGTATGTATGTATGTATGTATGTATGTATGTATGTATGTATGTATGTATGTATGTATGTATGTGTGTGTGTGTGTGTGTGTGTGTGTGTGTGTGTGTGTGTGTGTGTGTGTGTGCGTGCGTGCGTGCGTGCGTGCGTGCGTGCGTATGTATATATGCAAAATGAAATTGAATTTAATGAGTCAGTTGTAAATCAGTTAATAAATCTACAAATAATGTGTCATTCAGTCATTTGTTCAATGTTAAGTTGTTCAATTTTGCACTGTTCCTACATGATCGAGACAGGACAGGGCACAACCTTAATAAACGACAAATGCCGGTCCGAGTTTTCACAAACATTTTTCATTCAAATACATATGTAATGGCTTCTCTCTGAAACATATTTTCGATGTTAAACTTTCAAAGTATCTTCTTTTAGG